>JAQOTM010000471.1:63012-175759 GCA_029168755.2 Tillandsia fasciculata
CCTTGTTACGGAATTTGAGTTGGCGTATTTCGTGATTGTTTAAGTCTTGAAGATTGAAGATGAAGAAACTTTGGATCATATACCTCAATCTCAAGAAAGAAGAATTCAAAAGGATCAGGTACGTTTAACTAAATAATTTTGATGATCCGAATACTTCTTATAGTGTAGAAACACCTGGAAGAGGTTTTAATTGCTATTCATCAAAAACTGGACATGGGACATGTTCAGGATCCGGATCGTGGACTTTCAATCCGGATCCCGAAGGGTGTTCGTTCATACATTGCTGCAATCCGGATCACAGCTTGGCAATCCGGATCCCGAATGGGTGTTTTGTGAAAATGTATGAACGATCCGGATCGTGGATTATGATCCGGATCCCGAACAGGCGATTTTCTGGAAACTGCATTCTGTGCGTCTGCGATCCGGATCGTGGCTTATCCAATCCGGATCGCCGTCGGTAAAACTTTCCAGAAAAGTTTGTTTTTGATCCGAATATTCTTCCTAGGGTTTCTAACCTATAAATAGCCCTTCTATTTCATTTCTAGGGCATCCGGAAAATAGAGCCGTCATTTTCAAATATCATTTTATACGGCCTTAGATCCACATATAGAGAAGAAAGGAAATCAATAGATCTATTCTATGTTTCTTCATCTATATTGATTAGTTTGATTCTAGGTTTTCATACTCACATCTTGAGTTGAATCAAATAATGAATACTTAGATGGTATTTCCGATCTACTCTTGATCTAAGTATTCGGCGGATCATCACCACCCAAACAAACAACGATTTACCCCAAAATCGGCGCGTGGACTCGCGTGGCCTTGTGGATTCAAGGTGTTATCGCTCTCGTGGATTCGGAGCGAGGTGCGTTCGTGGATTCGAAGCGTACCATTGGGTGAAGACCGTGGATTCGGTCGGACGTCGTGGACTCGACGTTGGACGCTGTGGATTCAGCGTTGGGCGCGGATCGTGGATTCGAGAAGCGTCGTGGAGCGAGCGGGAAGATCTACTAGGAGCGTATGGTAAAAGGTTGAGTCGTCTGTGAGTACGTTATATCACCTTGTACGTGTGTTAATTCTAGTGGATTTCGCCGTGTTATCGGTCCCGTGGTTTTTTACTCCGGTTTGGAGTTTTTCCACGTAAAAATCTTGTGTGTTCTTTTATTTTTCCGCATTGGGTTTTATCGCACAATGATTTTTTGAGTGTTTATTGTTTACACCTATTCACCCCCCTCTAGGTGTTTTTTTCCCTATTTAGATCCTTATTAACCTAAACCCAACAAGTGGTATCAGAGCGGGAATAGGGTTGTAAACAATGGTTGAAGGTGGAAACATCAATCGACCCCCTTTCTTTGATGGAACTAATTATGCGTACTGGAAAGTACGGATGAAAGCTTTCTTAATTTCCATCGACGAAAGGGTGTGGCAATCAATTGAATTAGGATGGTCTAATCCAACTGAAATTTTAGATGATGTTCGCACCTTAAAACCTAGGTCGAAATGGACCAAGGAAGAGATAGACTTATCTTCTTACAATGGCAAAGGGATTAATGCTCTATTTAATGCTTTGTCACAAACTGAGTTCTCTCGCGTCTCGGCATGTGAGACTGCGAAAGAAATCTGGGATGTTCTTCAAGTTACGCATGAGGGAACTAACTTAGTGAAGATTCAGAAACTGCAAATGCTCACGAGCAAGTTTGACTCTATCTCTATGGCAGAGAATGAATCCTTCACTGACTATTACACACGATTGCAAGACATCGTGAACTCATGTGCTAACTTGGGAGAGAAGATTCCAGAATTTAAAGTTGTAAGAAAAATTCTAAGAACTCTTCCTGAACGATTTCGCCCGAAGGTTGCAGCCATTGAAACAATTAAACACCCGGACGAAATGCGTGTAGAAGAATTAGTAGGTGCTTTACAAACTTATGAAATGACTTTTCCTACTAACTATTCTTCTGGAAAGGCATCCTCTTCTAAGTCTTCAGGTTACGCATTGAAATCAACTAAAGAAGAAGACGCGGATTCATCCTCCTCGGACGACGACGAGAACATTTCTATGGAGGACTTTGAGAAGCAGCTCGCTCTCTTGACAAGGAAGTTTCGCCGCAACTTTCGAAGGGGAAATTCAAGCAAAACTCAATCCTTCGGAAAGTCAAAGAAAGGCAAGGGTCCTTCAAGTTACAAGTCAAGAAGCCAGGAGAACTTCTCAAAGGATAAGAAAAGTTCTGAGGGACAAGTTCAGTGTTTCAAATGTCGAGGCTACGGCCACATAGCAACGGAATGTCCCAACAAGAATCCGGCAAAGAAGAAGGCGATGCAAGTAGTTACTTGGGATGACAACTCCACGTCAAATGAGTCATCGTCAAGTGATGAAGAAGACAACGCGACAGCTTTCCACGCGTCCACTACATCTTCTCCCTTCATGTGCTTAATGGCAAGTACATCCGAGTCATTGTCCAACTCCACTGTGGAAAAGATTGCAACGGACGATGAGTCAGATAATTCGGAAGGTGAAGATTTTGTTTTAGCCTACCATAAGCTTTTGAGGGATTCAAAGAAATTGGCTAAGCAAAACAAGGGGTTGAAAGAGAGATTACTGGATCTTGAAGATGAAGTAAAAAGAGTAACCTCTATCTCAACCGATCTTGAAGTGGAAAGGGACAATCTGATTAAGACAAATGTTTCCCTTCAAGAGTCCAATGAGCATTTCGAGAAGAGTTATGTAGACATGGTGAACAAAGCGAATTACTTCTTGAAGCTCAACGGCGAGGCCCGACAGGAAAAATTGGAAATGACGGAGACCATACGCCAACTAAAGGATGACTTACAGAGATTTTCTTCTGGAAGGAGTAAGTTGGACAGACTCCTTGGTCTCGGTCAAAGAAACAAGTTCGGCCTCGGATACACTCAAACTGGAGACATTCCAAGTTCGAGTGGTACGGTATTTGTGCCTTCGTCGGTATCTCCTCCTCCGACACCGGTGTTCACGCCAAGCAACGACAACGAACCTACTACATCTTCTTCGGAATCGACAAGATCCAAGGTATGTTTTCGTTGTGGCATTTCAGGGCACATCAGAAGAAACTGCAAGACTGGAGCCAAACGCACACCTCAAGAACATCTTGCAACAACTACCAAAAGGGCTATTCCTCGGAAACAACTCCAATCAAATTGACGGAAAAGAGCCTTGGTAGTACACCGCTCAAGACGACAGCATCAAGGAGCAGCAATTCTTCAAGCAAGACGCTCTCACCTAGGAAATCAACTTCACGACCATTACCGACGCACTCCAAAAAGGTTTGGGTGCGCAAAGGTGAGATCTTTCCCTGTCTTGCTACCAATGTTTCCTTGCATGCATATGATAGTTCGTCTTGGTACCTGGATAGCGGGTGTTCCCGTCATATGACCGGCGATAAAAACTGTTTTCAAACATTTGAGAAAAACTCCGGAGGACTTGTTGTTTTCGGAGATGGCCGGTCTTCCAAAATTGTTGGAAAGGGAACGGTAGCTATTCCAGATGGCCCGGTTCTAGATAATGTATTATTTGTTCATGGCCTAAAGACTAACCTCATAAGCATAAGTCAACTGTGTGATAGTGGTTATTCAGTTAATTTTTCATCTGATAAATGCACTGTAACTGACTTGAACCATGCTTTCTTTTTAAAGGGGGTTAGATCAGAAAACAATTGTTATGTAGTTCCTTCTAAATTTCTGAAAAATGTAACCTAGCATCTTTGAAAAATGAAACACTTTGGCATGAAAGGCTAGGTCACATAAACTTTAAGGAACTTTCTAGAATTTCAAATAAAGATGTGGTCAAGGGGGTTCCAAAACTTTCTTTTGAACAAAACCTTGTGTGTGGCGGTTGCCAAAAGGGAAAACAGTCTAGGACTGCACACAAGAATTTGAACCACATAGGTACAAAACGGCCTTTGGAACTTTTGCATATGGACTTAATGGGGCCAACTCGTCAACCATCTCTGGGAGGTAAATGGTATATTTTTTTGTTGGTTGATGACTTTTCTAGATATACTTGGGTAGCATTTTTAAAAGAAAAAGCTGATACTTTTGATTCTTTTCTCGAAATCTGCAATCGTATTATGATTGAAAAGAATGAAAGGATTACTCGAGTTAGGAGTGATAGAGGTGGGGAATTCATAAATTCCAAATTCATTGATTTTTGCACTTCTAACGGCATTAAACATGAATTCTCTGCACCTTACACACCTCAACAAAATGGTGTAGTCGAGCGCAAAAACAGGGTCGTACAGGAGATGGCACGTGTTATGCTTCACAGCCGGAACTTACCTTTATATTTTTGGGCTGAAGCGGTGAACACTGCTGTCTATGTTATCAATCGCGTGTATTTGCGCCCGGGGACTTTGAATACACCATATGAACTTTGGTTTTGTAGAAAACCTAACATCAAATATTTTCGCATCTTTGGGAGTCGGTGTTTTATTTTACGTGATCGCGAAAATCTTGGAAAATTCGACTCTCGAAGTGACGAAGGGATCTTCTTAGGTTATTCTACAAACAGCAGAGCATATCGAGTTTTTAACTTAGAATCTAAGACGATCGTAGAATCGATAAATGTTAAGGTAGATGAAGCTTTTCACTTTGAAACTGAAAAATCTACCCTCGATATCTCTCTGGATGATGATACACCTGCTAATGCATCTTCTTCTAACAATTCTTTCGATAATAATGTTGATGCATCTAACGGTTCTTCAAGCTTATCTGATGTGCAGGAATCATCTCGTGTACCTCCGCCTACTCCTCTACCTCAGACGTTACGCATCTCCAAGGATCACCCTGAATCGAACATAATTGGAGATCCACAAGAAGGAGTTAGAACACGGAGACAATTGGTTTGCGGATTTGCATGTTATGTATCACAAATCGAACCAAGGAATATTGATGAAGCTCTCCAAGATGATTATTGGATTAAAGCAATGCAGGAAGAGCTCCATCAATTCGAGCGAAACAAAGTCTGGGAACTGACGAAGCCTCCGAAGCAACACAATGTGATAGGTACCAAATGGATCTTCAAGAACAAGAAAAACGAAGAAGGTACTATCATCCGGAACAAAGCAAGGTTAGTTGCTCAAGGCTATTCTCAAGTAGAAGGTATAGACTTTGATGAAACCTTCGCCCCTGTAGCTAGACTCGAGTCCATTCGTATATTGTTTGCGATCGCTTGTCATTTCAAAATCAGATTATTTCAAATGGACGTTAAGAGCGCCTTTTTAAATGGATTTTTAAATGAGGAAGTTTATGTAGCTCAACCGAAAGGTTTTGTGGATCATAAACTACCTAACCATGTTTTTCGACTGAAAAAGGCTCTTTACGGTCTGAAACAAGCACCGCGAGCATGGTACGAAAGGTTGACAAAGCACCTTTTGGAAAAGGGCTACACTCGAGGGGGAGCTGACAGGACTCTCTTTGTGAAGCATTATCAAAACAATTTCATAGTTGCTCAAATCTATGTTGATGACATTGTTTTTGGAGCAACGAGAGATACTGATGCTTCTAAATTCGCGGAGACCATGGAAAGCGAATTTGAGATGTCCATGATGGGCGAGTTGAATTATTTTCTTGGATTACAAGTTAAGCAAAATGATGAAGGTATTCACTTGTGTCAATCCAAGTATGCACTGGAGTTGGTCAAAAAGTTTGATCTTGAAAATTCTAAAGATTTTCCAACTCCAATGGGAACTAGCCATAAGGGACTTGGAAGTGAATCACAAAGTGAGAATGTAGACGAGAAACTGTACCGCAGTATGATTGGAAGTCTACTATATCTCACGGCTAGTCGCCCGGATATATCCTTCAGTGTTGGGATTTGTGCGAGATATCAATCAGCACCGAAGGAGGTTCACCTGAAAGCGGTGAAACGGATCATCCGGTATATCAAAGGTACAATCAATTTCGGAATTTGGTATCCTATGGGAACGACTTTGGATATTGTTGGATACTCAGATGCCGATTGGGCTGGATCGGTGGATGACCGGAAAAGCACGAGTGGTGCATGCTTCTATCTCGGCCACTGCCTTGTTGCATGGCACAGTAAGAAAGCAGAACTGCATAGCACTCTCGACTGCCGAAGCGGAGTACATTTCTGCAGGAAGTTGCTCAACCCAATTGATTTGGATGAAGAGCGTGTTGAGCGATTTCCGAATTTCAACATCTTCGGTAACCATTTTATGTGACAACACTAGTGCTATTAACATTTCTAAAAACCCTGTGTTGCACTCTAGAACAAAACATATTGAACTTAGATATCATTTTCTTAGAGAGCTAGTTGAATCAAACATTCTTCAACTGTCATATATTTCAACTGAAGATCAATTAGCCGACATCTTAACAAAACCTTTGGATCAAAAACGTTTCATTCACTTGCGAAAAGCAATTGGCATGCTTTCCTTGAAATAAACTCTTTTGAAACCTTTGCTTAGATTAGGTTTTGTTTTTGTTCTTGTTTTTGTTTTGTTCTTTATCTATGTTCTGTACATAGCACACTAATTGAGCATAAATCATAATTGACTTTAATTGCATCCTTTTATGCATTTAGAAATTTATTATGCTTTTGATGTCATAATATTTCAATGTTGCAATGATCATTTACGTTAATTAAACCATCTTTCTAAGTGATCAAAGTCAATTTCTCTCTCAATGATCTCTTGGTATAGTCATTATCATATTTGATTGCTTAGTCGAGTATGAATTCGAGATCAATGGTTTGGTTGAATACTTTATATATTAAATAATTGATAGCCAATTGAGGGGGAGTCAATGAAATGTGAAATGCTCAAAAGATGTGGAAAGAGTTACATCCCAATGAGGAGTGTGAAAACTACCACCACATGGAGAAAATGAAAGAAAAAGGACTCCATGAATGAAAAGCAAACTTTTGTTTGAAAAATTGTTGATGAAATCATATTGAAATACTTGACTCAGTCGTATTTCATGGTTGGTATAAGGTGGGATTTTTGATTAAAGATGCTCAAAGAGCCACTCCTTCAACAGATTGTCTAGATATATTATCTAACTTATCTGGGATTTCAAACATCTATTGATCTTGGTACTTCATTTTCTTTACTGAAATTGATGATTTGATAAAGACATTACACATAAGATCAGGATAGATGTAATTGAAGTTGTTCAACTTTAAGTGTTTTAACTTTCGTAAATCTTCGTTTCATTTTTGGATATTTTGATAGATTTTGCATAATCTATTTCTTGTTGTATGAAACGATGTCATTTGTTTAAAGTTGACATGGTAAAGTGCTTACATACTTTTTCTGGATTTTATGTATTTTTCTTAATTTTTCTGAAGAAAAAGGTGTAGCCGATCCGGATCGGGCAAGTGATCCGGATCCCGAACGCAGGATTTTTCCCGCGGTGGCCGATCCGGATCACATTCTCGGCCGATCCGGATCACGGCTAGGGTTTTATATAGAAACTTTCAGATTCGAGATTTCTTTACCCTAATTTCTGGTTTTCAAGCTTCTAGAGTTTCTCTCTCTAGATTTCTTGCTTCTTGGAGCTTCAAACTCAAAGTTCTTCGGATTCAAGTAAGTTTTCATGATCAAAACTCGGTTTTTCACAGTTTTTATGTTTTTCATCAAACGTGAGTTGAAAAGTTGGATTTTTTCGTTTGTGAATGGTTTTTGATCAAATTTCTTTTGAAATAAGAACTCTGGATCAATTAGTTTTGCTTTTATGCTGGGATTTCACTTGATTAACGAGTTTTTAGGCTTCGATTTCTAAAAATTCGGTTTAGGGCATAAAAGAGGAATTTTTGTAAATCATGGATTTGATCTATTTTTAAAATTCTTTTTGGAAAACTAATTTGATTCTTGGCTTCTCTATATGATTATGATTGTCTAGGTACAATTTTTCAAATTTTCAAAATTGACGATTTTTCATATGTTCTTGAGTTGGTCTTCACAGGACACTTCTTAAACTCAAAGCACTAGAATCAATGGCATTCTCCTGGTTGATTCTGCTACTAGTCACGATGGTACTCACTCGACCAACCAACAAATTGAAGCGCGCCAAGAAAGTTCAACGAAAAGGAGAAGTGGAAGTTATAAGTGACACTGAACTTGAAAAGAACCCTGATGAAGTACACTGGGATATGCTGACTGATGATGATGATGATGAGGTATTGCCTTCAAAATCTAACCGAAAAAGGGAAAGCACCAATGAATACTGGGAATGTTCCTATGTCTACTCCAATTATCTCTTTCAAACGGAAACGACTTGCTAGACGTTATGGATTAAGACGAGACACTAACATTGATGCACCAATAGCCCCTGACTCTCCGCCACGTGTTGAAGAGGTAGTCGTTAATTCTGACCGTCTTCGAGCTTTTGAACGACGTGAATGCATCGGAGAACGTCATGTCAACATTGAAGCCCTTCGCAATCATTCACCAGAATTTGGAAGATTGATTGAACAAGCTTCTCTTCTTCAAGTCTGCCGTTTTCCTGAACTTCTCGGATATTGTTTGTATCGTGTGAGAACTTTCTACACGAATGCGAGACATCTTCAGGAGACTGAAAATGGGTCTATGTATTTTTATACAAATGTCCTAGGAATGAAGCTTAAGATCACACCGCAGTTAATTGGTGACGTTCTTGGAATGGAAGCGAGCACATCGGGGATTAACTTTTTGAAAGGAAAAAGTTTGACAAAAGAATTGTGGCAAACTGTGATCGACAAGATTTGTCTGGAAGGAACCAAATCAGCTGATGGTAAGGTGTAAGGTCAAAGTATCTACGACTGGAGTACCGATTTCTAAACTTCATCACGTGCTACAACATTTTGCCTAACATGCAAACCAAGGTTGTGAGGTGGGAGCGACTCCTATTCCTGTATCTCATAGGGAATCCCTCTGAGGCTATTGGATTAAACATGAATATTCCCTATATAATTTGGAATAGAATGTCAAGGTACATTGTGCATCCTCATCCCCTTGAGCGACTTCCGTTCCTCTAATCATCATGAGGATCTTGCAAAAATTCGGTATTGATGTAAGCTCAACATCATATCAGCACAGTTGTGGTATGATAGATGAATCAACAATTGTGAAGTCACTTCACAAGTTACCTCATGTAATGGAAAGAAGCCTTCGGACGGCACCTCGGCCTCACCGACTCAACAAGAAACTGAAATGATGATGAAGCATCATTAACTTCGATCTTCAAATTGCAGAAGCGGACTATCCATCAAACAGGAACAAATTTGAAAGAACAACAAAGGATTGCCAATGAACTTGAACTAACGACAGCAGCTCACATTACCATCACAAAGAAGATAAATTCAATGGACAAGCGGGTGCAAAGATACTGTCTAACATGGGTTGCACTCCTTCTGACGTTTCAGATTCTGACGACTGTTTTTTGACTTTTTTCTTCTTTCTGTGCAGGATATTAGTCTTTTTGATTTGTTTAGTTAGTTCTCAGTTTGTGCATACTTTTAGAAATTTTTTGTTACTCTCCTTACATATTGTAGCTCTTGCTACGTTTTGGCTTGTTTTTGTGACAAAAAGGGGGAGAGAGTTAGCGAAAACAATGAACAATGAATGAACAATGATTGTGATATCAAGGTAAGTATGAATCTCAACTCAACTTTGGTTTTCTTTTGTGATTGTGACATGCTTCTATACTAACTATTTGACTAACTATTTGGGCATGTAATATGACTAACAAGTTGGTGTTGGACTAACATACTTTGACATTTGGTTTTCGACTGCTTAGAAGATATGTTGGTTTTAACTATGTTTCTTTCACATATCTGATTCTTTTAAATGTCATGGTGAGATCAAACTCTATCTCTGCACTTGGTTTTTTCTATGTTCCAATTCTTGAGGTATCTAACGAATTTGTTTGTCAAGAATGTTTTCTGTGTGCAGAGGTTACAGATGTCTAAGTCTAGAGTCTGTCTTAGGAGTTTATCTCATGTTTTTAATTTCTGGAACTCTTTTGTAAATTTTTGTTGTATGGTGATAGCAACAAAAATATCTTTTTGAATTTTCTTTGTGGATCTGTGTTTTGTCACGAAACCGCCAAAGGGGGAGATTGTTACGGAATTTGAGTTGGCGTATTTCGTGATTGTTTAAGTCTTGAGGATTGAAGATGAAGAAACTTTGGATCATATACCTCAATCTCAAGAAAGAAGAATTCAAAAGGATCAGGTACGTTTAACTAAATAATTTTGATGATCCGAATACTTCTTATAGTGTAGAAACACTTGGAAGAGGTTTTAATTGCATATTCATCAAAAACTGGACATGGGACATGTTCAGGGTCCGGATCGTGACATTCAATCCGGATCCCGAAAGGTGTTCGTTCATACATTGCTGCAATCCGGATCACAGCTTGGGCAGTCCGGATCCCGAATGGGGTGTTTTGTGAAAATGTATGAACGATCCGGATCGTGGATTATGATCCGGATCCCGAACAGGCGATTTTCTGGAAACTGCATTCTGTGCGTCTGCGATCCGGATCGTGGCTTATGCAATCCGGATCGCCGTCGGTAAAACTTTCCAGAAAAGTTTGTTTTTGATCCGAATATTCTTCCTAGGGTTTCTAACCTATAAATAGCCCTTCTATTTCATTTCTAGGGCATCGGAAAATAGAGCCGTCATTTTCAAATATCATTTTATACGGCCTTAGATCCACATATAGAGAAGAACGGAAATCATTAGATCTATTTAATGGTTCTTCATCTATATTGATTAGTTTGATTCTAGGTTTTCATACTCATATCTTGAGTTGAATCAAACTAATGAATACTTAGATGGTATTTCCGATCTACTCTTGATCTAAGTATTCGGCGGATCATCACCACCCAAACAAACAACGATTTACCCCAAAATCGGCGCGTGGACTCGCGTGGCCTTGTGGATTCAAGGTGTTATCGCTTTCGTGGATTCGGAGCGAGGTGCGTTCGTGGATTCGAAGCGTACCATTGGGTGAAGACCGTGGATTCGGTCGGACGTCGTGGACTCGACGTTGGACGCTGTGGATTCAGCGTTGGGCGTGGATCGTGGATTCGAGAAGCGTCGTGGAGCGAGCGGGAAGATCAACTAGGGGCGTATGGTAAAAGGTTGAGTCGTCTGTGAGTACGCTATATCACCTTGTACGTGTGTTAACTCTAGTGGATTTCGCCGTGTTATCGGTCCCGTGGTTTTTTACTCCGGTTTGGAGTTTTTCCACGTAAAAATCTTGTGTGTTCTTTTATTTTTCCGCATTGGGTTTTATCGCACAATGATTTTTTGAGTGTTTATTGTTTACACCTATTCACCCCCCTCTAGGTGTTTTTTCCCCTATTAGATCCTTATTAACCTAAACCCAACAAATCAAAAGTATCAGCTTTTTCTTTTAGAAAGGCTACCCAAGTATATCTAGAAAAATCATCAACCAACAAAAAAATATACCATTTACCTCCCAGAGATGGTTGACGAGTTGGCCCCATTAAGTCCATATGCAAAAGTTCCAAAGGCCGTTTTGTACCTATGTGGTTCAAATTCTTGTGTGCAGTCCTAGACTGTTTTCCCTTTTGGCAACCGCCACACACAAGGTTTTGTTCAAAAGAAAGTTTCGGAACCCCTTTGACCACATCTTTATTTGAAATTCTAGCAAGTTCCTTAAAGTTTATGTGACCTAGCCTTTCATGCCAAAGTGTTTCATTTTTCAAAGATGCTAGGTTACATTTTTCAGAAATCTTAGAAGGAACTACATAACAGTTGTTTTCTGATCTAACCCCCTTTAAAAAGAAAGCATGGTTCATGTCAGTTACAGTGCATTTATCAGATGAAAAATTAACTGAATAACCATTATCACACAGTTGACTTATGCTTATGAGGTTAGTCTTAAGGCCATGAACAAATAATACATTATCTAGAACCGGGCCATCTGGAATAGCTACCGTTCCCTTTCCAACAATTTTGGAAGACCGACCATCTCCGAAAACAACAAGTCCTCCGGAGTTTTTCTCAAATGTTTGAAAACAGTTTTTATCGCCGGTCATATGACGGGAACACCCGCTATCCAGGTACCAAGACGAACTATCATATGCATGCAAAGAAACATTGGTAGCAAGACAGGGAAAGATTTCACCTTTGCGCACCCAAACCTTTTTGGAGTGCGTCGGTAATGGTCGTGAAGTTGATTTCCTAGGTGAGAGCGTCTTGCTTGAAGAATTGCTGCTCCTTGATGATGTCGTCTTGAGCGGTGTACTACCAAGGCTCTTTTCCTTCAATTTGATTGGAGTTGTTTCCGAGGAATAGCCCTTTTGGTAGTCATTGCAAGATGTTCTTGAGGTGTGCGTTTGGCTCCAGTCTTGCAATTTCTTCTTATGTGCCCTGAAATGCCACAACGAAAACATACCTTGGATCTTGTCGATTCCGAAGAAGATGTAGTAGGTTCGTTGTCGTTGCTTGTCGTGAACACCGGTGTCGGAGGAGGAGATACCGACTGAGGCACAAATACTGTACCACTCGAACTTGGAATGTCTCCAGTTTGAGTGTATCCGAGGCCGAACTTGTTTCTTTGACCGAGACCAAGAAGTCTGTCCAACTTACTCCTTCCAGAAGAAAATCTCTGTAAGTCATCCTTTAGTTGGCGTATGGTCTCCGTCATTTCCAATTTTTCCTGTCGAGCCTCGCCGTTGAGCTTCAAGAAGTAATTCGCTTTGTTCACCATATCTACATAACTCTTCTCGAAATGCTCATTGGACTCTTGAAGGGAAACATTTGTCTTAATCAGATTGTCCCTTTCCACTTCAAGATCGGTTGAGAGAGAGGTTACTCTTTTTACTTCATCTTCAAGATCCTGTAATCTCTCTTTCAACCCCTTGTTTTGTTTAGCCAGTTTCTTTGAATCCCTCAAAAGCTTATGGTAGGCTAAAACAAAATCTTCACCTTCCGAATTATCTGATTCATCGTCCGTTGCAATCTTTTCCACAGTGGAGTTGGACAATGAATCGGATGTACTTGCCATTAAGCACATGAAGGGAGAAGATGTAGTGGACGCGTGGAAAGCTGTCGCGTTGTCTTCTTCATCACTTGACGATGACTCATTTGACGTGGAGTTGTCATCCCAAGTAACTACTTGCATCGCCTTCTTCTTTGCCGGATTCTTGTTGGGACATTCCGTTGCTATGTGGCCGTAGCCTCGACATTTGAAACACTGAACTTGTCCCTCAGAACTTTTCTTATCCTTTGAGAAGTTCTCTTGGCTTCTTGACTTGTAACTTGAAGGACCCTTGCCTTTCTTCGACTTTCCGAAGGATTGAGTTTTGCTTGAATTTCCCCTTCGAAAGTTGCGGCGAAACTTCCTTGTCAAGAGAGCGAGCTGCTTCTCAAAGTCCTCCATAGAAATGTTCTCGTCGTCGTCCGAGGAGGATGAATCCGCGTCTTCTTCTTTAGTTGATTTCAATGCGTAACCTGAAGACTTAGAAGAGGATGCCTTTCCAGAAGAATAGTTAGTAGGAAAAGTCATTTCATAAGTTTGTAAAGCACCTACTAATTCTTCTACACGCATTTCGTCCGGGTGTTTAATTGTTTCAATGGCTGCAACCTTCGGGCGAAATCGTTCAGGAAGAGTTCTTAGAATTTTTCTTACAACTTTAAATTCTGGAATCTTCTCTCCCAAGTTAGCACATGAGTTCACGATGTCTTGCAATCGTGTGTAATAGTCAGTGAAGGATTCATTCTCTGCCATAGAGATAGAGTCAAACTTGCTCGTGAGCATTTGCAGTTTCTGAATCTTCACTAAGTTAGTTCCCTCATGCGTAACTTGAAGAACATCCCAGATTTCTTTCGCAGTCTCACATGCCGAGACGCGAGAGAACTCAGTTTGTGACAAAGCATTAAATAGAGCATTAATCCCTTTGCCATTGTAAGAAGATAAGTCTATCTCTTCCTTGGTCCATTTCGACCTAGGTTTTAAGGTGCGAACATCATCTAAAATTTCAGTTGGATTAGACCATCCTAATTCAATTGATTGCCACACCCTTTCGTCGATGGAAATTAAAAAGCTTTCATCCGTACTTTCCAGTACGCATAATTTGTTCCATCAAAGAAAGGGGGTCGATTGATGTTTCCACCTTCAACCATTGTTTACAACCCTATTCCCGCTCTGATACCACTTGTTGGGTTTAGGTTAATAAGGATCTAAATAGGGGAAAAAACACCTAGAGGGGGGTGAATAGGTGTAAACAATAAACACTCAAAAAATCATTGTGCGATAAAACCCAATGCGGAAAAATAAAAGAACACACAAGATTTTTACGTGGAAAAACTCCAAACCGGAGTAAAAAACCACGGGACCGATAACACGGCGAAATCCACTAGAATTAACACACGTACAAGGTGATATAACGTACTCACAGACGACTCAACCTTTTACCATACGCTCCTAGTAGATCTTCCCGCTCGCTCCACGACGCTTCTCGAATCCACGATCCGCGCCCAACGCTGAATCCACAGCGTCCAACGTCGAGTCCACGACGTCCAACCGAATCCACGGTCTTCACCCAATGGCACGCTTCGAATCCACGAACGCACCTCGCTCCGAATCCACGAGAGCGATTGCACCTTGAATCCACAAGGCCACGCGAGTCCACGCGCCGATTTTGGGTAAATCGTTGTTTGTTTGGGTGGTGATGATCCGCCGAATACTTAGATCAAGAGTAGATCGGAAATACCATCTAAGTATTCATTAGTTTGATTCAACTCAAGATGTGAGTATGAAAACCTAGAATCAAACTAATCAATATAGATGAAGAAACATAGAATCAATTCTATTGATTTCCTTTCTTCTCTATATGTGGATCTAAGGCCGTATAAAATGATATGTGAAATGACGGCTCTATTTGGATTCACCCTAGAAAATAACCATAGGGTTTATTTATAGGTTAGAAACCCTAGGAAGAATATTCGGATCAAAAACAAACTTTTCTGGAAAGTTTTACCGACGGCGATCCGGATTGGATAAGCCACGATCCGGATCGCAGACGCACAGAATGCAGTTTCCAGAAAATCACCTGTTCGGGATCCGGATCATAATCACGATCCGGATCGTTCATACATTTTCACAAAACATCCCATTCGGGATCCGGATTGTACAAGCTGTGATCCGGATTGCAGCAATGTATGAACGAACACCTTTCGGGATCCGGATTGAAAGTCCACGATCCGGATCCTGAACATGTCCCATGTCCAGTTTTTGATGAATAAGCAGATAAAACCTCTTCCAGGTGTTTCTACACTATAAGAAGTATTCGGATCATCAAAATTATTTAGTTAAACGTACCTGATCCTTTTGAATTCTTCTTTCTTGAGATTGAGGTATACGATCCGAAGTTTCTTCATCTTCAATCTTCAAGACTTAATACAATCACGAAATACGCCAACTCAAATTCCGTAACAGTTTCAGGCTAATCCGAGATCGGATTTGGATTCTGCGTGGAAAACGCTGAAAATCGGCTATTTACTTACATTTTTCGGAGTTCGGATGCCCAAAAATGGACCCCCGAAAGTTTTCTGCGCATTTTGGTGCATGGGGGAAGTCGTGGACCTACCGGATGGCACGTGGTGGCCTCTGATTGGCCGGCGCACGCGGCGTGGTCCACAGAGATGGCGGGGGTGCATGGATCGGGCGCGGGGGACACGTGGCGGCCTCGGATTCGCGGGCTCACGCAGTGCGGTCCACGGCGTCGCGCGGGCTGGTGTATGGACCGGGGCGGGCCACGTGGCGGCCTGTGAGCGGTCGGCTCACGCCCGCTCGGTCCACGCAACGCGGGGAGCAGGCAGGGCAAGTGGGGCTGGTGAGAGAGCAGGTGCGGGCAGGTGGCGGCCGTACACGGGGCGCCATGTGGCGCCCTGCGTTTGGCGGGCGCCACCCGCTCCGCGTCCCCTGTCGTGCCACGTGGCAGCGCCCGTATGGCCGGGCGCCCGCTGTCCCGTGTTCGGGACACGCGGCGTGCCCAGGAAGATTCGGGTGCTGACGGGATCCCGTGCGGGGGGCCACTGTGCGGCACTGTAGTTGCCCAAAAATTTCCGGGCGCCCGAAATTGGGGCCCGAAAGCCAAATAACTTGATTTTTTTTGGTTTTTTTGGGTGGGGCTATAAATAGGCCACCCTCTTGGGCCTTTTACCCCTTTTCCCAAACTCCCCTGCATTTGAGTCCTTAATCAATGTTGATCTACATCTTGTGTTGCAACTCTTGAAGGAGTTTCAAAATTTTTGGAGACCGCAGCATCGACGTCTTCGGCGATTCGGCGCACTGCGACGTTCTTTCTTTGGCGGCATTTTCCATCGCATTTCAGTCCGAGTGGTCCCCTGGACCACCCCGATGGAGTTTTGAGCCGATTTTTGTGGCAGCGTGTTCATGAGAGGTATGCCTTCGATTTCTGTGTTGATCACATTGCTCCGTTATGGGTTTTTGGTAGGGTTCTCGAGGCATTTATGAACCCCTTTCCTGCTGGTGGTTTTTCCTGATCCGGACTGTTCATGCGATTTCAGCAAACACAAGGTTTGGGGTCCGGACTGAACAGGGGATGGTCCGAACTGTTAATTCGCATGAACTAAACTCTATTTGGTGTCCGGACTGGACATGGCTGGTCCAGATCCTGAACATCCAAAAAGTCCAATTTTTGATTTTTATGTATCGAAACATATTCCAAGTGTTTTTAAACTACAAGAATGTATTCGGATCACCAAAATTATTTAGTTAAACGTACCTGATCATTCCGAATCCATTCTTCTTGAGATTGATGTATATGATCCACAATTCTTCATTTTCAATCTTCAAGACTTAGAACACTTCACGAAATACGCCAAAACTAAATCCTTAACAATCTCCCCCTTTGGTGGTTTCGTGACAAAACAAAATCCACTTTAAAATTCATAAAGATATTTTTGTTGATATCACCATACAACAAAAATTTACATGAATGATCCAAATAAACATGAATACAAGAGATAAAATCCTAATACAAACTCTAGACTTAGACGCTTGTACTCTCTGCAAAAGAAATAATTTTTGACAAAAGAAATCGTTAGATACCTCAAGAATTCAAATATTCAATAAGCAAATAGAGAGATAGGGTTTATACTCCTCATGACATGCCTGATAAATAATGTCATAGTTCGATCACACAAGTTAACAAGTTTAACAAGTTTCAAATTGCAAAGCATCACATCACATGTTACTTGTTAACAAATATTACATGCCCAAATAGTTAGTCGAATAGTTAGTCGGGGCATGTACTCAGAGTACAAAGTTTTTTTTTTTTTTACTTACGTTACTTTCAAAGTTCAAAGTACTCAAGTTCTCAATAGTTCCATGTTCTTTCCCCCTTTTCGTCATCGAAAATAAGCCAAAATAAAAGAAGGGCAAAGTTCAACTTTCAAAAGTAAAAACCCGCAAAAGAGAAGTTAGTAGAACTAAAATTGAAAACAAAAAAAAATTATCAACCCGAGTCGGTGTCGTCGGAATCACTGCAACCAAGTTTAGCAAAAATCTTTTTGACCAATTTGGCGAAAGATTTGAAGTTTTTCTTCATGTCGACTTGGGTGGCAGTAATTTGCGCAAGTTCCGTAGAAATCTGAACTTGTTCAACCGCAATTCGCTCTTGTTCCGA
The DNA here is from genome assembly GCA_029168755.2 of Tillandsia fasciculata. Taxonomy (NCBI): domain Eukaryota; kingdom Viridiplantae; phylum Streptophyta; class Magnoliopsida; order Poales; family Bromeliaceae; genus Tillandsia; species Tillandsia fasciculata. Next base: position 80,678 of record JAQOTM010000471.1, read on the forward strand.
CGATAAACGTTGTTATTCTCGGTAAATTGATGTGATAGAGGCTTCATCTTCTGAGGTATAAGTTGTTGCTGCTGCTCTTGTTGTTGCCGTTGTTGTTGCTTGTGCTGCTGCTGTTGGTGTTGCTTGTGCTGCTGGTCACTTGCTTCTTGACGGGGTCGGGGTTTCATCTGGTCGACTTGAGAGAGACTTCATAATTGTTGACTCATTAATTATCCCCAAACTATGCAAATAAGATGACGATCGAGTGTCTATGTCATACTTCTTGAAAATCTGCATAATAATCATTGGAAAGGGAAGCCTCTCAGTAGGATGTGCATTTTCAACATATCTAGCCATCCTCGACCAAATAAGATAAGCAATGTTCAAATTCATACCCCGAGCTACCGTGGGATGTCCCAAAAGATACAAATAAAGCATCATATCCCATCGCAAGACTTTTGTTTGCATGTTCGGCATAATGTTGTAACATACAATGAAATTTAGGAAATGGTATTCAGATTTAAGTTCTTTAGACAATACCGAGTTTCAGGCCGATCTTGTATCTGGCAAACAAATTCCATCCACTACAATTCTCCACGACTGATTTGTCATAACCTGACCTTTCAAATAATGAGTTCCTTCAGTTTGGACACTCATTCCCAGCACTTCACCAATGAGCTGTGGGGTGATGATAAGCTTGGTGTTTCTGACCGTTGTATGAAATTCCTTCGGTCCATCATCAATGTCTTGAAGTTTATTTGCACACATGTAGAAGGTTCTGATCAAGTGTAGACAATATCCAGAAGTTTTCAGAAATTTACAAATTTGAGAGAGTCCAGCTCTATCAAATAGATTGCCAAAAGCTTCCAACCGTTCCTTGAGGGCTCTGACATTCACATGCCTTTCACCGATGCATTTCCTGTTTTCAAAATCCTTCATTTTTTCAGAATTAATGTGCACAACATCCTCAACCACAGGAGGTTGTTCACTTGCAAGAGGCTCTTGGATCTCAATTCCACGTGCTCGAGCTCTTTTCCTTGCAACACTCTTCCTTTTCATGGAAGTTGATTGCATGGGAGCTTTTCCTTTCTCGGCGGCAGTAGGCGGAGTCTTCGCCTTCGTAGAAGCTGGGGCTTTGCCCGTCGATGTCGCTGCAGCCTTCGCTGTGGTTTCTTCAAGGACTTTGTCCCAGTCCTCCGATTCTATGTCTGAATCGTCCAATGACACAAACTCTCCCTCCTCTTGAGTCTTTCTTGCTCTTTTCAGCTTGTTAGTTGCTCGAGTGCCAACCATTGCCACAATGAGCACTATCACCCATCCAAACACCATTGTTGTCGGATTGTTTGAAAAAGTGATCCTATGAGTAAGAACTCAAGAACATGAAAAAGATGGTTAATTTCAAAAATTTGAAAAATCATACACAAACAATCTTTATCATGTCTAGAGACTAGGAATCAAGTTAGATTTGCAAAAAGAATTTTAAAAATAGATCAATCACATGATTTTCAAAATTTTTTAAAATTTGCCTTAAAATCGAATTTTCAGAAATCGAAGCTCAAAAATTCGTTAATCAAATGAATACAAGGCATAGAAACAAATCTAAGGTGTCCAGAGTTCTTATTTCAAAAGAAATTTGATCAAAAACCATTCAAAAATGAGATTGTACCATAAAATCCCTCACGTTTTGAAGAACTTAGTGAAAACAAGAGTTTTGATCATAAGAACTTACTTGGATCGAGTGAAAACTAGTTGCAAAAGATCCAAATCTCCTTTAGTCTAGAGAGAGAAACTCCAGGAAGCTAGAAACAAAAATTTAGAGAAAATAGAATTCGAAAAGCCATTCGTTTCTATTAAAACCTAGCTGTGGTCCGAATCGGGTCAGAATTTCTGTGATGACCTGGATCCCCGCAGAGCTATTGCGGTGCATTGGGGTGGCCATTGGAGGCCTTTGGGGCATGTCGGCGGTGTTTGGGCGCCAATTTGGACTCAAGTGATGAACTTCGGGCCTAAATGGATCACGTGGGTGATCGGGTGACTCCGTCGGATCTCTGGGAGTGTTCTCGCGCAAATCGGATATCAAATTTGGACTCGGCGTGAAATTCGGATTGAAAATACCTTTCCGGGAGCCTCCGGCAAATTTTAGGATTGGAATTTGGCAAAACGGACGCCGGATTTGGAATCAGCGCGCGAAAACGGTCAAAACGGACTACCCACTTGTATTTTTTGGTGCTCGGGTACTGTTCACGGCCGGAACAGTACTTTCCGGCGATCGCCGGCGGCCGGCGGCGGCGGCGGGCAGCGCCGGCGGCGGCGGCGCGGCCTCGGGCAGGCGGCACAGCGGCGGCGCGCGGCGCGGGCAGGGCGCGGGCAGCGCGCAGGGGCGCGGGCAGGCGGCCGGTCCACGCGGCGGGCGTGCACCGAGCGGGGTGCCACGTGGCACGATCTTGTTGGGTGGCTCACAGCACCCGGTCCACGGAACAGTGTTGGTGCACGGTGGACCGACAGTGGACACGTGGCGGCATTTGATTGGGTCGGTGTTGTGCTCCCGGTCCACGCAAGTCTTGGAGTGGGTGCCGTACGCGGAGCAGGTGTACGCGACGTGCGGGGTGCGCGGTTCACGGGCGGTGCACGGTGTTGGGGCCACGTGGCGCGCCACCATTGGTGGGCTCACGTGCACCGGGCGCAGCGAAAAGTTTATTCTGGATTTTCCCTTAAGTTGCATCCCGAGGGCTCTTCAAGGGGGATTTTCGACCCCTTCGAGACCTCAGCTCGAAGGGGAGGTGAGAGGGAGATTTCTTCTCCTTCAAGAGGAGATTACACCTACCAAGTTTCAGATTTTCGGGTGGCACGGATTTCGAGGTCTCGATTTTACGGCGCGGCGCGACGTTGCGTTTTCTGTGTTCTTCTTCGGCGCAGCAGCAGTGTTTTAGCTCCCCTGGCCTACCCCGAGCTCCTTTTTCTGTGATTTTTGCGCCGTTGGCTTCACGACAGGTAGGGCTTCATCTTTCATTTTGATCGCGCATTCTGATTTTGCTTCTTTGGCTCGGATCCCGAGGTAACAATGGTCCCCCTTTTTCTGTGAGGAATGTGAGGACAGCATCGGAGTATTTTGGCCATATCTTCGCGCACGAGCGTCTGATGGAGACGAGCTTATACAACTTTTTCATCTACAGATCGCAAGGAACGCGCTCGTATTTTTATTGGAATTTTATGAGATTTATTTCGAGGTGAAAATCACTGTTTTCTCAGTGTACAGTGCGCAGTCTTTTTCCACAGTTTGTTGTTTGGATCACCACCTTGCCGGATTTTTATCTTGACTTACCGAACTCTGATTTGGGCGTGCAAGGTACCGTTGCGAAGCTAGCGACGCAAGGATCGCCGTGATATTTTTCTTGGAATTTTCTGGGCACTTTCTGCAGGTGATAATTTAACAGTTTCGAATCCGAGGTTGTATAAGAGCATTATTTGGGAGCCTAAGTGTAATTAGTGAGCTTTGTATTGTATCAGGAATATTACGGGTGTGCTAAATTGTGGAGCAAGGATTTGGAGTTTTTGGTATTTTCAGCTGTACGGATTGGGACAGTTGCACTTCAGGTGGGTGGTTGTTGCTTACCTCTATTTTGACATGCTCACTAGGAATATTAGAGTGACCCCTTTACTTGGACATCTTGATTAATCATAATTGGGGTTGGGTTATGCATGCCTGTGTGGGGATTGGGTTGGATATGTTAGCGTTTAACCTTGCATGTGGAATGGAATATTTATTTTGGACTATATGATTATCCTGTTAGTGGTTGGTACTATTTGAGGATTTTATGACATGCATAGGTGGATAGTGATGCTTTATTATGGAACATGGATTATAGACATGTGTGGTTGGATAATGTTTTAGCATGATGGTTATATCTATGCGGAGCTATTAATTGTTACACATGTGGAACCACTATTGGACACCTTTTCCTTTATTTCCTTGAGAACACTTGCATGCTTGTATGGACATCTAGATAGGCCATCTTTTATCGCTACACTTTCATGCTGGAACTTGACTTAGGAGAAACCTTGTTTGCTTCTTTTCTCCTTTTCGTTAGTCAGGTGGTTCTTGTTGCTCGGGTTTGAGCAGGGGTTTGGGATAGTGTAGCCGGGGCCTGGATTGTGGATTATGGGTTTTGGCGGCGACCGCGGATATTGGGCGGTTGACCGGATGTCGGTTATAGGACATCGGTGATAGGGCATGATTATGGACTACGGGGTTTTGTGGCAACCGCGGATAGTAGGCGGTTGACCAGATGTCGGATGTGGGACATGATTGTGATTGTGGGTTATTCCGGCGACCGCGGATATTGGGCGGTTGACCGGAGGTCGGTTGTTAGACCTGGTCGTGGATTTTGGGGTATTGCGGCAATCGCGGATTTTGGGCGATTGACCGAATGGTTACTTTTGCATCTGATTGGGAATCAGTTTTCTTTTAGTGGAGGGTTGTGTTCCACTGGGGCTTTATAGTTGTGATCCAGTCCTGCTTTTATCACACCGGCGCGGTTATTGCCCGGTGATGCTTTTATTACACCGGCGCGGTTATTGCCCGGTGATGCTTTCCTCGTGTGGGTCGCTCCCCTCGAGTTCCCCTCCGGAGGCCGGGGTCGGACAGTTATTGACGGTTTTGCTATCACATCGGCGCGGCTTTTTGCCCGATGATGAGGGCGGCAGCAGGAGTTTTGCTATCACATCGGCGCGGCTTTCTTGCCCGATGATGAGGGCGGTACAGATTGGGTTCATCTGGGACGGTTGGTTATTGTTTCTTATGGTTATTCCAGTCTAGGACTGCATTTTAGAGGCATAGTAGTGGTAGATCTCCCTTTTTCAGCAGTTTCATTTCTTACCACTCTTCTTTCCTTTTCGCCTCTGGTAGACCTAGTGGGTGCGTCAGAGTTTGAGGTTTTACCCACTAGGGGAGGCTACTGGTTTACTAGTAGTTCTCACCCCCATTCTTCTTTCCTCTTTTTCTTCTTCCTTGTTTTGCAGTGTCTTCTGCGGGTGCTGCTGGACTTTCAGTGGCGGGTCGAGGAGAGAGGACGGCTGAGTAGATAGATCTCGAGGCAGGATGAGCGTGTTAGCTGGACTGTTGGTGTACCCAGGTTTTCCTCAGACGGTTGTACTTTCACTTTTGGGACTGGCTTTTGCCAGCAGGTTGTATTTATTTATTGTGAGCTGGGAGAGACTGATGTATCATTTATACAGATGTATTGTATTTTATTTCCAGCTTCAGTCTGAGATGTATTAGTTTTAGTTCAGCTCTGTTTTTATTGCTCTTTTATTATTATCTCTTATATCTTAGCAGGTTTGGCGCTTCGTGTACGCGGGAAATACCGTGTGCACGGCGGATCTGTAGACGGGCCCGGGTTCTGGTTTACACCCGGGGCGTGACAGATTAGGTGGTATCAGAGCTTAGGGATAGGTCAGTTGGGACTTAGGAAACCCTAGGCTTTTGGCGGACCCTAGGATGTTAGTGCGTGAGAGACGCGACATTTTGCGAAAGTCGGTGATTTATTTATTTGACTCTTCCTGTGAGTGAAGAGGGATCGACATATCCTATTTTTGTGGGACAGTTATGTTGGCTGCAGACAACATAAAGTTACAGAAATAGGGGGATGTCTTTGACTTTCGCTAGATTGGGTCGAGTGTTGGGGTGTGCTGATTTGCGGTTTTGTCGTGGTGAGCGGTGTCTCCCCGACGTTGGGCCCTGACCCGGGTGCACCTTGGTGCGGCAGTTGGGTCTGGGCTGGTTGTTTCGGGCCGGATACCCAGATTGGGGTCTGAGAGCTCCGGACCCGAAGGGTAGTAGTGTTGGGTGGCAGATCAGCAGCGCAGTGGCACAGTTGTCGGAGCAGCGCAGTGGCACAGTTGTCGGAGTAGCGAGTAGCCCCCTCCGTGCCGACGTTTAGTGTTGAGGCACCGAGGCAGGGTGGATAGTTGACAGCGGGAAAGCTGTGGGATTGCGTTGAAAGAGTGAGCCAATTTTGGCGGATGAGTCGCCCCGATTTGTGGGATTGAGAATGGAGCCTTTGGAGGCAGGGTCTTGTTCGGTGGGGGATTGAGAGTACTAGGGACGCCTCATTGGAGTAGGCGCCGGGTATGGAGCGTGGCATTGTAGTTCCTTTGGATTGGGATCTGCCGCCTGAGGTGAGTTCGGATTGAGGCGCTTGGCGCCGGGTGTTGGAGGACAGGTCAGTCGGATGAGGCATTCCCGATTTCTTTTTCCAGGATAGTGGATTTTTGAGACCGTCAGAGCACTTAGATTCCAGCGGCCAGTGTGGCGGTGGGTTTGAATTGTTCCAGGCTCTTGGGTTCGTATCTTTCGATACGAGGGGTTTTCCCTTCTTGGTGGGTAGTGTTTGGCTTCAGTGCTTTGGGTTAGGGGTAGGACGGTTACCTGGTGTTCGGGAGGTCGTATTCCCTATCTTTTGCACCTGGGGGGAGTGTCGTGGGTCCTGCCCGGTGCGGTTGAGTCCTTGGTTGTACCTGTAGGCCTGATGGTCTTGACCTAGTTGTGGGGCTTGGTTTGGTACTTAGGACGGTTAGGCTGGCTCGGTTATCTTTTCTTTTCGCGGCAGCTGATTATGCTGCGAGGACGGTTTCGTGGGAGCCAGGCCTGGAGGTGTTGGTGTACTTGGTTTGCTTGAGAGTATCTTCGCCTCTTTGGTTTTGACTTTGTGAGCGAGGCGGATGTCTCGTAGTGGGTGAGTAGCCTTTTGGCTGGTGTGTTTGAGGGATCTGCGGCGGCACCAGGACTTGGAGATACCCTTTTGGTTATGAGTTCCTAGCTGTTCTCCTATCGGAGTTGTTTGGCATGACACCAGTTTGGGAGTTGAGGACCCAACTCCAGGATTTGATGTTTTGGATTATGTCAGGCCAAGTGTGGCACCTCTGGGGGCGCCGGTGCTATTCGAGTTGTGGAAGGTTGGTTCACTTCGGCTTGGTGAGGACCCGTAAGAATTTGATAAAGTGATCATCGGGAGCTAGCACCCTTCTGTCAAGCTTGGAGGATTTGTTTTACCAGCTGCAAGGGTATTGGATCTTCGCGAAGATTGATTTGCAATCTGGTTCTCTTGACTGCTTATGGCTGTGTGCTGATGCCGAAGAGTTGGGGAATTGCTTCTACATCCCGACGGTTTTAGATTAGAGATCAGAGGTTACGGGATCAGTTGGGGGACTTATATCGGGTGCCTCGGGAGTACCGAGGTACTTGGCTCGAGCTGGGTGTTGTTGGACTTGTGGTTGGATTATCTGAGGCCTTAGCGGGGACAGATGCTTGTACCGATGCAGATTACCTTGATGGCCGAGCAGTTAGCCCAGCTGTACCTAGTTGAGGTGGCGTGGTCCTCTGGAGTGTTCTCCTTTGTTTCGTTCTGGTTAGAGACCCAAGGATTGCATCGCGTCTCTGGATGAGGTATTTGGTAGTTTTGGGAGCTTGAGTGGTGGATGACTGGTTATTTACCCCCCTGTCGGTTGAGATTCCGTGTTGAGGAATGACTTTAGTTTCGAGGACGAAACTTTCTTTTAGTGGGGGAGGATGTGATGACCTGGATCCCGCAGAGCTGTTGCGGTGCATTGGGGTGGCCATTGGAGGCCTTTGGGGCATGTCGGCGGTGTTTGGGCGCCAATTTGGACTCAAGTGATGAACTTCGGGCCTAAATGGATCACGTGGGTGATCGGGTGACTCCGTCGGATCTCTGGGAGTGTTCTCGCGCAAATCGGATATCAAATTTGGACTCGGCGTGAAATTCGGATTGAAAATACCTTTCCGGGAGCCTCCGGCAAATTTTAGGATTGGAATTTGGCAAAACGGACGCCGGATTTGGAATCAGCGCGCGAAAACGGTCAAAACGGACTATTTACTTGTATTTTTGGTGCTCGGGTACTGTTCACGGCCGGAACAGTACTTTCCGGCGATCGCCGGCGGCCGGCGGCGGCGGCGGGCAGCGCCGGCGGCGGCGGCGCGGCCTCGGGCAGGCGGCACAGCGGCGGCGCGCGGCGCGGGCAGGGCGCGGGCAGCGCGCAGGGGCGCGGGCAGGCGGCCGGTCCACGCGGCGGGCGTGCACCGAGCGGGGTGCCACGTGGCACGATCTTGTTGGGTGGCTCACAGCACGCGGTCCACGGAACAGTGTTGGTGCACGGTGGACCGACAGTGGACACGTGGCGGCATTTGATTGGGTCGGTGTTGTGCTCCCGGTCCACGCAAGTCTGGAGTGGGTGCCGTACGCGGAGCAGGTGTACGCGACGTGCGGGGTGCGCGGTTCACGGGCGGTGCACGGTGGTTGGGGCCACGTGGCGCGCCACCATTGGTGGGCTCACGTGCACCGGGCGCAGCGAAAAGTTTATTCTGGATTTTCCCTTAAGTTGCATCCCGAGGGCTCTTCAAGGGGGATTTTCGACCCCTTCGAGACCTCAGCTCGAAGGGGAGGTGAGAGGGAGATTTCTTCTCCTTCAAGAGGAGATTACACCTACCAAGTTTCAGATTTTCGGGTGGCACGGATTTCGAGGTCTCGATTTTACGGCGCGGCGCGACGTTGCGTTTTCTGTGTTCTTCTTCGGCGCAGCAGCAGTGTTTTAGCTCCCCCGGCCTACCCCGAGCTCCTTTTTCTGTGATTTTTGCGCCGTTGGCTTCACGACAGGTAGGGCTTCATCTTTCATTTTGATCGCGCATTCTGATTTTGCTTCTTTGGCTCGGATCCCGAGGTAACAATGGTCCCCCTTTTTCTGTGAGGAATGTGAGGACAGCATCGGAGTATTTTGGCCATATCTTCGCGCACGAGCGTCTGATGGAGACGAGCTTATACAACTTTTTCATCTACAGATCGCAAGGAACGCGCTCGTATTTTTCTTGGAATTTTATGAATTTATTTCGAGGTGAAAATCACTGTTTTCTCAGTGTACAGTGCGCAGTCTTTTTCCACAGTTTGTTGTTTGGATCACCACCTTGCCGGATTTTTATCTTGACTTACCGAACTCTGATTTGGGCGTGCAAGGTACCGTTGCGAAGCTAGCGACGCAAGGATCGCTGTGATATTTTTCTTGGAATTTTCTGGGCACTTTCTGCAGGTGATAATTTAACAGTTTCGAATCCGAGGTTGTATAAGAGCATTATTTGGGAGCCTAAGTGTAATTAGTGAGCTTTGTATTGTATCAGGAATATTGCGGGTGTGCTGAAATTGTGGAGCAAGGATTTGGAGTTTTTGGTATTTTCAGCTGTACGGATTGGGACAGTTGCACTTCAGGTGGGTGGTTGTTGCTTACCTCTATTTTGACATGCTCACTAGGAATATTAGAGTGACCCCTTTACTTGGACATCTTGATTAATCATAATCGGGGTTGGGTTATGCATGCCTGTGTGGGGATTGGGTTGCTATGTTAGCGTTTAACCTTGCATGTGGAATGGAATATTTATTTTGGACTATTTGATTATCCTGTTAGTGGTTGGTACTATTTGAGGATTTTATGACATGCATAGGTGGATAGTGATGCTTTATTATGGAACATGGATTATAGACATGTGTGGTTGGATAATGTTTTAGCATGATGGTTATATCTATGCGGAGCTATTAATTGTTACACATGTGGAACCACTATTGGACACCTTTTCCTTTATTTCCTTGAGAACACTTGCATGCTTGTATGGACATCTAGATAGGCCATCTTTTATCGCTACACTTTCATGCTGGAACTTGACTTAGGAGAAACCTTGTTTGCTTCTTTTCTCCTTTTCCTTAGTCAGGTGGTTCTTGTTGCTCGGGTTTGAGCAGGGGTTTGGGTTAGTGTAGCCGGGGGCCTGGATTGTGGATTATGGGTTTTGGCGGCGACCGCGGATATTGGGCGGTTGACCGGATGTCGGTTATAGGACATCGGTGATAGGGCATGATTATGGACTACGGGGTTTTGTGGCAACCGCGGATAGTAGGCGGTTGACCAGATGTCGGATGTGGGACATGATTGTGATTGTGGGTTATTCCGGCTACCGCGGATATTGGGCGGTTGACCGGAGGTCGGTTGTTAAACCTGGTCGTGGATTTTGGGGTATTGCGGCAATCGCGGATTTTGGGCGATTGACCGAATGGTTACTTTTGCATCTGATTGGGAATCAGTTTTCTTTTAGTGGAGGGTTGTGTTCCACTGGGGCTTTATTGTTGTGATCCAGTCCTGCTTTTATCACACCGGCGCGGTTATTGCCCGGTGATGCTTTTATTACACCGGCGCGGTTATTGCCCGGTGATGCTTTCCTCGTGTGGGTCGCTCCCCTCGAGTTCCCCTCCGGAGGCCGGGGTCGGACAGTTATTGACGGTTTTGCTATCACATCGGCGCGGCTTTTTGCCCGATGATGAGGGCGGCAGCAGGAGTTTTGCTATCACATCGGCGCGGCTTTCTTGCCCGATGATGAGGGCGGTACAGATTGGGTTCATCTGGGATGGTTGGTTATTGTTTCTTATGGTTATTCCAGTCTAGGACTGCATTTTAGAGGCATAGTAGTGGTAGATCTCCCTTTTTCAGCAGTTTCATTTCTTACCACTCTTCTTTCCTTTTCGCCTCTGGTAGACCTAGTGGGTGCGTCAGAGTTTGAGGTTTTACCCACTAGGGGAGGCTACTGGTTTACTAGTAGTTCTCACCCCCATTCTTCTTTCCTCTTTTTCTTCTTTCTTGTTTTGCAGTGTCTTCTGCGGGTGCTGCTGGGCTTTCAGCGGCGGGTCGAGGAGAGAGGACGGCTGAGTAGATAGATCTAGAAGGCAGGATGAGCGTGTTAGCTGGACTGTTGGTGTACCCAGGTTTTCCTCAGACGGTTGTACTTTCACTTTTGGGACTGGCTTTTGCCAGCAGGTTGTATTTATTTATTGTGAGCTGGGAGAGACTGATGTATCATTTATACAGATGTATTGTATTTTATTTCCAGCTTCAGTCTGAGATGTATTAGTTTTAGTTCAGCTCTGTTTTTATTGCTCATTTATTATTATCTCTTATGTATCTGAGCAGGTTTGGCGCTTCGTGTACGCGGGAAATACCGTGTGCACGGCGGATCTGTAGACGGGCCCGGGTTCTGGTTTACACCCGGGGCGTGACAATTTCAGTCCGGATCGGCTTTGCACAGGAAATCCCAACGTTCGGGATCCGGACTGAGTCAATCCAGTCCGGACTGCCTACAACTTTTTCTTCAGAAAAATTTGTAAAATTTTCAGAAAATCCAGAAAATATATGTAAGCATTCTTGCATATCAACTTTAACAAAAAGTATCGTTTTACATCAAAAGAAATAAATTATGCTAAATCTATCATTAATATACAAATAATGAAACGACAATTTATAGCAATTATATCCTCTAAAGTTGAGCAAGTTTAAAACATCCAACTCGATCTTATGAGTAATGAATTTATCAAATCATCAATCAAGCAAAGAAAATGAAACATCTAGATCGTTAGATGTTTTAAATTCCAAATAAGTCAAATAATATATCTAGTCAATATATCTAGAGAAGTGGCTCTTTGAGTATCTTTCAATTCGAAATCCCACCTTATACCAATCTTGGAATTTGATATGGTCAAACATTCCAAAAAGCATTTTATCAAATAAGAATCACCATGCTTTGGTAACATGTGGTAGCTGCACACAATACTCGAACGACAAAGGTGGTAGCTCTTACCTCCATGTGGTGTAGTTTTCACACTCCACTAGGGATGTAACTCTTTCCACATCTTTTGAGCATGAAAAATTAAAACTCCCCCTCAATTGACTATCAATTATAAAATATATTCAGTATTCAACCAACCATTGATCTCGTGTTCATACTTGTAGTAACCATGATTTTTGAAACTGAATATTTAAAGTTTAAATAGTTTCTGGATTATTTAAATGGCAAAAATGGATTATTAGTAGTGCAATTGTAGCCCGAAAATACCAACTTTTGATCAGAGCTTGATCTCAAAAATCTGAGATCACCAGTGCGACCGTCTCGTCGAAACAAGAAAGATTGATATTCACATGTTTTTGATCCGACGGTCGGATCTTCCGCAAAACAGCGAAAGAGAAGCGGGCCCCACAACTTAAGTTGTGAATAGTAACCATTGATTTAATTCCCCTCTCGACCAACGTCGGCCATTTCGCCGTCTAAAACCCAAACATAGCAGCATGAGTAGTCAATTCTAGCTAATTTCAACATTCTGAGCGCAATGGCACTGACAGAATTCGTGTTTGGCGATTCTGGTGCATCGAAATGCGTGCATTACAGTATAGCCTACAGTATATTATGGCCCGAGATTTTATTCGAGCACCAAATCAAACAAGCAAGGGCACTATTTGATAGGTCTCGACGAGCTGGACGTCGTGGCGAAGTCCGTTTCGCAATTCGACGAACTGTTTGTCTCGAAATGCGTGAAAAGTGTCGAAAAACCAATCTTTTCTATTAAAACTTATACTAATCATGGACCAAATGTTTTAGGACTTATTGTCTAGGGTCTTAGTGGTATTTTCAAGCTACAGCAGGGACCCTAGGGCTCTGGGTTGGCTAAGTAAGGAGTTCTTTGCAATTTTGCAAAATATGGCATTAAAGCCAAACTTGGCTTTTGGTCTTCTTGGAGGGAGTACGAGGGGTCATGTTGGATTCCTAAGCGTCGAAACCTCTCTCTGCTTCTTCAGTCGAAGCCCAGGAGTCCTGTGCTAAGCCAAGAGTCATCCCCCACAATCCCAATCCGAGAGTGAGAGAGGAAGAGAGAAGAATTGCCCAAGTTCTTCCAACTTGGTTCTTGTGACCTCTGGAGTGTTCTCTTGCGTCCTGAGATCGAGCCCGAGCTTGCTGGGTGGCTGCGCGACGCGGGGAAGGAGAACCGGCCTCAACCTTCTTCTCCAACTCCGGCGAGGTAAGGTCAATCTTTCCTTTGGCTTGTAGCACCCGAGACCCTTGAAAGTCGACTCTGTAGAGTCTAGAGATGCTCCCTACCAAGCCCCAAGCCCCCATGCACGGCCGGTTGCCGGCGGAAGAAAGCTCCTCGCCGGAACCTTAACTCGCTCCGCCGCGTTCGATATTTGCAACCACGGGCTCAAACAAAAAAGAAAAAAGAATGGACAAAGACTGTAGGATATGAGGATCATCTCCACAAAATTTGGGGGAGTTTGGTTGTCTCTGTACGGTGCAAACCCAAACCCTAGTTTTCAGGTTTCTTGCACCATGGTCGAGCTTCTTGCTCCGGCACCGGCGTCGCTCCTCGACACCGGGCACATGGCCAGAAAGCTTCCTGGGAGTAAGTTGAATGCATCCATGCCTTTGCATGGCATCCATGCAGCCCGAAACCTTGGGTGCCATGGATGACCCGAGAACGGGTTCAAGCCGCGGTGGCCGGCTTTCCGGCCGTCGCAGATGGGTAAGGAAAGGTCGGGAAGTTTTCTGGGACCAAGAGAAACTTAGCCATGCACTTGCATGGGCTCCATGCTGACCGGGTGAAAATTCACCATTAATGGTGGAAACTCCAAACCGAGCTTTGCCCGCCGTCGCCGCCGCCACCGTGCCCCATCGCTGGGCACGGGTTTAGGTGAGTTTGCGGGGTGGTGTTGCACCTTGTAGTACAAGTGGTTGAGGCCCAGAACGAATAGAAGAAGGATCACCATTTTCGAAGCTTAAGCTTCATCTTCTTCATCTTCTTCCTCATGCCCGAGGTCACCCGAGGGTGCAGATTGAGCCCAAACTTGATAAAAATGTTTCTGCAACCTAGTAACAAGTTTCCATCCATGTAAAAAAGCTCCCAGGTTTCCTTGTTGCAGAGTTACAGCTTGGGTTTAAGTTTGGATTGCATGTTTTAGTAGTGTGCCCACCAAGTGTTTGTTAGAATGCCTCAATGAGTCGATTTATGTATTAGGCAACTATTTAGCATCCGGAAAAGCACCTGTAGCCTCCACACACTTCCCTGAGCTATATGCTTACTTCAGATCCGAATTTTGGGCTGAGTGGATTTGTGTGGAGCATCCTTGAGCATGTTAGAGAGCAAGGTGATTTGGATCCTTTGATCCAGAAGCTTCTGGGTTGCACAAATGCAAGCCTCTGAGCCTCTGTGGTGTCCTGAGCAAAATGCTCAAGTTAGTTTTGAAGTGGCACAAGTAGTTTTGAAGTTTTAGTGACCTAGAACCTATTGTAAGGTTAGTTGGCTTTGGTTCTATTTTGGGTAATTTCCAACTTCGCAACAGTGAGCTCCTAGCTATTTTGGGGTCACTGGACGCGATGCTCACCTTAGATTTGAGTTTGGTTGAGACGAAGAAATAAAATTTGTTGTAAGCCTATGTTAGTATAGTAAACTATGGCCCGAAGTTTTTCTCGGGTTCCGTGCTGCTACAAATTGGTGAGCACGGTGTTCAGCGAGTTGAGGGTCACCTATTGAGGGTGATGGTTCGTAAAAATAATGTCCCGATTAAGAGAACGAGCGAAAACGACTCTCAAATTGCTATAAAGGTGCAATTTCTAGAAACCCTAGGGGTCTAAACGCAATTTTAGTCTCATGTACTGTCTCGGGCAGTGTGTATATAATCTCTAAGCTTTTTGCTAGTGATCCGTTGGCTCTCGTTGAGCGGAAATTGGTAATCGGTCCGTAAATCGGCAAAATCGTCGGTTTAACGGTGCCCCTGTGGCAATCGCGCAATTCGAGCAATTGCGGCAGTTCCGCCTAGCCGTCTGTTGAGTCCCAGTAGAATCTGGTTGAGCCAGCGGCAAAGGGTCAAAGCCCGTGTCTCCCGAAAATTCAAATGAAATTTTTGGGAGGGGCATTTTGGTAATTATACCAACACTTGAATAAAAGGTTGAGTTTAGCAATGTTTATGATTCAGGTTGGCACGGTTTGGCTCTAGTCTTCGAGCATTCCGTTGGAGTTGTCAGATCGCCTGCAGACAGGTGGGTTTATCTTCGGTCCGGGCTTTATCATTTCGGCCCTCTGGGGTATCGTAATTGGTCGGACCCCTGTTCTTGTTATTGCCTAGATTTCTTATTGAGCCTGCCTTTTTATTGATGAGCATTACCTCATATTGCTATATTTGCCTTATGATCTTTATCAGTTATCAGTTTATATTATGCCATGCATGATTGATCCTTAGCTTGCTTCCAGATATTATGATTTTATTCCTGGACATTTGCCATGCCTGATTGGTCATTAGTTAGTTATCACACATTTACTTGATTATCAGTATATCCTGATCCATGTTCTAGTAGTTGTTGATTATATCCTGCATATGATGAGATTCAGTTGGCATCCTGTTGTTGCATCCCTGTTGGGATTTTTCCGGCTTGTTGCCGTTTACCATGAGTCGAGATTTGTTGGCTTTCTGCTATTGCATCCCTGTTGGGATTTTCCGGCTTGTTGCCGATTACCCGGTCGATGGACCGTGAGCTTGAGCATTGGCATTTTGATCTATACAGAGCCAGCTATTCTTTCACGTACACTAGCGGAATTGCTACCCGCAGCGGTGTACTTTACCGGTAAAGTGGTCAGCAGTGGCGACCCGTGAGCCCGGTGGGGTTATGATAGCATGCTGGGTGTCCAAAAGTGGCATTAGCTTGAGGCCCCAATGACCAACAGTGGCATTTGCCTGAGGTCCTAGTGCTCTATGGCAGCTTAGCCTGAGGCCCTTGTGGCCAACAGTGGCATTAGATTGGGTATTTTGTTATTTTACCATTGATGCATTGTTTGCCTGTTTATCATCATCCTCTAATGATTGCTCAGTTCTTGTACATATATCAGCATGCTCGTATTATAATAATTCGGTGCTCTGTTGTTCTCAACACTATATTCATGATTTTATTATAGCACCATGATATATAACTGCCTTGCCTAATGATTATTACTATCCGCTAGTTATTGTATGCCAGTAGGTACGATTTGCTATTTCTCGGCTCGTCGTGCCCACTGGGATACACTGTCGATGTATCTCACACCCCCTGGGTGATCATTTTTCAGGTCGGTCGGGTGTTGGGATGTCGGGACGTGTTGGTGAGGTTATCAAGATAGCTTTGACCCTTGGCAGCCGCTGAAATTTTACCAGTTGTAAACATGTAATTGAATAAGTTGTTGTAAATATAAGTAAAAATCTTTTGTAATCTTTTATTGTTAGTGCGTAGTTTAGACTACTCTGGTATTGGCTGTAAGTGCTTAGCCGTGCATGTATAGAAAAGGCTCAATCCAAGGGGATTGGGAATTTTCTATATATGTGGCGGTCTGTCGCGCTCTGGCTAGTTTTAAACTCTGATTTAAAAAAAAAAAAAAAAAAAAATTTAGACGCTATTTTTCGAACTCGGGGCGTGACAATACTTAACTCAATTATCAAATAAGATAAAAACAATACCAAGAGATCATTGAGAGAGGAATTGACTTTGATTAAATAAAGATGAAATAAATGATATAAATAATCAATGCATCAAATGAGTTATCATGATATCCAAATCATAATAAATTTCTCTAAACATGAAAAGATGCAATTAAAGTCATTTATACTAATGCTCAGTTAATGTTCTAATTCACAAAAAGAACACAAAATACAAAACAAAACCTAACCTAAACAAAGGTTCAAAAATCGGTTATTTGAAAGAAAGCATTCCAATTGCTTTTCGCAAATGAATAAAACGTTTTTGATCCAAAAGTTTTGTCAAGATATCGCCTAATTGATCTTCAGTTGAAACATAAGAAATTTGCAAAGTGCTTGATTTAACTAGTTCTCTAAGAAAATGATATCTAAGTTCAATGTGTTTCGTTCTTGAGTGCAACACAGGTTTTTAGAAATATTTATGGCACTAGTGTTGTCACAAAGTATTGTTACCAAGGTCGCCGGGATGCGGAAGTCACTCAATACACTCTTCATCCAAATCAATTGAGTTGCACAACTTCCAGCTGAAATGTATTCCGCCTCGGCAGTCGAGAGAACAATGCAGTTTTGCTTTTTACTATGCCATGCAACAAGACAATGGCCAAGGTAAAAACATGCACCACTCTTATTCCTTCGATCATCCACTGATATAGCCCAATCGGCATCCGAATATCCTATAACATCGAGAGATGTGCCCATAGGATACCAAATTTCGAAATTTAAAGTAACTTTGACGTACCGGATGATCCTTTTCACCGTTTTGAGGTGAACTTCCTTCGGTGCTGATTGATATCTTGCGCAAATTCTAACACTGAAGGCAATATCCGGGCGACTAGCCATAAGGTAGAGTAAACTTCCAATCATGCTTCGGTAAAGCTTCTCGTCTACGCTTTCTCCGTGAGATTCACTTCCTAATCCCTTATTGCTTTAAATTTGGAGTATCCTTAAATATACTACTTTCATCTAATTTAATAGTTAGATACTCAATACTCATCTGTAACTCACCTAATCCCGAAGGGTCCCTAGTATTATAACTTTTATTCCCCTTCTTGTGCTCATCCAATAATTGGAAAAGTTTTGTATTATACCTTTCTCCTTTATAAGGGCTCTTAACCTCTATATCCCTATACAATTGATCCCAAAACTCATTGATGATGGAATCATCACTATTAGAATACGACCTCTTGAAACGATAAAAAGTTTCTAATTTCATAACTACTCTAACTTCATGTCCCCCCTATTTGCCCTATCAGCTAGTTTGGCTTTCGCCCTCGATTCCCAGTCCTTCAATTCGCCGACTTAAAATAAAGAAATTTCTCAACAACAAATTTCAACAAAAGGTACAGGTAAACCAAAGAAGCGAGGTTAACTATCTGCGCCCTATCAGCTAGTTTGGCCTCGATTCCCAGTCCTTCAATTCTTAAGTGTATATTATTTTTTATCCCTTTGTTATTCAATACCATAAAGACAAGTAAAGAGATGTACTTATATAGCTCTCCAAGGATGTTACACCTTCCCCCAACTAATGGCGGCCCCTTTCGTTTCGGTCCCACGCCCCTTGTGTGGATTATCCCTTTTTCTTCAATACCATAAACACTAGGATAATTAGCCATACCATTAACACAGAGGAGAGTGATCAATCCCCTCTAAAGGTCGCCAAGTTGTTGTCTGATTTTTTATTGCTAGTTCCCATAGGAGTCTGAAAGTCTTTAGAATTCTCCAATCCGAATTTCTTGACCAACTCCTTCGCATACTTGAATTGACATAAATGAATGCCATCTTTACTTTGCTTAACTTGCAATCCAAGGAAATACGTAAGCTCGCCCATCATGGACATTTTGAATTTGCTTTCCAACGTTTCGGCGAATTTTGAAGCATCGTTATTCCTCATAGCACCAAACACAATGTCATCCACGTATATTTGTGCTATAATGAAATTGTCCTGAAAGTGCTTCACAAAAAGTGTCCGATCGGCTCCCCCTCGAGTATAGCCCTTTTTCAAAAGGTGCTTTGTCAATTTTTCGTACCATGCTCGCGGTGCTTGTTTTAGTCCGTAAAGAGCCTTTTTCAATCGAAAAATATGGTTTGGAAGTTTATGATCAATGAAACCTTTCGGTTGAGCCACATAAACTTCTTCATTTAGAAAACCATTTAAAAATGCGCTCTTTACATCCATTTGAAAATGTTTAATTTTGAAATGATAAGCTATTGCGAAAAGAATACAAATGGACTCGAGACGAGCAACCGGGGCGAAAGCCTCATCAAAGTCTATACCTTCAACTTGTGAATAGCCCTGAGCAACTAAACGTGCTTTATTCCGAATAACGGTACCATCTTTATTTTTCTTGTTTTTGAAAATCCATTTAGTACCGATTA
This sequence comes from Tillandsia fasciculata, assembly GCA_029168755.2. Lineage (NCBI taxonomy): Eukaryota > Viridiplantae > Streptophyta > Magnoliopsida > Poales > Bromeliaceae > Tillandsia > Tillandsia fasciculata. Next base: position 99,404 of record JAQOTM010000471.1, read on the forward strand.
TATTTTGTTGCTTCGGGGGCTTCGTTAATTCACATACTTTGTTCCTTTCAAACTGATTAAGCTCTTCTTGCATTGCTTCAATCCAATAGTCATCCTGAAGAGCATCAACATTCTTTGGTTCAATCATGGAGACATAACATGAAACTCCACAAACCAATTGTCTCCGAGTTCTAACTCCTTCTTGAGGATCTCCAATGATGTTTGATTCAAGATGGTCCTTGGAGATTCGAAGCGTTTGAAATAACGGAGTACTCGGGGGTATTTTTGATGATTCCTGCACATTGGATGAACTAGAAGAATCATGAGATGCATCAAAATTTTCAGAAGAATTATCATGCAAAGATGCAATATCATTAGCAGGAGATTCATCATCAATAGATAAATTAGGAGTAGATTTATCAGAAGTCAAATGAAAAGCTTCATCTACTTTAACATTTATGGATTCTATCATCGTTTTAGATTCAAGATTATATACTCGATATGCTCTACTATTTATAGAATAACCTATAAAAATTTCTTCGTCACAGCGAGAGTCGAATTTTTCAAAATTTTCACGATCATGCAAAATGTAACAACGACTCCCAAAGATACGAAAATACTTGATATTCGGTTTTCTATAAAACCATAGCTTATATGATGTATTTAAAGTACCCGGGCACAAATAGATGCGATTGATCACATAAACCGCGGTGTTAACTGCTTCAGCCCAAAAATATAAAGGGAGTTTCCGGCAATGAAGCATAACACGCGCCATCTCTTGAACAACTCTAATTTTGTGCTCGACTACACCGTTTTGTTGCGGTGTATAAGGTGCAGAGAATTTATATTTTATGCCATTCGAAGTGCAAAAATCAATGAATTTTGAATTGATGAATTCTCCACCTCTATCACTACGAACACAGACAATCTTTTCATTTTTCTCAATCATAATACGATGACAAATATCATGAAAAGAGTCAAAAGTATCCGCTTTCTCTTTTAAAAATTCTACCCAAGAATATCTAGAGAAATCATCAACCATGAGAAAAATATACCATTTTCCACCCAAACTAGGTTGACGAGTTGGCCCCATTAAATCCATATGCAATAATTCTAATGGGCATTTTGTTCCTACATGGTTCAAATTCTTGTGAGTGGATCTAGTTTGTTTTCCCTTTTGGCAACCACCACACACAAGGTTTTCTTTAAAGTTCAATTTAGGAACACCTCTAACTATGTCTCTGTTAGATATTCTAGATAGTTCCTTAAAGTTCATGTGACCTAGTCTTTCATGCCAAAGAGTCTCATTATCAAGTGACACTAGGTTACATTGTTGACTTGTTTTACCAGGAACTACATAGCAATTGTTCTGTGATCTAACTCCTTTCAAAATGAATGAATGGTTTTCATCAGTTACAGTGCATTCAACAGAAGAAAAATTAACTGTAAAACCATCATCACACAATTGGCTAATGGTTATGAGGTTAGTCTTAAGGCCTTCAACAAATAACACATTGTTCAAAGCCGGGCTGGAATAGTAATTGTTCCTTTGCCAATTATTTTCGAAGAACGTCCATCTCCAAAAACTACAAGTCCTCCGGAGGTTTTCTCAAAAGTTTGAAAATGATTTTTATCTCCAGCCATATGACGGAAACAACCACTGTCCAGATACCAAGACGAATTGTCATACGTATGTAGTGATGTGTGAATGACAATACAAGGGAAGAGTTCACCTTTGCGCACCCAAACCTTACGAGTTTTGGAGTATGTCGGCAATGATTGTGAAGTTGATCTTCTTGGTGAACACGTCTTGTTCGATTGATCACTCTTCTTTGATCTCCATGACAATTTTGCCTTGATGAATGTACTACAATTGTTCTTGACCTTTGGTTGATTTCTTCTTGAATTCCGATCTTTGTTCTTGATGGTAGTCATTGCAAGAGGCGCTTGATTTGATCGCTTCGATCCATTCTTGCAATTCCGTCTTAGATGAGGTAAGCTTGTTAACGTTGGATGCAGTGATTTCTATCGGAGGAGGAGCAACCGACTGAGGCACAAACTTCGTACCACTCGAACTTGGATTCTCACCGGTTCGAATGTATCCATGACCCAAACGGTTCGTTTGACCGAGACCAAGCAGTTTATCCAACTTGCTTCTTTCTGAAGAAAATCGCTTCAAATCTTCCTTAAGTTGGAGTATGGTCTTTGTCATCTCGATATTTTCTTATTGAGCCTCGGAGTAGAGCTTCAAGAAGTGATTTGCTTTATCCACCAGTTTGACATATTCCTTCTCGAAATGCTCGTTCTTCTCTTGAAGAGAAGTGTTTATCTTGGTCAAGTTGTCCCTTTCATCTTCAAGAGCGTTTGAGAGAGAAGTTGTTTTTTTGGATTGTTCTTCAAGATCCCACAATCTTCTTCTCAAACTTTTATTTTGCTTTGCCAATTTCTTCGAATCCCTCAATAATTTGTGATAGGCAAAAGCAAAGTCTTCACCTTCGGAATCGCTCGGTTCATCATCCGTTGCATTCTTTTCATTCAAGAAGGAGTTGGATAATGAACCAGAGGTAGTCGCTGAAAAACACATGAAAGGTGAAGTTGTGGACGCGTGGAATGCTGTGGCGTTGTTATCCTTATCACTGGAAGATGACTCATCAGAAGTGGAACTGTCATCCCATGTGATGGCTTGCATAGCCTTCTTCTTTGACGGATTCTTGTTGGGACACTCCGTTGAGATATGACCAAAACTTCGACATTTGAAGCACTGGATTTATCCCTCAGAGTTCTTCTTGTTCTTTGAAGAACCCTCTTGCTTTCTTGATTTAAAGCTTGAAAATCCTTTGCCTTTCTTGGACTTAACGAAAGATGATGATTTGTTTGAATTTCTCCTTCGAAAGTTTCGGCAAAATTTTCTTGTCAAGAATGCAAGTTGTCTCTCGAAATCCTCCATTGATGAATTTTCATCAGCGTCTTAGGAGGATGAATCCACGTCTTCTTCCTTTGTTGATTTCAATGCAAAACCTGAAGACTTAGAAGAAAAGGAATGCTTTCCAGAAGAATAGTTAGTGTTGGGTTATACTAATATGGATCTAAATAAGGAAAAAAATACCTAGAGGGGGGTGAATAGGTGTAAACAATAAACACTCAAAAAATCATTGCGCAATAAAACCCAATGCGGAAATAAAAATAACACGCAAGATTTTTACGTGGAAAAACTCCAAACCGGAGTAAAAAACCACGGGACCGATAACACGGCGAAATCCACTAGAATTAACACACGTACAAGGTGATATAACGTACTCACAGACGACTCAACCTTTTACCATACGCTCCTAGTAGATCTTCTCCGCTCGCTCCACGACGCTTCTCGAATCCACGATCTGCGCCCAACGCTGAATCCACAGCGTCCAACGTCGAGTCCACGACGTCCGACCGAATCCACGGTCTTCACCCAGTAGCACGCTTCGAATCCACGAACGTACCTCGCTCCGAATCCACGAGAGCGGTTGCACCTTGAATCCACAAGGCCACGCGAGTCCACGCGCCGATTTGGGGTAAATCGTTGTTTTTGGGTGGTGATGATCCGCCGAATACTTAGATTAGAAATAGATCGGAAATACCATCTAAGTATTCATTGATTTGATTCTACTCAAAATCTGAGTATGGAAAACCTAGAATCAAATCAATCAATATAGATGAAGAAACATAGAATAAATCTATTGATTTCCTTTCTTCTCTATATGTGGATTTTTTCTTTCGGCTATATTTTTCTATTAATCCCGTTGTTTTCCGATGCCCTAAAAATGAATCATAGGGTCTATTTATAGGTTAGAAACCATTGGAAGAAGATAAGGATCAAAAACAGCCTTTTCTGGAAATTTTACGGACGGCGATCCGGATTGGAATTGGGCGATCCGGATTGCAGTAGCAAGAAAGACGGTTTCCAGAAAAACACTAGTTCGGGATCCGGATCGAAGTCCCCGATCCGGATCGTTCATACAGTTTCACCAAACATCAACGTTCGGGATCCGGATTGCAAATCCTGATCCGGATCGTGCAAGCAAAAAGGTAAAACTAGTGTTCGGGATCCGGATCATGAGATGCTGCGATCCGGATTGAACCAGTGTATGAACGAACACCCTTCGGGATCCGGATTGCAAGGCCGATCCGGATCCTGAACATGTCCCATGTCCAGTTTTTGATTTTTATGCAATTAAACATTCTTCCAGGTGTTTCTACACTATAAGAAGTATTCGGATCACCAAAATTCTTTAGTTAAACATACCTGATCCTTTTGAATTCTTCTTTCTTGAGATTGAGGTATATGATCCAAAGTTCTTCATCTTCAATCTTCAAGACTTAACACTTTCACGAAATACGCCAACTCAAATTCCGTAACAATCTCCCCCTTTGGCGGTTTCGTGACAAAACACAAATCCACAAAAGAAAATTCAAAAAGATATTTTTGTTGCTATCACCATACAACAAAAATTTACAATGGAGATCCAAAAATTAAAAACATGAGATAAACTCCTAAAACAGACTCTAGACTTAGACATCTGTACTCTCTGCACAAAGAAATCATTCTTGACAAAAGAAATCGTTAGATACCTCAAGAATTGAAACATACAAAACCAAATACAGAGATAGAGTTTATTCTCATCATGACATTTGAGAATTCAGATATGTAAGAGAATCATAGTTAAAAACCAACATATCTTCTAAGCATTCAAAAACCAAATGTCACAAAATGTTAGTCCAACATCAACTTGTTAGTCATATTACATGCCCAAATAGTTAGTCGAATAGTTAGTAGGGACATGCAACAAATCACAAGATAAAACCAAAGTTGAAGTTGAAGTCATACTTACCTTAATGTTCACACATTCACACAGTTTTCACATCATCATCATCATCATTGTTCATGTGTTCATTGTTCAAGTTCTCTCTAAACTCTCTCCCCCTTTTTGTCACAAACAAAGCCAAAACGTAGCAAAACTACAAAATGTAAGGAGAGTTAAAAGTTCCATTAACATGAAAAACCTGAGAACTAAACTAAAAAGTAAGAATAAAACTAAATCCTAAAAAGTAAAATCCTGCACAAAAAGAAGAGCCTGCACGAAATTTTGTCTAGTCTGAAGTGTCTGAACTGGTACAGCTCAGCTTGCTTAAAATCCCCTTAAGCATCTTCGAAATATTGGAATATTTCTTCTTGATCTTCTTATGCTCAGATGAAATGTGCTGAAGTTCTCTGGACAGCCTTTCTGTTCAGCAGAAAGTCTTTGCTGTTCTTGGCGAATGGATTCCAATGCATCTGTTTCAGCAGTCATTCTCTCGGAGGTTGATGGATTCTGCGTAGATGCAGATGGTGCATCCTGGCCCCCAATCCATGGTGATTCAGTTTGTTGAATTCCAGAAAGTGAGCGTGCTCTAGTAAGAGGCTCACTAATCTGAATGCCGCTTCTTTTGACATTTTTCGTCTTGTATATTGTCTTGTTGTTGAGGCAGATTTCTTTAGCTTTTTGTTCTTCAAATATTGCCTATCCTCCTCATCAATTTTTTGTTGAACTTCTGTGAAAAATTCTTCCCATTCTTCTTCATCAAAGTCTGAGCTGTCTACATCATCAGTTTTTGTCTTGTCTCGAGTTGAGTCATCTTGTTCCTTTTTAACAGTTGCACGAGTGTGCACCATTGTGACCAAGAGAAGGATTAACCAGGAGAATGCCATTGATCCAAGTGCTTTAAGAAAATTGAAGTGTCCTGTGAAGAACCAACTCAAGAACACATGAAAAATCGTCAATTTTGAAAAATTTGAAAAATTGTACCCAAACAATCATAATCATGTAGAGAAGCTAAGAATCAAATTAGTTTTGCAAAAAGAATTTTAAAAATAGATCAATCCATGATTTTCAAAAATTCCTCTTTTATGCCCTAAAACAGAATTTTTAGAAATCGAAGCCCAAAAATTCGTTAATCTTGAGAAAACCCAGCATATAATCAAAACTAATCTACCCAGAGTTCTTATTTCAAAAGAAATTTGATCAAAAACCATTCACAAACGAAAAAGATCCAAGATTTCAACTCACGTTTGAGAAAAAAGAAAAACTGTGAAAAACCGAGATTTTGATCAATAAAACTTACTTGGATTCGAAGAACTTTGAGTTTGGAAGCTCCAAGATGCAAGAAATCTAGAGAGAGAAGCTCTAGAGACTTGAGAACAAAAGATTAGGGTAAAAGAAATCAAATCCCTTTGTTCTATAAAAACCCTAGCCGTGATCCGGATCGGATCGAGAATGTGATCCGGATCGGCTACCCGCAGGAAAATCCTGCGTTCGGGATCCGGATCACTTACCCCGATCCGGATCGGCTCCAACTTTTTCTTCAGAAAAATTTAGAAAAATTCCATAAAATCCAGAAAAAGTATGTAAGCACTTTACCATATCAACTTTAAACAAAAATCATCGTTTCATACAACAAGAAATAGATTATACAAAATCTATCAAAAATACTCAAAAATGAAACGAAAATTTACGAAATTAAAACACTTAAAGTTGAACAACTTCAATTACATCTATCCTGATCTTATGCGTAATGCCTTTATCAAATCATCAATTTTGGTAAAGAAAATGAAATACCAAGATCAATAGATGTTTGAAATCCCAGATAAGTTAGATAATATATCTAGACAATCTGTTGAAGGAGTGGCTCTTTGAGCATCTTTTATCAAAAATCCCACCTTATACCAACCATGAAATATGACTGAGTCAAGTATTTCAATATGCATTTCATCAACAATTTTTAAAACAAAAATTTGCTTTGCATTCATGGAGTATCTTTTTCTTTTTCTTTTTCTCCATGTGGTGGTAGTTTTCACACTCCTCATTGGGATGTAACTCTTTCCACATCTTTTGAGCATTTTACATTTCTTTGACTCCCCCTCAATTGGCTATCAATTATTTAATATATAAGGTATTCAACCAAAAATTGATCTCGCATTCATACTCGACTAAGCAATCAAATAAGATAATGACTATACCAAGAGATCATTGAGAGAGAAATTGACTTTGATCACTTAAAAGATGACTTAATTAACATAAATGATCATTGCAACATTGAAATATTATGATATCAAAAGCATAATAAATTTCTAAATGCATAAAAGGATGCAATTAAAGTCAATTATGATTTATGCTCAATTAATGTCCTATGTACAAACATAGATAAAGAACAAAACAAAAACAAAAACAAAACAAAACCTAACCTAAGCAAAGGTTTCAAAAGAGGTTATTTCAAGGAAAGCATGCCAATTGCTTTACGCAAGTGAATAAAACGTTTTTGATCCAAAGGTTTTGTTAAGATATCAGCTAATTGATCCTCAGTTGAAATATATGACAGTTGAAGAATATTTGATTCAACTAGCTCTCTAAGAAAATGATATCTAAGTTCAATATGTTTTGTTCTAGAGTGCAACACAGGGTTTTTAGAAATGTTAATAGCACTAGTGTTGTCACATAAAATGGTTACCGAAGATGCTGAAATCCGGAAATCGCTCAACACGCTTTTCATCCAAATCAATTGGGTTGAACAACTTCCTGCAGAAATGTACTCCGCTTCGGCAGTCGAGAGTGCTATGCAATTCTGCTTTTTACTGTGCCATGCAACAAGGCAATGGCCAAGATAGAAGCATGCACCACTCGTGCTTTTCCGATCATCCACTGATCCAGCCCAATCGGCATCTGAGTATCCAACAATATCCAAACTTGTTCCCATAGGATACCAAATTCCGAAATTATTGTACCTTTGATATACCGGATGATCCGTTTCACCGCTTTCAGGTGAACCTCCTTCGGTGCTGATTGATATCTCGCACAAATCCCAACACTGAAGGATATATCCGGGCGACTAGCCGTGAGATATAGTAGACTTCCAATCATACTGCGATACAGTTTCTCGTCTACATTCTCACTATGTGATTCACTTCCAAGTCCCTTATGGCTAGTTCCCATTGGAGTCGGAAAATCCTTAGAATTTTCTAGATCAAACTTTTTGACCAACTCCATTGCATACTTGGATTGACACAAGTGAATTCCTTCATCGTTTTGTTTAACTTGTAATCCAAGAAAATAAGTCAATTCGCCCATCATGGACATCTCAAATTCGCTTTCCATGGTCTCCGCGAATTTAGAAGCATCATTATCTCTTGTTGCGCCAAATACAATGTCATCGACATAGATTTGTGCAACTATGAAATTGTTTTGATAATGCTTCACAAAGAGAGTCCTGTCAGCTCCCCCTCGAGTATAGCCCTTTTCCAAAAGGTGCTTTGTCAACCTTTCGTACCATGCTCGCGGTGCTTGTTTCAGACCGTAAAGAGCCTTTTTCAGACGAAAAACATGGTTAGGTAGTTTATGATCCACAAAACCTTTCGGTTGAGCCACATAAACTTCCTCATTTAAAAACCCATTTAAAAAGGCGCTCTTAACGTCCATTTGAAATAATTTGATTTTAAAATGACAAGCAATCGCAAATAAGATACGAATGGACTCGAGTCTAGCTACAGGGGCGAAAGTTTCATCAAAGTCTATACCTTCTACTTGAGAGTAGCCTTGAGCAACTAACCTTGCTTTGTTCCTGATGATAGTACCATCTTCATTTTTCTTGTTCTTGAAGATCCATTTGGTACCTATCACATTGTGTTGCTTCGGAGGCTTCGTTAATTCCCAGACTTTGTTTCGCTCAAATTGATGGAGCTCTTCCTGCATTGCTTTAATCCAGTAGTCATCTTGGAGAGCTTCATCAACATTCTTTGGTTCGATTTGAGATACATAGCATGCAAATCCGCAAACCAATTGTCTCCGTGTTCTAACTCCTTCTTGTGGATCTCCAATGATGTTCGATTCAGGGTGATCCTTGGAGATGCGTAACGTTTGAGGTAGAGGAGTAGTCGGAGGTACACGAGATGATTCCTGCACATCAGATAAACTTGAAGAACCGTTAGATGCATCATTATTATCGAAAGAATTGTTAGAAGAAGATGCATTAGCAGGTGTATCATCATCAAGAGAGATATCGAGGGTAGATTTTTCAGATTCAAAGTGAAAAGCTTCATCTACCTTAACATTTATCGATTCTACGATCGTCTTAGATTCTAAGTTAAAAACTCGATATGCTCTGCTGTTTGTAGAATAACCTAAGAAAATCCCTTCGTCACTTCGAGAGTCAAATTTTCCAAGATTCTCGCGATCACGTAAAATAAAACACCGACTCCCAAAGATACGAAAATATTTGATGTTAGGTTTTCTACAAAACCATAGTTCATATGGTGTATTCAAAGTCCCCGGGCGCAAATACACTCGATTAATAACATAGACAGCAGTGTTCACCGCTTCAGCCCAAAAATATAAAGGTAAGTTCCGGCTATGAAGCATAACACGTGCCATCTCCTGTACGACCCTGTTTTTGCGCTCGACTACACCATTTTGTTGAGGTGTATAAGGTGCTGAGAATTCATGTTTAATGCCGTTAGAAGTGCAAAAATCAATGAATTTGGAATTTATGAATTCTCCACCTCTATCACTTCTAACTCGAGTAATCTTTTCATTCTTTTCAATCATAATACGATGGCAAATTTCGTGAAAAGAATCAAAAGTATCAGCTTTTTCTTTTAAAAATGCTACCCAAGTATATCTAGAGAAATCATCAACCAATAAGAAAATATACCATTTACCTCCCAAAGATGGTTGACGAGTTGGCCCCATTAAGTCCATGTGCAAAAGTTCCAAAGGCCGTTTTGTACCTATGTGGTTCAAGTTCTTGTGTGCAGTCCTAGACTGTTTTCCCTTTTGGCAACCGCCACACACAATGTTTTGTTCAAAAGAAAGTTTAGGAACCCCCTTGACCACATCTTTGTTTGAAATTCTAGCAAGTTCCTTAAAGTTTATGTGACCTAGCCTTTCATGCCAAAGTGTTTCATTTTTCAAAGATGCTAGGTTACATTTTTCAGAAATTTATAGGAACTACATAACAATTGTTTTCTGATCTAACCCCTTTTAAAAAGAAAGCATGGTTCTTGTCAGTTACAGTACATTTATCAGATGAAAAATTAACTGAATAACCATTATCACAAAGTTGACTTATGCTTATGAGGTTAGTCTTAAGGCCATGAACAAATAACACATTATTTAGAACCGGGCCATCTGGAATAGCTACCGTTCCCTTTCCAACAATTTTGGAAGACCGACCATCTCCGAAAACAACAAGTCCTCCGGAGATTTTCTCAAAGGTTTGAAAACAGTTTTTGTCACCGGTCATATGACGGGAACACCCGCTATCCAGATACCAAGACGAACTATCATATGCATGCAAGGAAACATTGGTAACAAGACAAGGGAAAATTTCACCTTTGCGCACCCAAACCTTTTTGGAATGCGTCGGTAATGGTCGTGAAGTTGATTCTCCTAGGTGAAAGCGTCTTGTTGAAGAATTGCTGCTCCTTGATGATGTCGTCTTGAGCGGTGAACTACCAAGGCTCTTTTCCTTCAAATGATTTGCATTTGATTTCTGAGGAATCACCTTTTTGGTAGTCATTGCAAGAGGTGCTTGAGGTGTGCGTTTGGCTCCCGTCTTGCAATTTCTCCTTATGTGCCCTGAAATGCCACAACGAAAACATACCTTAGTTCTTGACGATCCCGAGGAGGATGAAGTAGGCTTGTTGTCGTTGCTTGTCGTGAATTCCGGTGTCGGAGGAGGAGATACCGACTGAGGCACAAAAACTGTCCCACTCGAACTTGGAATGTCTCCAGTTTGAGTGTATCCGAGGCCGAACTTATTTGTTTGACCAAGACCAAGAAGTCTGTCCAACTTACTCCTTCCAGAAGAAAATCTCTTTAAGTCATCCTTTAGTTGGAGTATGGTCTTTGTCATTTCCATTTTTCCTGTCGAGCCTCGCCGTAGAGCTTCAAGAAGTAATTCGCTTTGTTCACCATTTCTCATGTTCTTTCTCGAAAAGCTCATTGGACTCTTGAAGGGAAACATTTGCTTTGACTAGATTATCCCTTTCCACTTCAAGATCGTTTGAGAGAGAAGTTACCCTTTTTACTTCTTCTTCGAGATCCTGCAATCTCCCTCTCAACCCCTTGTTTTGCTTTGCCAGTTTCTTTGAATCCCTCAAAAGCTTATGGTAGGCAAGAGCAAAATCTTCACCTTCAGAATTCTCGATTCATCGTCCGTTGCAATCTTTTCAACAGGGAGGAGTTGGACAAGGAATCGGATGTACTTGCCATTAAGCACATGAAGGGTGAAGATGTAGTGGACGCGTGGAATGCTGTCGCGTTGTCTTCTTCATCACTTGAGGATGACTCATTTGACGTGGAGTTGTCATCCCAAGTAACGACTTGCATCGCTTTCTTCTTTGCCGGATTCTTGTTGGGACACTCCGTTGCAATGTGGCCGTAGCCTCGACATTTGAAGCACTGTACTTGTCCCTCTGAACTTTTCTTATCCTTTGAGAAGTTCTCTTGCTTTCTTGACTTGTAGCTTGAAGAACCCTTGCCTTTCTTCGACTTTCCGAAGGATGGAGTTTTGCTTGAATTACCCCTTCGAAAGTTGCGGCGAAACTTCCTTGTCAAGAGAGCGAGCTGCTTCTCAAAGTCCTCCATAGATAGGTTCTCGTCATCGTCCGAGGAGGATGAATCCGCGTCTTCTTCTTTAGTTGATTTCAATGCATAACCTGAAGACTTAGAAGAGGATGCCTTTCCAGAAGAATAGTTAGTAGGAAATGTCATTTCATAAGTTTGTAAAGCACCAACTAATTCTTCTACACGCATTTCGTCCGGGTGTTTAATTGTTTCAATGGCTGCGACCTTCGGGCGAAATCGTTCAGGAAGAGTTCTTAAAATTTTTCTTACAACTTTAAATTCTGGAATCTTCTCTCCCAAGTTAGCACATGAGTTTACGATGTCTTGCAATCGTGTGTAATAGTCAGTGAAAGATTCATTCTCTGCCATAGAGATAGAGTCAAACTTGCTCGTAAGCATTTGCAGTTTCTGAATCTTCACAAGGTTAGTTCCCTCATGCGTAACTTGAAGAACATCCCAGATTTCTTTCGCAGTCTCACATGCCGAGACGCGAGAGAACTCTGTTTGTGACAAAGCATTAAATAGAGCATTAATTCCTTTGCCATTGTAAGAAGATGAATCTATCTCTTCCTTGGTCCATTTCGACCTAGGTTTTAAGGTGCGAACATCAGAAATAATTTCAGTTGGATTAGACCATCCTAATTCAATTGATTGCCACACCCTTTCGTCGATGGAAATTAAAAAGGCTTTCATCCGTACTTTCCAGTACGCATAATTTGTTCCATCAAAGAAAGGGGGTCGATTGATGTTTCCACCTTCAACCATTGTTTACAACCCTATTCCCGCTCTGATACCACTTGTTGGGTTATACTAATATGGATCTAAATAGGGGAAAAAACACCTAGAGGGGGGTGAATAGGTGTAAACAATAAACACTCAAAAAATCATTGCGCAATAAAACCCAATGCGGAAATAAAAGAACACGCAAGATTTTTACGTGGAAAAACTCCAAACCGGAGTAAAAAACCACGGGACCGATAACACGGCGAAATCCACTAGAATTAACACACGTACAAGGTGATATAACGTACTCACAGACGACTCAACCTTTTACCATACGCTCCTAGTAGATCTTCTCCGCTCGCTCCACGACGCTTCTCGAATCCACGATCTGCGCCCAACGCTGAATCCACAGCGTCCAACGTCGAGTCCACGACGTCCGACCGAATCCACGGTCTTCACCCAGTAGCACGCTTCGAATCCACGAACGTACCTCGCTCCGAATCCACGAGAGCGGTTGCACCTTGAATCCACAAGGCCACGCGAGTCCACGCGCCGATTTGGGGTAAATCGTTGTTTTTGGGTGGTGATGATCCGCCGAATACTTAGATTAGAAATAGATCGGAAATACCATCTAAGTATTCATTGATTTGATTCTACTCAAAATCTGAGTATGGAAAACCTAGAATCAAATCAATCAATATAGATGAAGAAACATAGAATAAATCTATTGATTTCCTTTCTTCTCTATATGTGGATTTTTTTCTTTCGGCTATATTTTTCTATTAATCCCGATGCCCTAAAAATGAATATAGGGTCTATTTATAGGTTAGAAACCATTGGAAGAAGATAAGGATCAAAAACAGCCTTTTCTGGAAATTTTACGGACGGCGATCCGGATTGGAATTGGGCGATCCGGATTGCAGTAGCAAGAAAGACGGTTTCCAGAAAAACACTGTTCGGGATCCGGATCGAAGTCCCCGATCCGGATCGTTCATACAGTTTCACCAAACATCAACGTTCGGGATCCGGATTGCAAATCCTGATCCGGATCGTGCAAGTAAAAAGGTAAAACTAGTGTTCGGGATCCGGATCATGAGATGCTGCGATCCGGATTGAACCAGTGTATGAACGAACACCCTTCGGGATCCGGATTGCAAGGCTCGATCCGGATCCTGAACATGTCCCATGTCCAGTTTTTGATTTTTATGCAATTAAACATTCTTCCAGGTGTTTCTACACTACAAGAAGTATTCGGATCACCAAAATTAATTAGTTAAACATACCTGATCCTTTTGAATTCTTCTTTCTTGAGATTGAGGTATATGATCCAAAGTTCTTTCATCTTCAATCTTCAAGACTTAACACTTTTCACGAAATACGCCAACTCAAATTCCGTAACAGTTAGTAGGAAAAGTCATTTCATAAGTGTGAAGTGCACTAACTAATTATTCTACTTTGATTTCGTCCGGGTGTTTTACTATTTCAATGGCTGCGACATTAGGGCAAAATCTTTCCGGAAGAGTTCTCAACATCTTTCTTACAACTTTCGATTCTGAAATTTTCTCTTCCAAGTTAGCACATGTATTCACGATATCTTGCAATCGTGTATAATAATCTGTGAACGATTCATTTTCTGCCATATGAATTGAATCAAATTTGCTCGTAAGCATTTGTAGTTTTTGAATCTTCACTAAACTTGTACCCTCATGTGTAACGTGTAGAGTATCCCATATTTCTTTTGCGGTCTCACATGCCGAGACGCAAGAGAACTCGATTTGCGACAAATCATTAAATAAGGCATTAATTCCTTTGCCGTTGTAAGAAGATGCATCAATTTCTTCCTTGGTCCATTTCGACCTAGGTTTAAGGGTGGGAACATCGACAATATTCTCAGTAGGATTTGTCCATCCAAACTCAATTGATTGCCAAACCCGTTCATCGATGGAAATCAAGAACGCTCTCATGCGTACTTTCCAGTAGGCATAATTTGTTCCAGCGAAGAACGGTGGTCTATTGATGTTTCCGCCTTCAACCATTGTTTACAACCCTATTCCCGCTCTTATACCACTTGTGGGTTATGTTAATTATGGATCTGAATAAGAAAAAAACCATCTAGAGGGGGGTGAATAGGTGTAAACAATAAATACACCAAATCGTTGCATAAAAAATAACCCAATGCGGAAATTAAATAAAGTACGCAAGATTTTACGTGGAAAACTCCGTCACAGGAGTAAAAAACCACAGGACCGATAACACGGCGAAATCCACTAAGATTAAACACGTAAAAGGTGATTTACCGTAACACTACGACTCAACCTTTTCCATACGCACCTAGTTGATCTTCTCCGCTCGCTCCACAACGCTCTTCGAATCCACGATTTGCGTCCAACTTCGAATCCACGAAATCCAACCTCGCATCCACGACGTCCAACCGAATCCACGGTCTTCAACAATGTAGCACGTATCGATCACACGAACGCGCCTCGCTCCGAATCCACGAGAGCGGTAGCACCTTGAATCCACAAGGCCACACGAATCCTCGCGCCGATTGTCCTTCCGGAAATCGTTGTTTGTTTATTGGTGGTGATTCTCCGAATACTTGGATCATTGATAGATAAGAAATACCATCTAAGTATTCTTCAATTTGATTCTACAGAAATAAGAGTTTGGAAACCCTAGAATCAAATTGAACAATATAGATGAAGAAACATGAATTTAATCGTATTTTCCTTCTTCTCTATATATGTGGAATTTTCTTTTTCTCCAGAAAAAATCACCCTAAACGATGAATTATAGGGTCTATTTATAGGTTAGAAACCTTTGGAAAGATATAAGCATCAAAAAACTAACTTAACAGAATTTTTTCCGCACGGCGGTCCGGACTTGATTTGGCTAATCCGGACTGTCGTCTTTTTTCAGCAAATTTTCTGAAAAAACAGTTCGGGGTCCGGACTGGAATTTCCTGATCCGGAATGTTCATGCGATTTCAGCAAACACAAGGTTCGGGGTCCGGACTGAACATGGGATGGTCCGGACTGTTAATTCGCATGAACTAAACTCTGTTCGGGGTCCGGACTGGACATGGCTGGTCTGGATCCTGAACATCCAAAAAGTCCAGTTTTTTATTTTTATGCATCGAAACATATTCCAAGTGTTTCTAAACTACAAGAATGTCACGCCCCCGGGGGTTTTTGAATCTTTTGAAGCGGAAAAACGTGCCTATTTTTTTTTTTCTTTTAATAAGGTAACTTAACTTCAACCCCGGTGCGTGCCAGACCGCCACATACACAAATTCACTCTGTCCGCGGACAGAGTCTCCTTTGTATATGCACGGCGTCTCATTTACATCATTTCATTCAATCACAATAATCATACAACACACACCAACCAACAACCATACAGTAGACATACACCATATTCAGAGTTAAATCGTTTAACTAAAGCATGTCGTTTGAGCGGCTTCAATGTTTGGAAAGGATAAAACCCAGAGTTGTAAAATCCGTGCCCACACGGCACCTCTTTTTAGAAAACGTTTTCGCAAACCTTTATCTCATCATAAAACATGCCGCAATTAAAAACACTACTAAAAGTATCACATAAAGCCACATCTCATCCACAGTGCTAACTAAAACATGCCCACATGTAAAGTAATCCACAAGCGAAATTAAAAGTAACCTAAAGAGGAAATGAGTTATATATACGATAACCAAGAGTCCGACTACGATCCTCACGTCGCAGTCCCACCGCCGTCCCGGCTAACGCACCTAGGGAAACCTGTCACGGAGTGGGTAACGTCAGTGACAAACAAAGTAGATGTCTAATAATATTAAGAAAGGAAGAACGAACCGAATACACCGAGTACACCGTAACCTTTCGTTAAACCCCTGTGCATATATTAAACCGGGCACCAACCCCGGATTAATTGTTAATTAAATTGGGCACCGACCCCAGAGTACCTGTCGGGGAGACTAAAGTCCCCCCTCGTGCACAACACCTTTTTGATGCTTTAACCACTTCACGGGGCTAGTGCGACCCCTATAGCAGCCGTGAAGAGGTCCTCACGGCACCCACCCCTTTGTGAGGCACACGGGTCAAAAAGACCACTTTTCCGGAAAAGTACACCATGCGGTGGCCCGATCCGCCAGTGTACGTGCAGCATCCGAAACCGGATTGCCAAGAATGGCGTGTAATGAGCACCGCGACCGCAGCCGCTTAATTTATCAGATATTTATCAATTAAAAGAAAGGTTAACTGTCCATCTACTTTGTTAGGTAAATTAAAGAATATTTTTAATGACATAGATGCACTTACAGCACCGGTTGCACACATCGCAACCGTACCCACCTTGTTGGAGAGAAGACGGGTCACCCGAGCCCTTCGCACTCTCCCGCTGCGCACCTGGACCTATAAAAAGTCCGCACGGACACTAAGGTCAGAAACTATACTAAATACCGTAACAGAAAACACCCCACTTATATTATAATAAAGTCCGGCACCGTCCCGCTGCCCATGGAACCCCCCTTGCGCAACCGTCGCCGCCCGTCGGAGCCGCGCGCGGCGCGGCCCCGCGGGCGGTGCGCGCAAAGTGCCCCGCACGGTGCCCGCACGGGCACGGGCCCGTGCGGCGCCCGTGCGGGGTCGCCCGCGCGGCGCCCGCGCGGGCCGCCCGCGCGGCACCCCGCGCGGGTGCCCGCGCGGCGCCCGCGCGGGGCCGCCCGCGCGGCACCCCGCGCGGGTGCCCGCGCGGCACCCCGCGCGGGGCCGCCCGCGCGGGTGCCCGCGGGGCACCCCGCGCGGGTGCCCGCGCGGCGCCTGCGCGGGGCCGCCCGCGCGGCGCCCCGCGCGGGTGCCCGCGCGGCACCCCGCGCGGGTGCCCGTGCGGCAGCCCGCGCGGTGCCCGCGCGGGGCCGCCCACGCGGCGGCCGCGCGGTGTCCGCGCGGCGCCCGCGTGGGTGCGACCCGCGCGGCGCCGTCCCCGCCTGCGGCGGAGCCCGGTCATCCGCGTGCGTTCCCCCTTCTTCCTCGCGCGATGCCCCGGTGGCACCGCGCGCCTCTTTGCCCGTTCCGTCCGCCCAACAAAATTACGATGACGGCGGCGGTGACGGGGGTGGCGGAGGAACTCTAGAATTTTACCAAACTACGCTAGGAAAAATCCAGAAAATTATTAAAAATTATTTTACCTATCGGAGATCGTCGGGAAGGTGTCCGGTCGCGTTTCTAGCCTTTGGATCGGCGTTTAGGACGATCGGCTCCCTCCTTCTTTCCTTCTCCTTCCTCCGGTTACGGTTCTTTTCTTTCTTTTTCACTGGTTGGGGGTTTCGGTACGTACGAAAAAGAGGGTTTGGGGAGGCGGAGAAATAAAATAGGGTTTCGCTCGGTAAGCGGGGAAATAAATAACCCCTATATTGGATATATCCAATTGTAAACCCGCACCGTCAAAATTCCCTTTTTGGGTATTCCGATCCGATTAATTAATCCGCTAATTAATTAATCCCCACCGATAACCTATTTAGTTAATCGTTTGATTATTATCCCCACCGTCAATTCCCCAAATCTAATCGTTAATTTTATTTACGTACGTAGGAACCTATAATTTCCCGTTTCTATTTCTCAAGAAAATATCCGACGACGGGATATTTCTCGACTTTAAATCCTGACCACCGATTATTTGATCACCTTTATCAAATAATCTTGGGAAATCAAATTCCCAGTTGGATTCTAATTACCCGGATATTTAAACCTCTATTATCCAAATCCCGGTCACCGATTATTTAATCACCTTAATTAAATAATCATGGGAAATAAATCCCCAATTTAAATATCCGGATTTTATCTCTTATTTAATCCGTGAGATAAAATCCCATAATTTAAATCCTTTAGTTTAAATATCCTGATTTTTATCCCTTTCCAATCTATGCGATAAAATCCCACCCATTTAAATCCCACAATTAATTTGTACGTAGGAGGATTTAAATTCCGTCACCGGATAATTAATTAATTGATTAATTATCCTTACGAGATAACCCACCTTATCTCTAACGGGTGCAAGATATTTTGCACGGTTTCCGATGCGCGACTAACTACCGCATCGCTAAGGGTCCCGTTCCGGGAGATCCCGGCATCGGATTTCGAATCCGATCGCACCGTCGGTCATCGTTTTTCGCGCTCTATCGCAGAAAAATATACACACTTGTCCCGGCCGACTTTTGAAAATTAAATAATTTTATTCCGCTTAAGGCCTAAGCGATTACATGTGAGTTCAAAAATACCCCGGAGGGTCGGGTCACTACACCACTCACACTTTATAAAAAGTTTCGTCCCGAAACTTAAACCCTAACCTCCCTAAAATAACTCGGGAAAACACTCCCTCATCTTTGATTCCAATTCCCACGTCGCCTCGCGTTCTTCGTGGTTGCTCCACTGGACCTTCACATAGGGAATCGTTCGGTTGCGCAACTTCTTGTCCTCTCTTGCCAAAATCCGCACCGGCGTCTCCTCGACGCTCAAGTCCTCCCGCAACTCGATGGTGGAGGCATCCAAGGCATGAGAGGGGTCCGCCAGGTATTTTCGGAGCATTGAAACATGGAAGACATTGTGGACTCGTTCGAGATTCGGTGGCAGGGCCAAGCGGTATGCCACCGGTCCTACGCGCTCCAGGATTTCGAACGGTCCCACGTACCTTGGGCTTAGTTTTCCCTTTATGCCGAAACGCCGGTTTCCTTTGGAGGGTGAAACCCGGAGCAGCACGTGCTCGCCCACCATGAATTCTAAGTCTCGGCGTCTGTTATCTGCATAGCTTTTCTGTCTGCTTTGGGCGGTCAGCAGCCTTTGTTTAATCAATCGCACCTTTGCTTCGGTCTCCTCCACCAAATCTGGGCCCAGAACTTCCGCTCACCTAAGTCGTCCCAGCATATTGGAGACCGACAGCGGCGCCCGTACAGCGCCTCGTACGGCGCCATCTGAATACTGGCCTGGTAGCTATTATTGTAGGCAAATTCCACCAGGGGCAAACACCGTGCCCACCCTTCGCCCAAGTCCAGAACGCATGCTCGAAGCATGTCTTCCACGATCTGTATCACCCGCTCCGATTGCCCATCGGTTTGCGGGTGAAAAGCTGTGCTGAAGTGCAACTTGGTTCCCATCGCTTGTTGCAAACTTCGCCAAAAGTTCGACACAAAACGTGTGTCTCTGTCCGACGTGATGGATGTTGGTACACCGTGCAACCTCACTATCTCATCGAGGTACGTTTGCGCCAGTCGTTCCCGGGTCCACGTCGTGTGTATGGGCAAAAAGTGGGCCGATTTCGTCAAACGGTCCACGATCACCCATATCGCATCGTGTCCCTGTGGCGATCTCGGGAAACCGGTCACAAAATCCATGGTAATCATGTCCCATTTCCACTCGGGCACCGGTAAAGGTTGCAATTTTCCCGCCGGCCGTTGATGTTCGGCCTTCACCCGTTGGCACACCAGGCAGTGTGCCACAAATCGCGTCACGTCTCCCTTCATTTTCGGCCACCAGAAGGTTTGCTTGACGTCCTTGTACATCTTGGTTCCCCCGGGATGCGCCGCATACGGGGCAGTATGCGCCTCCCGTAGGATCTCCTCCTTGAGTTCCGGTAGATCCGGCACGCAGATTCGTCCGCGAAATCGTATCGTGCCGTCGGAGTCCACTGTAAAGTCGCCCTCCTGGTCGGCGGTTATTCTACTCCGCACCAGCTGGAGCTGATCATCAGTCGATTGGCCTTCGAGAATCCTGTCCAGCAAGGTAGGTCTGACCACCAGTGTCAGAAGTTGGGCGACTGTCCCTGCGGGTACCACCTCTAGTCTCAATCGCGAGAATTCCGCAATTAGACTATCCTGCTGCGTAATGGCGCTTACATCCGCTTCCGCGGCCTGCCCTTTGCGACTCAGGGCGTCGGCCACCACGTTGGCCTTTCCCGGGTGGTAGTGGATCGTTAAGTCGTAATCCTTTAATAGCTCCAGCCACCGCCTTTGTCGCAGATTTAGCTCCCTTTGGGTGAAAAGGTACTTGAGGCTCTTATGATCTGAGTACACATTGCAGTGTGCCCCATACAGGTAGTGCCTCCAAAGCTTGAGGACAAACACCACCGCTGCGAGTTCCAAATCATGCACGGGGTAATTCCGCTCGTACTCCTTGAGCTGCCTTGATGCATAGGCTATGACCTTTCCCCGTTGCATGAGTACTCCACCCAATCCATTTCGCGACGCGTCGCAATACACTTCGTAATCCTCCCCAGGCTCTGGCAGGGCGAGAATCGGAGCTCGCGTCAACCTATCCTTAAGCTCCTCGAAGCTTTTCTGGCACTTATCCGTCCAGATGAACTTTTCCCCCTTCCTTGTCAAGCGGGTTAAGGGGGTGGCTATCTTGGAGAAGCCCTCCACGAAGCGCCGGTAATACCCGGCTAATCCCAGGAAGCTTCGAATTTCCGTCACCGTGGTCGGTCGGGGCCAGTCCGTCACCGAATCTATCTTCTTCGGATCCACCGCGACTCCAGCCGCCGAGATTACGTGCCCCAAGAACCCGACCTCTCGGAGCCAAAACTCACACTTTTTGAGTTTGGCGTAGAGTTTCTGTTCCCGTAGGGTCTGGAGGACTGTGCGCAGGTGTTCTTCATGTTCCTCATCGGTACGCGAGTAGATGAGGATATCGTCGATGAAGACCACCACGAACAAGTCCAGGAAGGGTTTGAATACCCTGTTCATCATGTCCATAAACACCGCCGGGGCATTTGTGAGCCCGAACGGCATTACCGTAAACTCGTAATGGCCATAGCGAGTACGGAAAGCCGTTTTGGGGATGTCCTCCCCCTTGACCCGGACCTGATGATAGCCCGACTGCAGGTCAATTTTGAGAACACCGTCGCCCCCCGTAACTGGTCAAAGAGGTCGTCGATCCTTGGCAGGGGGTACTTATTCTTGATCGTCGCCTTATTTATCTCCCGGTAGTCGATGCACAACCGGAGACTTCCGTCCTTCTTTCTCACAAACAGGACGGGCGCGCCCCAAGGTGACGCGCTTGGTCTGATGAAACCTTTGTCCAGAAGGTCCTCCAACTGTGCCTTGAGTTCCTTCAGCTCCGCGAAGGCCATCCTGTACGGTGCCTTGGTGATGGGCTTGGTGCCGGGGAGCAGTTCAATTGGGAAGTCAACCTCTCGTTCCGGCGGCATTCCGGGAGCTCCGCCGGAAATACGTCCGGGAATTCCCTTACCACGGGAATTTCTGTGGGTGAGGGGACGGGTCGGGTGGTTAGATCTACCGAGGCCAGATAGGCTACGCACCCGCCCTCCATCAATTTCCTTACCACGGGACCGCTGAACCTGGTCTGGGGAGCGGCCCCGTGCTACATGACAGCCCATCGGGTTTCCGGTTGCAAGGCATAGGGCGAATCCTATTTATTCCCTGCATAGCCCTCTATGGGCCCCGGACCCACCGGATTTTCTAAACTTCGAAACCGCCCACGCGCTTTGGCCGGGGAAGGTTTCGCCTAACGCCTACTGATCCTAGTGAGGGGAAAGAGAGAGAGTCTAACAAGTGTATCTGGCTAGGGTGTAGTCGGCTGTAGGAAAGGAGAAGAATAAAAGATCGAACGGTAATCACCTGCTGTCACTAAGTCTGGGACGCCGCATCCCCTGCCGCAGTGTCCCGGGGAGTCCGCCCGCAGTCCCTGGGCCAGCGTCGTACGGCGTGCTGGGGAGGAATTTTGACGTCCGAAGAATCTGAGGGGTCCGAGGGGTCTGATGGATCTGAGGGTTCCCGGTTGTCGGGCGGGTTCCTTGGCTGAACGGGAACCGCAGCACTGTCTGGTTCCTTCTGTGGTGGTGGCGTAGGGGCGGCGGCGGCGGCCCTCTGGGGGCAAGCGTCACGAATGTGATCCGGCAACCCGCAATGGTTGCAATAATGGTGCCTCCATGTGCACTCCGCTACCGGTGAGCACCCTGGCAAATCACGCACGGTCCCTGGGATGGTCTCGCGTCCTCCGCTGGAGCCTGTCCCTCCTTTCGCGCCCCCTTTGGTGGTCCCCTTCCTCGGTCTTCTTGGGCGGGGTCCCCTTGGGGAGCGGGTGTAGCAGTCCTCTCCGTCCTCCTTGCTCGCGGCGCCGGGGGCCTGGTGACCCCGGTTTCCAAGGGCAGTCGTATCGGTTATGGCCCGGCCTGCCACACCGATAGCAGTGATCATACCTCCACGGACACTCTGTTACCTGGTGCGTTCCTACGCAAATAGGGCAAGGTCTCCCAAGCGGTCTGGGCTCCGCCCTCGCCATCCTTTCGAAGTCGCTCTCTGTCCTCGGGCGTTTGGTACCGCTCTTGCCATTCTCACGTTCGCTTTCCGCCCTCGGGCGCTTGGGTACCGGGCCCTCCGTCGGACCCGGATAGGCACCCCTTTCTCGCGCGCGCGCCTCGGCTAGTTCCTGCTCTGCTCGCAGGGCCTCATGACTGCCTCGTTGAAGGTGGGGAACTCTGCTGGCGGCCTTCCCCAACGGATATCGGTCCTGGCGCCCCGCTGGGCGTGGTCAGCGCCCTCAAAATCTCGGATCAGTAGACCCAGTCGCTCCGTAAGGGTCAGCATGTGTCCTGCGATATCACGCAGCTGGTTCAGGAGTAAACGGTTGGCTGCCGCTGCGGGATCCATCTGCTTGTCACGAAACGATTAGTACTGGGTGGCCGAACACTGGCCGTCGGCTGCTGTAGACAAAGAAACCGTGTCAATCCTATGGTTACAACCCTAGCACACCGTTTCACGAATTCACCTATGTTACGTCCCCATTTCCCCGTACTCTCACGTACTACACCTACACCTTGGTTATCTCATTTCCAATTTGCTTGTGGCACCTAGCACTGTGGATGTAAATCACGTCTACTATGGTTGTGGTTGTATTTCTCTGATACCATTTAATCTGTCACGCCCCCGGGGGTTTTTGAGTCTTTTGAAGCGGAAAAACGTGCCTATTTTTTTTTTTCTTTTAATAAGGTAACTTAACTTCAACCCCGGTGCGTGCCAGACCGCCACATACACAAATTCACTCTGTCCGCGGACAGAGTCTCCTTTGTATATGCACGGCGTCTCATTTACATCATTTCATTCAATCACAATAATCATACAACACACACCAACCAACAACCATACAGTAGACATACACCATATTCAGAGTTAAATCGTTTAACTAAAGCATGTCATTTGAGCGGCTTCAATGTTTGGAAAGGATAAAACCCAGAGTTGTAAAATCCGTGCCCACACGGCACCTCTTTTTAGAAAACGTTTTCGCAAACCTTTATCTCATCATAAAACATGCCGCAATTAAAAACACTACTAAAAGTATCACATAAAGCCACATCTCATCCACAGTGCTAACTAAAACATGCCCACATGTAAAGTAATCCACAAGCGAAATTAAAAGTAACCTAAAGAGGAAATGAGTTATATATACGATAACCAAGAGTCCGACTACGATCCTCACGTCGCAGTCCCACCGCCGTCCCGGCTAACGCACCTAGGGAAACCTGTCACGGAGTGGGTAACGTCAGTGACAAACAAAGTAGATGTCTAATAATATTAAGAAAGGAAGAACGAACCGAATACACCGAGTACACCGTAACCTTTCGTTAAACCCCTGTGCATATATTAAACCGGGCACCAACCCCGGATTAATTGTTAATTAAATTGGGCACCGACCCCAGAGTACCTGTCGGGGAGACTAAAGTCCCCCCTCGTGCACAACACCTTTTTGATGCTATAACCACTTCACGGGGCTAGTGCGACCCCTATAGCAGCCGTGAAGAGGTCCTCACGGCACCCACCCCTTTGTGAGGCACACGGGTCAAAAAGACCACTTTTCCGGAAAAGTACACCATGCGGTGGCCCGATCCGCCTGTGTACGTGCAGCATCCGAAACCGGATTGCCAAGAATGGCGTGTAATGAGCACCGCGACCGCAGCCGCTTAATTTATCAGATATTTATCAATTAAAAGAAAGGTTAACTGTCCATCTACTTTGTTAGGTAAATTAAAGAATATTTTTAATGACATAGATGCACTTACAGCACCGGTTGCACACATCGCAACCGTACCCACCTTGTTGGAGAGAAGACGGGTCACCCGAGCCCTTCGCACTCTCCCGCTGCGCACCTGGACCTATAAAAAGTCCGCACGGACACTAAGGTCAGAAACTATACTAAATACCGTAACAGAAAACACCCCACTTATATTATAATAAAGTCCGGCACCGTCCCGCTGCCCATGGAACCCCCCTTGCGCAACCGTCGCCGCCCGTCGGAGCCGCGCGCGGCGCGGCCCCGCGGGCGGTGCGCGCAAAGTGCCCCGCACGGTGCCCGCACGGGCACGGGCCCGTGCGGCGCCCGTGCGGGGTCGCCCGCGCGGCGCCCGCGCGGTGCCCGCGCGGCGCCCGCGCGGGGCCGCCCGCGCGGCACCCCGCGCGGGTGCCCGCGCGGCGCCCGCGCGGGGCCGCCCGCGCGGCACCCCGCGCGGGTGCCCGCGCGGCACCCCGCGCGGGGCCGCCCGCGCGGGTGCCCGCGGGGCACCCCGCGCGGGTGCCCGCGCGGCGCCTGCGCGGGGCCGCCCGCGCGGCGCCCCGCGCGGGTGCCCGCGCGGCACCCCGCGCGGGTGCCCGTGCGGCAGCCCGCGCGGTGCCCGCGCGGGGCCGCCCACGCGGCGGCCGCGCGGTGTCCGCGCGGCGCCCGCGTGGGTGCGACCCGCGCGGCGCCGTCCCCGCCTGCGGCGGAGCCCGGTCATCCGCGTGCGTTCCCCCTTCTTCCTCGCGCGATGCCCCGGTGGCACCGCGCGCCTCTTTGCCCGTTCCGTCCGCCCAACAAAATTATGATGACGGCGGCGGTGACGGGGGTGGCGGAGGAACTCTAGAATTTTACCAAACTACGCTAGGAAAAATCCAGAAAATTATTAAAAATTATTTTACCTATCGGAGATCGTCGGGAAGGTGTCCGGTCGCGTTTCTAGCCTTTGGATCGGCGTTTAGGACGATCGGCTCCCTCCTTCTTTCCTTCTCCTTCCTCCGGTTACGGTTCTTTTCTTTCTTTTTCACTGGTTGGGGGTTTCGGTACGTACGAAAAAGAGAGTTTGGGGAGGCGGAGAAATAAAATAGGGTTTCGCTCGGTAAGCGGGGAAATAAATAACCCCTATATTGGATATATCCAATTGTAAACCCGCACCGTCAAAATTCCCTTTTTTTTTTGGGTATTCCGATCCGATTAATTAATCCGCTAATTAATTAATCCCCACCGATAACCTATTTAGTTAATCGTTTGATTATTATCCCCACCGTCAATTCCCCAAATCTAATCGTTAATTTTATTTACGTACGTAGGAACCTATAATTTCCCGTTTCTATTTCTCAAGAAAATATCCGACGACGGGATATTTCTCGACTTTAAATCCTGACCACCGATTATTTGATCACCTTTATCAAATAATCTTGGGAAATCAAATTCCCAGTCGGATTCTAATTACCCGGATATTTAAACCTCTATTATCCAAATCCCGGTCACCGATTATTTAATCACCTTAATTAAATAATCATGGGAAATAAATCCCCAATTTGAAAATCCGGATCTTATCTCTTATTTAATCCGTGAGATAAAATCCCATAATTTAAATCCTTTAGTTTAAATATCCTGATTTTTATCCCTTTCCAATCTATGCGATAAAATCCCACCCATTTAAATCCCACAATTAATTTGTACGTAGGAGGATTTAAATTCCGTCACCGGATAATTAATTATTTGATTAATTATCCTTACGGGATAACCCACCTTATCTCTAACGGGTGCAAGATATTTTGCACGGTTTCCGATGCGCGACTAACTACCGCATCGCTAAGGGTCCCGTTCCGGGAGATCCTGGCATCGGATTTCGAATCCGATCGCACCGTCGGTCATCGTTTTTCGCGCTCTATCGCAGGAAAATATACACACTTGTCCCGGCCGACTTTTGAAAATTAAATAATTTTATTCCCCTTGAGGCCTAAGCGATTACATGTGAGTTCAAAAATACCCCGGAGGGTCGGGTCACTACAAAGAATGTATTCGGATCACCAAAATTATTTAGTTAAACGTATCTGATCATTCCGAATCCATTCTTTTTGAAATTGATGTATATGATCCACAATTCTTCATCTTCAATCTTCAAGACTTAGAACACTTCACGAAATACGCTAACACAAAATCTTTAACACTTAGACTCGTTGGAATCGGGGAAACCTGAGGATTATCCACGTTCAGTTTGGACCTTGGATCGATGCGCATTTTCAGGTGGATTGCTTCGTCTCTAAAACCGGTGGACGGTTCTCTAATTGTATGGAATAGTAAGCATGCATGATTGGGAGAGGTGTTAGGAAGCATGTTAGAAAGAGTGATGATGTTTGTCTTGTGTTGTTATTGTGATCATGTTGGTTAATGCTTCCTATCTGTGTTGAATTAAATACTATTATTGGAACTTGGACCTAGCACCCCGTCATATGTTTGCATGTGTAAACCAGACTAGTAGAGAACTCTCACTTGGGCTAGGTTTATTTATACTTTAAACATCCACACTTTACTTTTTATCCCTGGACATAGTGTTTTCCTCGCCCGGATAGTGGGCCGAGTGGTCGGGATTTCTCATAGTGTAGGATGCATGTTATACTCGTGCTTGGGGGTAGAGTGGAGTCTGGTAGATGTAGCTAGTCTTGTACCTGTGGCGGGAGCCGTTTTGGTAAACGGTGGTCCCGGGTTGTCGAGTTTTTCGTTCTATGTGTCGCCACGGTGTTCGTGGCCGTAGTGTATCAGTGATAGCAGGACCTTGAACCCAGAACCTTTTTAGACACACATGATTTTAGTCAACCAGTATTTTTCTTCCAAATATCGAAGGGTCGCCAAAGTCTTTTCTTGTCTGATTGGACGAAGGCACTAGCCCTTCGGGGTTTAGGAATAAAAGTTGTTTTCTAACTGATTTTCCTAAAAAAAACTAAAAATCATTAAAATAGATTTTCCTCAAATCTAGATGGTTTTATAAAAAGGAACTACTTTTAGTCCTCACCCTAAAGGGGTTCAAGTGAAAATGGTTTTTGGTAAAAAATATCACATTTTCCTGTAAACTTCCTCACCCGAGAGGGTTCGAGTGATCTGGGTTCTAAGGGCTACCTTTTCTTTGGGTCGAAAACAACGAGAGGCTATACCTAGAGCCTGTTCTTATTTGATTTGGGTTGTAGGTTCTAGTCTTTCGGGGTTTTCGGAACCTTCATTATTGTCATCGGCTGTGGAGTATCTCCTACTAGTGAGTTAGCATGTTGGGTTGATGTTCTATTTGGGGAGCCGTTGGGTTGACAGCGGTCCTGATTGTTCGAGTATTTCCAGCTAGTGAGTTAGAGATGTGATTTGGGCACTGTTGATCTTGTTGATCATTGATTTGGATTATAGCCTGCATGAGACATATTGAGCTCGACAGAGATGCGCGGATACTTTTCTCGGTGGGGTCGCGCCCCTCGAGTGCCGCTCCGGAGCTAGGCCTGTTACTTTGCTATCGCGACTTGTCGACGTAGTCCCTCTGGCTGGGCCAGTTTTGGCAGTCACGGACGCCCTACGTAAGTCTAGTCCTCCGTGGATGTAATGGCAGTAGGTGGGCGCAGGTTTGAATGGACCCCATGTGGCAGTCACTGTGATTGGATTGATTGAGTATTTTTGGGTTAGAGTCGATGCATCATTTTCATCTGTATGACCCATTGAGCATTATAGATAGAGGTATGATAGCTGTAGATTTCTTTCCAGCTTATCTTTTTATTATTACAGTTTTTTTGTTATCTTATGCCTCTAGTAGACTTAGTGGGCAGACCGTTGGTCTTGGTGACGGTACCCACTGAGAACTACGTGACGGTGTAGTTCTCACACCCTCCGTTGGTGACAGATTTTTTAGAGGCATCTACCCCTGTTCCTACTCCTGTTGCTGCACCAACTGATCGAGGTAAGGGAGTCGCGAGCTAGTTCCCTACCCGTCCTTGGAGTATAGCAATACCCCTTTTTGGAGTTTTGTAGTATAGTCTGCTAGGTTATTGTAGTTAGTTGCTGTTGAGAATTTTATTTATTTTGAGAGACATATGTAGTGAGGTTCAGACTTGTACTTTTGGGAGATGTATTTTCTTATTTCAGTAGTTTACTTTTCAGCTCTGATATCTGTATAGCTGTAGTATTATCTCTTACAAGTTAGACGCTTCGTCTATACGGGGCTTCCCGTATGGGCGGCGGATCTGTCGGCGGGCCCGGGTCGCAGTTTCGACCCCGGGGCGTGACATTACTAATCTTAGTTGTATTAACATCTGTGGAGCATGATTTAGTTTCTTTAGATTTGAGTTATCT
Source organism: Tillandsia fasciculata (assembly GCA_029168755.2). Lineage (NCBI taxonomy): Eukaryota > Viridiplantae > Streptophyta > Magnoliopsida > Poales > Bromeliaceae > Tillandsia > Tillandsia fasciculata. The sequence continues at coordinate 128,119 of JAQOTM010000471.1, forward strand.
TGTGGATTGATCTAGTTGTGTATGTTGGTTATCATGATATTTTAACTTATCAGTTCGAATTGCTATCGTTATAGTATTACTCTGATTATGCTTTCTATACTTGCCTAGCCGTACGTGTATAGGAGAAACTCTGTCCGAGTGGACAGAGAATTCTCTATACACGTGGTGATCTAATCATGTCCTGGGATTCATGTATTTAACTCTGATTTACAAAAAAAAAAAAAAAAAAAAAAAAAAAAAAAAAAAAAAAATTAGACCGCCTTTCAAAATCCGAAGCGTGACAACTCTGTGTAGTTGATCATTGTACTTAGTAAAGTGTCCATGCCGTGCATATATAGGGGTGACTCTGTTCGTTTGTAAAGAGAGAATTTGTATGTGTGGCGGGTCTTTACACGCGCCCAAAGCCGGGTTTAAAAAAAAAAAAAAAAAATACTTCTGCAAATCAAGATTTTTCTAAAGATTTGGGTTTTATATTGCTCCCGGGGCATGACAGTTGGTGCCCCTTGCTTGCATAAAGCTATAGAGCTCCAGAATGGACCGTTCACCTTGATGGGCCGATGTAAGTTTTTGAAATTCCACATATGACTGAGCACAACTAAACTGCTCATACAGGTTTTTAAGATAAGCACATATTTGTTGAGTTGTATAGAAACTCACCAACAATATTTTGACGTCAATTTCCACAGACGTGGATATAATTCGATGAGTATATCTGTCAGAATTATTCCACTCTTGAGTTTTTTCTTATCAACAAGAGAATCAAATATAACTTGTCAAGTCTAGAGTATCAAATAAAAGTTGTAGAGACACAGTCTACTCTCTGTAATTAGATCTAGATAATTTGACATCTAGTTGTGAAAATTGATAGGTAGAAAATGTCATAATCAAGCAAATAAAGAAAAGAAGTAGAATGGGCAAATCTGAAGAAGTGGCTTGCTAGAGAGCAAGTTTGCCGATAACTCAGATAGGCTTGGGTGGGCTCTAAAGGGTCGAATTGGCTTAGACCCATGCCGATGACTCCAAGCAGCTCGGTCAAACGTCGTGGTTCAATGTGAGGCCAAACTAATGTGATGATGGTGATCGGGGCCCTAATCAATGACTCGAACAGGTGCGATGCAGTGTTGACCTCGGACGGACAATTCGCCTTCTAAAGAAAGAAGCAATATTGGCGTCGATTGAAAAAAAATAAAATAAAATAAAACCCTACAAAGGCTCTAATACCAAGAAATAAGAAAATTGAAAAAAAATATATATCTTATTCATCTAAATTCTCATAGAGAGAAAAAAAGTATATATGGAAGAATATGATTTTATTCTGTTTTATAAAGAAATAGTAATAAAAAAATAGAAATATCCTAATAACGAAGTAATATATATGGTAACATACGGTAACAAAAAAGTAATATATATGATAATATAAATATTACTATCCTAATAAAAATATATATATATATTTAGGATAATTATATATAAGGTAACATAGTCGAGATAAAATAGTGAAGCGCAGCATAAATGTTAGGACAGTGATGGAGAAGGAGAAGGAAGCGGAAAAGGGAAGGAGAATGACAAAAAGAAATGACGATGAGAAAAACGACGAGGTGGTGGAGAAGGAGAAAGGAGCGAAAGAGAGAAAGAGAAGGACATAAAGAAATGATGATGAGAAAAAAGACGAATCTCAAGCGGTATAAAATGAACGAGAGAAAACAAAAAAGAGAAAAAAAAATAAAAATATTTTAATCAGTTTCTTATAAATTTAGATCGAATCTATAAAAACAAAAGAGTAATTCACTTATACAAAATCTCAAAATAAATAAAATTTTTTATACAAATTGGTATTAAAAAATTATTTTTATCTATGCTTCCTAACTTTGTTCCCACCTTTATCAACCACCCATCACAAATTTGTTGTTGTCTTGAAGTGGTGGGGAATAAAAACAGCTATAAAGAAGAAATAGCCCACCTTTATATTTTTTTTTATTTTTTTTTCTTTTTCTTTTTTTAGAATGTATACTTTGGTGGGGATCTTTTGGGGACACTGATGGAGCAATTCCCACCGTTGGATTGATCATGAATCCACTAAAAGGACACAACTGTGTAACTTCCATGATGTCGCACTTTGTGGTGGCCTTGGAACGGATTTGTATGGGAAGTGGGGGTTACTTTATCTTTATCTTTTTTATTTTTTTTTTTTTTTAAGTTTTATATTATTTTTAAGTGAGTGGTGAGGTGGATGGAGTGATAGTGCTTGGACAGGAATGCTAGGGAGCAATTTTTCTTTTTTTTATAAAAAAAAAAACCCTTATTAAACTTTAATCTACTCTAATATAATTTAATTCATTTTTACTTTATCGCTATATAATTTAAAAAATTATATTTAATTATCTTATAATTTTTTATTTTCATTTGTTATACTATAATTATAAAAATTATATTTCATTATTACAAGATTAACTCATTTTTACTTTATTATTCTTTAATCCAAATAAATATATACACTTAACTATTCGTGACTGTTAAAAAAAAATAATTTGCTATTCTAATTATTTGATAGCAAGTTTTTTTTGATAAAAATAATAAATAAAATAATAAAAAAATTTATTTGAAATTTTTTGAATCATAGCAAAAAAAAATGAGCTTAACCAGTTGGGGCAGATTAAAATTTATCAAAAAAAAAACCTATTGAGGGCTATTTTTAATGCCACAACTACTTCGTCATATTTATATGACTTCTTGTTAAATTTGTTATATTGATAAAATATATCAAATAAATCGTATCATATTGGGTAGAAAAGTAGTCACGATATTTAACCCCGTAAATTTGAATCTAATAGCAAATATCATATCGATTATTCACTACTTTAATAATAATTTTATAAAAAAAATAAAAACAGAATAATTTATATTAATAAAGACAAATAAAGTTTAGAAGACTTACTTAAAAGTGAGCAAAGTTATTCACACATCATTTCGAAATGATTAGTAAAATTTATCGTATCCCTAAATAAATAAAATGTAAGATATACACTCCTTTTGAAATTTACATGAAGTATTTTACCTTAAAAATAATCTTTAGCTGAGGTGCTCTACATATATTTACTTGCGCATGCCAAAACAAGTATATATATATATATATATATATATATATATATATATATATAGTTTATATGTTTTTAAAAGCACAATCACATTTATGCTTGTGAATTTTTTATCATTGAATTTGTATTGGGATTTGTACTTTCTACTTTATCTTTCTCTTATTTTAATTGACTTTGCAAAAATAAAAATTTCAATAAAAATTCAATGGTAAAAAATTTACATGCATGGACATGTTTGTACTTTTAAAAGCATATAAGCTCTACTATATATATATATATATATATATATATATATATATATAGAGAGAGAGAGAGAGAGAGAGAGAGAGAGAGAGAGAGAGAGAGAGAGAGAGAGAGAGAGTTCGGTTACTATACTATTAATAGTACCAAGTTATTGGTACTATCAAGTTTTCTACCCTTAGATCAACCCTTTTAATTATTTTTACCCGTTAGATTTTACTATTTTTCCAACCACCTATTAAACCCAAGGGACCTACTATCATCTCAACCACAAATCTTTTAATCCAAGACTTAAAAACTTAATAGCACCAATGACTTGGTACTATTAATTGTATTCCAGCCTCTATATATATATATATATATATATATATATATATATATATATATATATATATATATATATATAGTCTGGTTGGAATATTATCGATAAGACCAACTATTTGGTGCTACAAAGTTTCCAACCCTTGTATGAAGGGATGTGCGGTTGGAATTATAGTGGTCCTTAAAATTTTTACTATTCAACCAACCACCCACTAAACCCTAGGGGACCACTATCATCCTATCCGCACATTTCTTATTCGAATGGCTAAAAAATTGATAACAATAATGACTTAGTGCTATTGATAGTATTCCAGCTATATATATACTTTTTCTTTCTCTCTCTTTAGTTGACTTTACAATTATAAAAATCTCAATACATATCCTATGTTTAAAAATTCACAAACATATTTTAGCTTGTGCTTTTAAAAGTATATAAACTCTACTATATATATATATATATAGAAGATCTTATGTATTTTCTCAGCATATTTTAGCTTGTACTTTTAAAAGTATATAAACTCTACTATGTATATATATATATATAGTAGGACTTGTGTGCTTTTAAAAGTACGGAGCCCTCCGTGCACCCAAATTCTTTTTAATGTTGGGACTTCTGAATGGACGATCGGCTCCGTTAGACTTGATCTAGAATATTTGAAGTATATATAGAAACTAAATTTTGCGATTTTTTGATATCATTACCTAGTGATCGAAAGGGCTCAAAATCAATGGCTGAAAATAAAAATATCACAAAATATGATGATATGACACTAAAATTTTAGATCGAAGATATTGATCTTGTTCTATATAGTATAAAAGATTTTATTAAAATTTTACGTGATTTGAATATTTCTGCACCGTTAAACTTGCAAACGGCTCACTACAACCATTAAAATTATTGATTTTGAGCCACTTTGATCACTAGGCAAATGATATCGAAAATTCACGAAATTTAATTTCTAGGCCTTTTAAATACTCTAGATCAAATTTAACGGAGCCGATCGTCCATTCGGAACTCCCAACATCGAAAATAACTTGGGAGCACGAGAGCCTCCGTGCTTTTAAAACCACACAAGCCTCGATAGCACACACACACACACACACACACACACACACACACACACACACACACACACACACACATATATATATATATATATATATATATATATATATATATATATATATATATATATATATATATATATATATATATATATATATGAGCTCCTATGCTTGTAAAAGTATCAAGTTATTTGCGCTTGTGAGTTTTTTACCCTTGGATGTAGGAATGTGCGGTTAGGATGATTGTGACGATCCGGACCTCCAATATGGATTTACAAGGGAGTAGTGGCTTCTGGAGGCCTATAATGAGTGATCAAGCTGTTTGTGCTCGAATCGGATCCCAGATTTGAGACCGACTCGAAAAACAGATCAAAATTGCTTTTCCGGGGGCTTCAGGCAAAATTTAGGATGGGAATTTGGCAAAACGGACAGCGGATTTGGACTCAGCGCGTGAAAATGATGAAAATGGGCTATTTACTTGCATTTTTCGGATTTCGGAACAGTAAAGTTACTGTTCCTGTCGGAACAGTAATTCCGACTGCCGGCGGCGACCGGCAGGCGGCGGAGCATGGCGGAGCGCGGCGGCACAGCGGCGAAGCGCGGCCGCGGGCAGCGCGGGCAGGCGCGAGCAGGTGCGGCGCGCGCGGGCGGGCTGGTCCACAGGCAAGGCGTGCACCGGGAGCATGGAATGTTGGACTTGCCACGTGGCAGCTTCGGATTAGTGGATCTTCGTGGCGGTGACACATGGCGGAATCCTATTGGCCGACACATTCCAGAAGACTCGGCGTGTACACCGGAAGCGTGGACCACGTGAACCGCGTGGGGGACACGTGGCACCTCCCGATTGGCTGGCTCAAGCCGCCCACGTACGCGAGGCACGCGAAACACGAGGGCGGCGGGGGACACGTGGTGCTTTCTGAAGGGCCTTGCACAGCTGTTTCGTGTTTTGGCACACGCGGCGCAACCCGAATGGATGGAATTGCTGTTTCCTGTTTTGCCCTGGATCTGGTGTGGAGCCCGAATGGCTTGGCTATAAATAGGCCATTTTGGAATCATATTTAAGTGCCATTTTTTAGGGTTTCTGGATCCGAATTGACTGCCAATTTTTACAATGAGATTCTACATCAAGTCTTCTTCAATTTTGGGGTTTTGGGGATTTTTTGGATATCGTCTACTATTTTTCCGTGCATGATCTCGAGAGTCGCGCTATTTTTATGACATCGATTTTTCCCGTCGACTCTTCGTCGGAGAGCTCCCATGAGCTGACCTTTTAGAGTTTTTCGCCGATTTTTACGGCAACGTTTCCGTGACAGGTAGGCCTTCGATTTTGTTACCCATGGCTCTGCTCCGTTTCAAGTTTTTATCGGAGTTCGTGCAGCATCTTTAGACCCCCTTTTTCTGCGACACTTTTTCTAGACAGCGGAGGAGTAATCTTGCAATTTCACGAGCTACAGTTGTCGGAATTGGAAGTTTAAGCACTCGATTGACATCTACGCTTCAAGAGGATCGCAACCGTATTTTTGTTGGAATTTATAGAGGGCATCTCACAAGAGGTAATTTCCTGTTTTATGGACAGATGTGCAAGAAATTACTGTTTGACCTTATCGCGATGTTCGGCTTATATCTCAACAACCGGGAGGAGTTTTCTGATGATTTTTGGTGCGTCGAAATCGTGAGAACTTGAGGATCGCACCCGTTAAGTTTAAGCTCTTTTGGACTTTGGACCGACGTGCACATCCAGGTGGGTGTTTGTTGCTTACTTTTTTCTACGATTTACCCACTAGGGCTATTAGAGAGACCCCAGAATTATTGTTTATCGGTTTACCACCTTATTGGAGATTATACATGATTAAAATATTCTGATTAATTCTTAGTCTATTTATATGGGATTGGTATATTATAGTGGTGATTTATTAACATGCCATGCTAGCACTTTGCCTTTCATAAAAGTTGATTAATCGATGGGACAAGATGACATATCCTATGTGAGGATACTACTTGATGATTTTTATGGGCATGTATAGTTGGATGGTGATTATGACCTGATGAGTTATTCCTTTATGAGATTATTACATGATACACTTTCTTATATCTTTCTTGGAAACACTTAAATGTTTGCATGGACATCTAGATATGCCACTATTTATCGCTACACTATCATATTGGGACTTTACTTAGGAGAAACCATGTTTTCTTTATTTCTTCTTTTATTTAGAGACATGATTCATATTGCTCGGGTTTGAGCAGGGGGTTGGAATAGTGTAGTCGAGGTTGTACTAGTTGAGAGATTTCTGGGTGTTGCGGCAACCGCGGATTTTGGGTGGTTGATCGGATGTTTTCCTTTGCATCAGATTGGGGTTTCTTCAGTGGATGGGTTTTTCCACTTGAGCATAGTCGTGATCTAGTTCTGCTATTTCGAGATACTTGTGATATGGTTATTTTACTCGTGTGGGTCGCTCTGTCACGCCCCGAGTTTAAAAATCAGCGTCTAAATTTTTTTTTTTTTTTCAAATCAGAGTTTAAAACCAGCCAGGGCGCAACAGACCGCCACATATATAGAAGAGTCCCAATCCCACTAGGGATTGAGCCTTTTCTATATATGCACGGCTAGCTTGGCATATAATCAGAGTACTAACTACGTACATTTTATTACAACACAGATATCACAAACTTCCTTATCATAACTTTACATTACGGCTGTCCAGGGTCAATCTCTATCTCGGAATCTCACCAACTCGTCCCGACATCCCAGCACCGCTCGACCTGAAAAACAGTCACCCGAGGGTGTGAGACACACCGGAGTGTATCCCAGTGGGCACGACGAGCCGAGAAATAGCAGATCGTACCTACTGGTATACAATACTAGAGGATAGTAAATGATCACATGTTAGGACAAGCAGATATATAATTGGAGCTGTAATTAAATCAACTTAGAAAATCTTGAAGCAAGCATAGGCTGACATATATGACAGGAATAGGAATCAGGAAAAATCATATTAGGTAAGCATTTATGAAGCAAATGAAAAACCAACAGGAGTAGGTATAATCTTGACAGGAAGATAATGAACCAAGCATGCTGAATAATTGTATAGGCAGGTATCAAACAAATGATTATCTTTAAAGTGAAATCAGGAACCATAAGATAAGACGAAAGCAGACTACAAGCAACTTATGCATCAAATAAGTGATATATCAAATTACCCAATTACCAGTCACCATATTGGTTCCACAAAACCTCAGGCGAATTTGCCCATATGGCACCACAAGCCACCATACTGGTTCCACAAAACCTCAGGCGAATTACCCCCCACAAGGGGTCACGGGTTGCTACTGCTAACCACTTTACCGGTAAAGAACATCTACACGGGTCATGACTCCGCTGATGTTCGTGAAGTACAACGGTGCGGACGATCAAATGCAAATGCTCAAACTCACGGGTAATCGGCAACAAGCCAGGAAATCCCCACTGGGATGCAATAGCAAAATCAACTGAATCTCAACTCTCATGCAGGAATAATCAGCAGATAATCAACTGTATCTCAACTCATATGCAAGATCAAAGGCAAATCTCAACTCAACATAAGATCAACAGCAAATCTCAACTCAATCAGGCAGACCAACCAAACATACAAAACTGAACACATATTTTTGAGAAAACTATTTTGAAAAGTCCAAACCTCGAAGAGCGTTGCCCTCGTCCTATCAAACAAGAACAGACTCAGGCGACCCTATGAAGCTCGGTAGGTTTTAGGTCCAAACCTCGCAGAGCAATGCTTTTGTCCTATCAAACAAGAACAGACTCAGGCGACCCTACGAAGCTCAGTAAAACATTGGTTGATTAAAATTATGTGTTCAGCAGTGTAATATTTGATCATCAGGAAAGCAAGCTCAGAATCTAATAACCAATCAGGCATGGCAATATCCAGAATAATGATATGAATACTGGAAGCACTATGATTAATCATGTAAAGCAACAGATAAGTAATAAAAGTCATAACTCAGGCATGAAGCAGTATAATCTGAATCAAAAGGAAGGCAGGCTCAAAGTAATAGTTAGATATCAAAAACAGGGGTCCAACCAATACCGTACACAGAGGGCCGAAATGATAAAGTCCGGACCGAAGATAACCCACCTGATATAATGCAGGCGGCTAATCTGAACCAACTGTATGCTCAGCACACCAGATGCTACCGAATAACCCTAAATGTGAATTAACAAATCAGTTTACTAACCAGTATACGATGTGATTTTTGCATCTAGACCCCTAGGGCTTTTAAATTTACACTTTTAGTGCCAATTTGGGCACTGTTTTCGCTCGTTCTTTCAACTGGAGATTCATTTTAACATTCCGTCACTTCCAGCAGGTTTCCTACATCATGCTGAACACCGTGCTCACTCATTTGTGGCATCACGGGTTCCGAGGCAAACTTTGGCCCATAATATATGCACTAACATAGCCTTAATGTCATTTTGTTTCTTCGGGACTTCAAACAGAAATTTTAACGCGAGCATCGCGTCCAGTGACCCCAAATTAGCCTAGGGCACACTGTCGCGGCTTCGCAAATACTTTAAAATAAGGTTTTGTCCCAACATTATCGTTTTATGTTGATTTTACTATAACTTTTAATTTAAACTTCAAACCAGCAAACTTTGTATATCAAAACTGGTCTGGGCACTGCCAGGACCTCAGTGCTCACCCTGGTTGTGGCCCAGGGGTGCTGGTTCAAGCAGAACCAAGGCCATACCCACACACTAGTTCACAAAGCACCAAACTTCAATCCACACAAAATCACTTTGATCTGAAGTGAGCACTAAGCTCAGGGGATATGTTTGAGCATCTTTTATATTCATAACTTTGTCAAATTCCCATTATTTCTTCATTCATGCATTTATACAAACACTTGGTGGGCATGACTCACACACACAATCCACAAGCACAATCCGAATTGGGTTCTCTGTGGTTTCTGCACCTGGGCCTATCCAAGATGGACCAAACCATTCTACAGAGTATTTGGAGCATTTTACATCAACCTAGGTGCAGGTCTGCACCAAGATTTGGCCGAGCCCGCGAAGAAGATGGAGCTCCTTTTCTTGAAAATCGTGACCGTTAATTCAGTGCACCTAGGCCTCAAACAAAAGCACCAACAGGTGCACCTCATTCCCCTGAAGCTTCCTGTACCCATGCCCGGCCGTCGGGGTGTGGCGGCGGCGGCGGAGCAAAGCTCCGGTTTGGAGCTTGAAGAGCTCTAATGGTGAAATTGCACAGAGACAACTTGGAGCTTCCAAGCTTGGATGGAAGTGATCTACGGAACCACAGGAAGCTTCCCGACCACCTCACCCCGGCCGGAAATGGCCGGAGCGCCGGCGGCCACGCTTGGTCTCTTCTCGGATTCAACCATGGCACCATGGTTTTTATGATGCATGGGAGCCATGCAACTGCATGGTTGAACTTTCCTTGGTCCTGTGAGCATTCCTGGGCATGCGGCCGACGGCGGAGAGGCTCGCCGACGCCGGAGCTGCAAGCTCGGCCGAATGCAACAAAAAGGCCGAACTAGGGCACAAAACTGCCGCGCACTGAGTCAACCATACTCCACCAAATTTGGTGGAGTTGGTCCCCACCTCCAACAGTACAAGCACACCGATTTTGAGCCCTGTTGGTCCACTAGTTGCCGAGTTATCACAAGGCGGAGCTCGACTAGGTTTCCGGCCAACCCGTATCCCCGCCGGCCATGCACTGTGCATGGGGGCTCGGGCTTGAGCAGGGAGCATGCGTAGGGCTTAGGAAATCCACCGCAAGTGGTCTGAGGTGCCAACAATCAATGGTTAAAGACTCTCACCTTAGCCGAGCTCGGGGAAGATAGGATGAAGCCGGAACTCGGTCCCACTTGCACGTGCGGCCACGGCAAGCTCCAGCAGAGTCCTTCAAGCACCAGGGACTCCTCAGACACCTCCCAATCCAACCTTGAAGAGGTCTGGTCCAACTTCACACTTAGTCGGAGAGAGAGGAGAAAAAGAAGATGGCTGCGGCGGCGCTCGGCGGCGGCTTCACCAGGACTCGGTAGCAGCCTCTCAGTGGAGCTCTCAGAAGGAGTTTGGATTAAACCCAAGGCCTCGGTTGATCTCTGCTTCAAAAACTCAAGAGAAGCTCCTATTTATAGGCTTCTCAACCTCAACTCGGTGACCCGAGCGGCCGGGGGTTTCAGCAGCCGAGGGGCCGCGTCGGTTATGGTCTGAAGATGCTGGTGGAGCTTCAGTTACCGAAGAGGAAGAGGCAGGGATTCGGGATTACTCCAACACGTGTGTGCATGTGTTAGTTGCACATTTGCACAAAACCCCTTCAACTAACAGTATTTGGACATAAGTCCTTAACAAAAGTTGGTCCTTTTACTGTTAAGTCCCTTATCTATAAGCTGCACATTTTTCGGAGCAGAAAATTATGGGTTTTTCTGCAAAATACTGTATTTTTTGCCGTATTTCACGCTTTTCGAGATGTTTCGCTCGTCAAAACGAAAAACGGACTTCGCCAGGACGTCCGGCTCGTCGAAACCTTCAAAATAGCCTATTTATTTGTTTGATTTGGCGCTCGTATGAAATCTCGGGCCATCTTGTTCTGTATGTCGAAAACCGACGCACGCACTTCGATGCATCCGGATCGCCAAACGCGAAAACCGTCAGTGCCATTGCGTTCAGAACGTCAAAATTAGCTAGGGTTCATTACTAATACCCCTATGTTATAATTTTTGACAATGGTTTGGCCATTAGTGATCAAAGGGACATTAAAATTCGAGAGTTACTATTCACTTTAAGTCGCGGGGCCCGCTTTTTGATTTCTGATTTCTGGAAGATCCGACCGTCGGATCGAAAACATATGAATATGAAATTTCTATGTTTCGACGAGACGATCGCTACGGTGATCTCAGATTTTCCAGATCAGACCCCGATCAAAAGTCAACATTTCTGGGCCCACTATTGGCCCACTATCTCTCATCTTTTGCCAAAATTTACAAATTTTAACTATTTAAAAGCAAACAGAGGTTTTTAAATTCTGGATTACTACATCACCCACAACTTCTAGGAAGTTTCGTCCCCGAAACTTAACAAAACATACTTTAAAAGTTTTCTAAAACACCAGAATATCAGTTCCCTAGGTATTAATTTTATTACATCACTGTTTCAATACTTCCGGCTCCCGATGGGCCTTCCCCTGATGGCTCGCCATGCTGGGTCAGCGCATAGACCCGTCCTCCTGTCACTTGGCGGGGTCCATCAGTTTGGCGCGATGATGGACAATTTGAGGCAGCCACGCTCTGGGTTGATGCAGGAGGCCGGGCAGCAAGAGGTGGTATAGCCAACGCTGGTGGGTTTGAAGCAGATCTCTGCGGGCAGTTGGCAGAGATATGGCCAGGCTGACCACAATTAAAGCATCTTCCCTGGCGCAGGTCGCAAGTGACAGATCGATGATCTGCCCCGCAAAAGACGCAAGGCCTTGCCCTTTGTTGTTGATTGAAGGCCCTAGAACCACTTTCTTGGTTCTGGTTTCCTGGGGGTCTAGGGGGTCTTCTATTTGATCCAGATGATCCTTCCCCATTTCCTGCGAACAGTCGCTTTTTCCCTTTTTCCTTTATCCATTGCTGCCCGCTCAGCCCGGGAGATTGCCAATTCAGCCTCAATGGCAAGGCAGCGTTCGATACATTCGTCGTAGTCGGTGATCAAATGTGAAGACAACTGACGACGGATCTCGGGTCGCAGGCCTTGAGTAAATAATCTAACCTTGCGACGGTCGTCCTGCACCGCTTGTGGCACCAGGTCAGCAATCTTTGTAAATTCTTCTTCGTACTCCCTCAGGGTGCGGTCTCCTTGGCGCATGTTTTCCAAGTCCCGCTCTAATGCCTCTCGTGCTGTCTCCTTTAGATAGCGGTGATACAGAACCGCCCTAAATTGCTCCCACGTAGGCTTAGGGGCTTTAGGAGCAAAATTGTGGCGTTGGTAGCGCAGCCACCACATGCTTGCGCTGACACCGAGGCAATGTACCCCCAGTGTCACCTTGTCTTGCTCCTTAGTGTCCAAATCTCTAAACAGCTTTTCCATGTGATTTAGCCATTCTTCAAGAGCCCAGGGGTCCTTTTCACGGCCTGTGAATTCTTGGGGCTTGAATTTATTAAAATCCCGCAGAACACCCCTGACTCTTGATCTCTCTTCCCTGTATGCTGCTCTGGCAGCTTCTAGGGCCGCAGGACTGTTAGGATTGTTACCCCCTATAACCCCGGGAGCATCAACAGTTGCAGCAACAGCTTCAGATGTAGCCGATTCAGCCGGAGGTACTGGTGCAGGAGGAACAGGAAGTTCCTCAGTCGCAGAGGCTGGTGCTGCAGGTGGTGCGGGTGCAGCATGAACACTGGCCTCCCGCTGCATGTACTGCTGTATCATTGCAGCCATTTGAGCCAACTGGTCCTCAAATCTTTGCATTCTGTCGGGGATCTCTGGGCCCCCACTTTCAGCAGTTGCTTGGGCAGCCCCCCGACCCATGCCAGTCCCTCGTCCACCACCAGCACCACGCCGTGTGCGAGCCATAACTGCAATAGTTAATAATTTATTTATTTTAGTACAATCGACCCACAACTTCTGTTTTGACCTATCAGACTTAGAACACTTCCCAGCGCTCTCTCGTGACACAGGTCATCCTAGGGTTCGTTCCTAGCCAAACTTAGACATTGCGTTTCCTATTGCTCTGATACCATCTAATCTGTCACGCACCGAGTTTAAAAACCAGCGTCTAAATTTTTTTTTTTTTTTTTTTCAAATCAGAGTTTAAAACCAGCCAGGGCGCAACAGACCGCCACATATATAGAAGAGTCCCAATCCCACTGGGGATTGAGCCTTTTCTATATATGCACGGCTAGCTTGGCATATAATCAGAGTACTAACTACGTACATTTTATTACAACACAGATATCACAAACTTCCTTATCATAACTTTACATTACATCTGAATACCACTTGAATTAACTATATCTAAATACACGGCTGTCCAGGGTCAATCTCTATCTCGAAATCTCACCAACTCGTCCCGACATCCCAGCACCGCTCGACCTGAAAAACAGTCACCCGAGGGTGTGAGACACACCGGAGTGTATCCCAGTGGGCACGACGAGCCGAGAAATAGCAGATCGTACCTACTGGTATACAATACTAGAGGATAGTAAATGATCACATGTTAGGACAAGCAGATATATAATTGGAGCTGTAATTAAATCAACTTAGAAAATCTTGAAGCAAGCATAGGCTGACATATATGACAGGAATAGGAATCAGGAAAAATCATATTAGGTAAGCATTTATGAAGCAAATGAAAAACCAACAGGAGTAGGTATAATCTTGACAGGAATATAATGAACCAAGCATGCTGAATAATTGTATAGGCAGGTATCAAACAAATGATTATCTTTAAAGTGAAATCAGGAACCATAAGATAAGACGAAAGCAGACTACAAGCAACTTATGCATCAAATAAGTGATATATCAAATTACCCAATTACCAGCCACCATATTGGTTCCACAAAACCTCAGGCGAATTTGCCCATATGGCACCACAAGCCACCATATTGGTTCCACAAAACCTCAGGCGAATTACCCCCCACAAGGGGTCACGGGTTGCTACTGCTAACCACTTTACCGGTAAAGAACATCTACACGGGTCATGACTCCGCTGATGTTCGTGAAGTACAACGGTGCGGGCGATCAAATGCAAATGCTCAAACTCACGGGTAATCGGCAACAAGCCGGGAAATCCCCACTGGGATGCAATAGCAAAATCAACTGAATCTCAACTCTCATGCAGGAATAATCAGCAGATAATCAACTGTATCTCAACTCATATGCAAGATCAAAGGCAAATCTCAACTCAACATAAGATCAACAGCAAATCTCAACTCAATCAGGCAGACCAACCAAACATACAAAACTGAACACATATTTTTGAGAAAACTATTTTGAAAAGTCCAAACCTCGAAGAGCGTTGCCTGTAGGGTTTAGGTTAAATAGGATCAAATAGGGGAAAAAACACCTAGAGGGGGGGTGAATAGGTGTAAACAATAAACACTCAAAAATTCATTGTGCGATAAAACCCAATGCGGAAAAATAAAAGAACACACAAGAATTTTTACGTGGAAAACTCCAAACCGGAGTAAAAAACCACGGGACCGATAACACGGTGAAATCCACTAGAGTTAACACACGTACAAGGTGATATAACGTACTCACAGACGACTCAACCTTTTACCATACGCCCCTAGTCGATCTTCTCCGCTCGCTCCGCACGCTTCTCGAATCCACGATCCGCGCCGCCAACGCTGAATCCACAGCGTCCAACGTCGAGTCCACGACGTCCGACCGAATCCACGGTCTTCACCCAATGGTACGCTTCGAATCCACGAACGCACCTCGCTCCGAATCCACGAAAGCGATAACACCTTGAATCCACAAGGCCACGCGAGTCCACGCGCCGATTTTGGGGTAAATCGTTGTTTGTTTGGGTGGTGATGATCCGCCGAATACTTAGATCAAGAGTAGATCGGAAATACCATCTAAGTATTCATTAGTTTGATTCAACTCAAGATATGAGTATGAAAACCTAGAATCAAACTAATCAATATAGATGAAGAACCATTAAATAGATCTAATGATTTCCGTTCTTCTCTATATGTGGATCTAAGGCCGTATAAAATGATATTTGAAAATGACGGCTCTTTTTCCGATGTGTGGATTGCCCTAGAAATGAAAAGGAAGGGCTATTTATAGGTTAGAAACCCTAGGAAGAATATTCGGATCAAAAACAAACTTTTCTGGAAAGTTTTACCGGCGGCGATCCGGATTGCGCAAGTCACGATCCGGATCGCAGACGCGTAGAGAGCAATTTCCAGAAAACCGCCTGTTCGGGATCCGGATCATAATCTACGATCCGGATCGTTCATACAGTTTTACCAGAACAATGTGTTCGGGATCCGGATTGAGATTCCACGATCCGGATCGTTCAAGCCAACAGGTAAAACTCATGTTCGGGATCCGGATCATCAAATGCCATGATCCGGATTGAACTAGTGTATGAACGAACACCCTTCGGGATCCGGATTGAAACGACATGATCCGGATCCTGAACATGTCCCATGTCCAGTTTTTGATGAATATGCAATTAAAACCTCTTCCAGGTGTTTCTACACTATAAGAAGTATTCGGATCATCACAAATTATTTAGTTAAACGTACCTGATCCTTTTGAATTCTTCTTTCTTGAGATTGAGGTATATGATCCAGAGTTTCTTCATCTTCAATCTTCAAGACTTAAACTATTCACGAAATACGCCAACTCAAATTCCGTAACAATCTCCCCCTTTGGCGGTTTCGTGACAAAACACAGATCCACAAAGAAAATTCAAAAAGGATATTTTTGTTGCTATCACCATACAACAAAAATTTACAAAAGAGTTCCATGAAAAATAAAAACATGAGACAAACTCCTAGAACAGACTCTAGACTTAGACATCTGTAACTTCTGCACACAGAAAACATTCTTGACAAACAAAATCGTTAGATACCTCAAGAATTGAAACATTGAAAACCAAATGCAGAATTAGAGTTTGATCTCATCATGACATTTGAAAGAATCAGATATGTGAAAGAACATAGTTAAAACCAACATATCATCTAAGCAATTGAAAACCAAATGTCAAAGTATGTTAGTCCAACACCAACTTGTTAGTCATATTACATGCCCAAATAGTTAGTCAAATAGTTAGTATAGAAGCATGTCACAATCCACAAAAGAAAACCCAAGTTGAGTTGAGATTCATACTTACCTTGATTCATTCCTTGATTCATTCACAGTCATTGTTCAGAGTTCATTGTTTTTCATTGTTCAGAGTTTATAACTCTTCAACTCTCACTCTCATTCTCTCCCCCTTTTTGTCACAGATAAAGCCAAAAATGTAGCATGAGCTAAGAATATGCACAAACTGAGAGATGAGTAAAGAAAAGTAATGTCCTGAAATCTAAAAGCCCAAACAAAAGTGTCCAACTCTGTTTTTCAGTCTGACGAGCCAGAGCTAGAAGAGCTCAGCTTGCTTAAAAGTCCTTTAATCAAGCTCTTAAGATTTGAGTATTTCCTCTTGAGTTTCTTGTGTTCAGCAGAGATTTCTTGAAGTTCTCTCAATATCCTTTCATGTGTAACCGAGACCCTCTGTTGTTCTCGACGAATCGATTCCAAAGTTTCTGTCTCTGTTGTTTGCGTCCTTGGAAAAGATGAACGCTGTCTAGATGCAGATGGTGCATCAGGTCCAGCAGTCCACGGTGATCCAGTTTGCAAGGATCCTGAAAGTGAGCGTGCTCTAGTTAGAGGCCCACTCCGTTGGTTCGTGCTTCGCTTCACACTTTTCTTTCTTGTGTACTGTTTGGTTGTGGAGGCAAATTTCGCCAGCTTTTTCCCTTTCCTGAACTCTCTTTCTTCTTCATCAATCTTTTTCTGAACGTCTTTAAGGAACTCATCCCATTCTTCACTATCGTAGTCTGAGCTGTCTTCATTTGCTCCTTCGGGCTTGTCTCCAGTTGAGACGCCTGGTTCTTCCTTAACCGATGAACCCCCGGGTAGCATAGCAACCAGCAGGATGAGCAACCACGAAAATGCCATTGACTATAGTGCTTTGAGTTTAAAGAGAATGTCCTGTGAAAACCAACTCAAGAACATATGAAAAATTGTCAATTTTGAAAAATCTTAACACATTGTACCTAGACAATCATAATCATATAGAGAAGCCAAGAATCAAATTAGTTTTCCAAAAAGAATGTTAAAAATAGATCAATTTCATGTTTTACACAAATTCCTCTTTTATGCCCTAAAACCGAATTTTTAGAAATCGAAGGCTAAAAACTCGTTAATCATGCAAAAACCCAGCATAAAAGCAAAACTAATAGATCCAGAGTTCTTATTTCAAAAGAAATTTGATCAAAAACCGTTCACAAACGAAGAAAATCCATCTTTTCTGCTCGCGTTTGATGAAAAAACCTAAAAACTGTGAAAAACCGAGTTTTGATCATGAAAACTTACTTGAATCCGAAGAACTTGAGTTTTGAAGCACTAGGAAGCAAGAGATCTAGAAAGAGAAACTCTAGAAGCTTGGAAATCAGAAATTTTGGTAAAGAAATCTTGAATCTGAAGGTTTCTATAAGAAGCCCTAGCCGCGATCCGGATCGGTTGTGAATGAGATCCGGATCGGCCACACACAGGGAAATCCTGCGTTCGGGATCCGGATCACTTGCCACGATCCGGATCGGCTACACCTTTTTCTCCAGAAAAGTTAAAAAAAATACAATAAAATCCAGAAAAAGTATGTAAGCACTTTATCATGTCAACTTTAAACAAATGCATCGTTTCATACAACAAGAAATAGATTATGCAAAATCTATCAAAAATATCCAAAAATGAAACGAAGATTTACGAAAGTTAAAACACTTAAAGTTGAACAACTTCAATTACATCTATCCTGATCTTATGTGTAATGCCTTTATCAAATCATCAATTTCAGTAAAGAAAATGAAGTACCAAGATCAATAGATGTTTGAAATCCCAGATAAGTTAGATAATATATCTAGACAATCTGTTGAAGGAGTGGCTCTTTGAGCATCTTTTACTAAAAATCCCACCTTATACCAACCATGAAATACGACTGAGTCAAGTATTTCAATATGAGTTTCATCAACAATTTTCAAAACAAAAATTTGCTTTTCATTCATGGAGTTTCTTTTTCTTTCATTTTCTCCATGTGGTGGTAGTTTTCACACTCCTCACTGGGATGTAACTCTTTCCACATCTTTTGAGCATTTCACATTTCATTGACTCCCCCTCAATTGGCTATCAATTATTTAATATATAAGGTATTCAACCAAACCATTGATCTCGAATTCATACTCGACTAAGCAATCAAATATGATAATGACTATACCAAGAGATCATTGAGAGAGAAATTGACTTTGATCACTTAGAAGATGGTTTAATTAACGTAAATGATCATTGCAACATTGAAATATTATGACATCAAGGACATAATAAATTTCTAAATGCATGTCAAGGATGCAATTAAAGTCAATTATGATTTATGCTCAATTAGTGTGCTATGTACAAAACATAGATAAAGAACAAAACAAATACAAAGAACAAAAACAAAACCTAATCTAAGCAAAGGTTTCAAAAGAGGTTATTTCAAGGAAAGCATGCCAATTGCTTTACGCAAGTGAATAAAACGTTTTTGATCCAAAGGTTTTGTTAAGATGTCAGCTAATTGATCTTCAGTTGAAATATATGACAGTTGAAGAATGTTTGATTCAACTAGCTCTCTAAGAAAATGATATCTAAGTTCAATATGTTTTGTTCTAGAGTGCAACACAGGGTTTTTAGAAATGTTAATGGCACTAGTGTTGTCACATAAAATGGTTACCGAAGATGTTGAAATTCGGAAATCGCTCAACACGCTCTTCATCCAAATCAATTGGGTTGAACAACTTCCTGCAGAAATGTACTCCGCTTCGGCAGTCGAGAGTGCTATGCAGTTCTGTTTCTTACTGTGCCATGCGACAAGGCAATGGCCTAGATAGAAGCATGCACCACTCGTGCTTTTCCGGTCATCCACCGATCCAGCCCAGTCGGCATCTGAGTATCCAACAATATCCAAAGTCGTTCCCATAGGATACCAAATTCCGAAACTGATTGTACCTTTGATATACCGGATGATCCGTTTCACCGCTTTCAGGTGAACCTCCTTCGGTGCTGATTGATATCTCGCACAAATCCCAACACTGAAGGATATATCCGGGCGACTAGCCGTGAGATATAGTAGACTTCCAATCATACTGCGGTACAGTTTCTCGTCTACATTCTCACATTGTGATTCACTTCCAAGTCCCTTATGGCTAGTTCCCATTGGAGTTGGAAAATCTTTAGAATTTTCAAGATCAAACTTTTTGACCAACTCCAGTGCATACTTGGATTGACACAAGTGAATTCCTTCATCGTTCTGCTTAACTTGTAATCCAAGAAAATAATTCAACTCGCCCATCATGGACATCTCAAATTCGCTTTCCATGGTCTCCGCGAATTTAGAAGCATCATTATCTCTTGTTGCTCCAAAAACAATGTCATCAACATAGATTTGAGCAACTATGAAATTGTTTTGATAATGCTTCACAAAGAGAGTCCTGTCAGCTCCCCCTCGAGTGTAGCCCTTTTCCAAAAGGTGCTTTGTCAACCTTTCGTACCATGCTCGCGGTGCTTGTTTCAGACCGTAAAGAGCCTTTTTCAGACGAAAAACATGGTTAGGTAGTTTATGATCCACAAAACCTTTCGGTTGAGCTACATAAACTTCCTCATTTAAAAATCCATTTAAAAAGGCGCTCTTAACGTCCATTTGAAATAATTTGATTTTAAAATGACAAGCAATCGCAAACAATATACGAATGGACTCGAGTCTAGCTACAGGGGCGAAGGTTTCATCAAAGTCTATACCTTCTACTTGAGAGTAGCCTTGAGCAACTAACCTTGCTTTGTTCCTGATGATAGTACCTTCTTCGTTTTTCTTGTTCTTGAAGATCCATTTGGTACCTATCACATTGTGTTGCTTCGGAGGCTTTGTCAGTTCCCAGACTTTGTTTCGCTCGAATTGATGGAGCTCTTCCTGCATTGCTTTAATCCAATAATCATCTTGGAGAGCTTCATCAACATTCCTTGGTTCGATTTGAGATACATAGCATGCAAATCCGCAAACCAATTGTCTCCGTGTTCTAACTCCTTCTTGTGGATCTCCAATTATGTTCGATTCCGGGTGATCCTTGGAGATGCGTAACGTTTGAGGTAGAGGAGTAGGCGGAGGTACACGAGATGATTCCTGCACATCAGATAAGCTTGAAGAACCGTTAGATGCATCAACATTATTATCGAAAGAATTGTTAGAAGAAGATGCATTAGCAGGTGTATCATCATCAAGAGAGATATCGAGGGTAGATTTTTCAGATTCAAAGTGAAAAGCTTCATCTACCTTAACATTTATCGATTCTACGATCGTCTTAGATTCTAAGTTAAAAACTCGATATGCTCTGCTGTTTGTAGAATAACCTAAGAAAATCCCTTCGTCACTTCGAGAGTCAAATTTTCCAAGATTTTCACGATCACGTAAAATAAAACACCGACTCCCAAAATGCGAAAATATTTGATGTTAGGTTTTCTACAAAACCAAAGTTCATATGGTGTATTAAAGTCCCCGGGCGCAAATACACTCGATTGATAACATAAACAGCAGTGTTCACCGCTTCAGCCCAAAAATATAAAGGTAAGTTCCGGCTGTGAAGCATAACACGTGCCATTTCCTGTACGACCCTGTTTTTGCGCTCGACTACACCATTTTGTTGAGGTGTGTAAGGTGCGGAGAATTCATGTTTAATGCCATTAGAAACACAGAAATCAATGAATTTGGAATTTATGAATTCACCACCTCTATCACTCCTAACTCGAGTAATCCTTTCATTCTTTTCTATCATAATACGATTGCAGATTTCGAGAAAAGAATCAAAGGTATCAGCTTTTTCTTTTAGAAAGGCTACCCAAGTATATCTAGAAAAGTCATCAACCAACAAAAAAATATACCATTTACCTCCAAGAGATGGTTGACGAGTTGGCCCCATTAAGTCCATATGCAAAAGTTCCAAAGGCCGTTTTGTACCTATGTGGTTCAAATTCTTGTGTGCAGTCCTAGACTGTTTTCCCTTTTGGCAACCGCCACACACAAGGTTTTGTTCAAAAGAAAGTTTCGGAACCCCTTTGACCACATCTTTATTTGAAATTCTAGAAAGTTCCTTAAAGTTTATGTGACCTAGCCTTTCATGCCAAAGTGTTTCATTTTTCAAAGATGCTAGGTTACATTTTTCAGAAATTTTAGAAGGAACTACATAACAATTGTTTTCTGATCTAACCCCCTTTAAAAAGAAAGCATGGTTCAAGTCAGTTACAGTGCATTTATCAGATGAAAAATTAACAGAATAACCACTATCACACAGTTGACTTATGCTTATGAGGTTAGTCTTTAGGCCATGAACAAATAATACATTATCTAGAACCGGGCCATCTGGAATAGCTACTGTTCCCTTTCCAACAATTTTGGAAGACCGGCCATCTCCGAAAACAACAAGTCCTCCGGAGTTTTTCTCAAAAGTTTGAAAACAGTTTTTATCGCCGGTCATATGTCGGGAACACCCGCTATCCAAATACCAAGACGAACTATCATATGCATGCAAGGAAACAGTGGTAGCAAGACAGGGAAAGATCTCACCTTTGCGCACCCAAACCTTTTTGGTATGCGACTGTAGTGGTCGTGGAGTTGATTTCCTAGGTGAGGGCGTCTTGCTTGAAGAATTGCTGCTCCTTGAAGATGTCGTCTTGAGCGATGTACTACCAAGGCTCTTTTCCGTCAATTTGGTTGGAGTGGTTTTCCGAGGAATAGCCCTTTTGGTAGTTGCTGCAAGATGTTCTTGAGGTGTGCGTTTGGCTCCAGTCTTGCAGTTTCTTCTGATGTGCCCTGAAATGCCACAACGAAAACATACCTTGGTTCTTGTCGATTCCGAAGATGATGTAGTAGGTTCGTTGTCGTTGCTTGGCGTGAACACCGGTGTCGGAGGAGGAGATACCGACGAAGGCACAAATACCGTACCACTCGAACTTGGAATGTCTCCAGTTTGAGTGTATCCGAGGCCGAACTTGTTTCTTTGACCGAGACCAAGGAGTCTGTCCAACTTACTCCTTCCAGAAGTAAATCTCTGTAAGTCATCCTTTAGTTGGCGTATGGTCTCTGTCATTTCAGATTTTTCCTGTCGGGCCTCGCCGTAGAGCTTCAAGAAGTAGTTCGCTTTGTTCACCATGTCTACATAACTCTTCTCGAAATGCTCATTGGACTCTTGAAGGGAAACATTTGTCTTAACCAGATTGTCCCTTTCCACTTCAAGATCGGTTGAGATAGAGGTTACTCTTTTTAATTCAACTTCAAGTTCCAGTAATCTCTCTTTCAACCCCTTGTTTTGTTTAGCCAGTTTCTTTGAATCCCTCAGAAGTTGATGGTAGGCTAAAACAAAATCTTCACCTTCCGAATTATCTGACTCATCGTCCGTTGCAATCTTTTCCACAGTGGAGTTGGACAGTGAGTCGGATGTACTTGCCATTAAGCACATGAAGGATGAAGGTTTGGTGGACGCGTGGAAAGCTGTCGCGTTGTCTTCTTCATCACTTGACGATGACTCATTTGACGTGGAGTTGTCATCCCAAGTGACTGCTTGCATCGCTTTCTTCTTAGCCGGATTCTTGTTGGGACATTCAGTTGCTATGTGGCCGTAGCCTCGACATTTGAAACACTGAACTTGTCCCTCAGAACTTTTCTTATCCTTTGAGAAGTTCTCTTGGCTTCTTGACTTGTAGCTTGAGAATCCCTTGCCTTTCTTCGACTTTCCGAAGGATGGAGTTTTGCTTGAATTTCCCCTTCGAAAGTTGCGGCGAAACTTCCTTGTCAAGAGAGCGAGCTGCTTCTCAAAGTCCTCCATAGAAATGTTCTCGTCGTCGTCCGAGGAGGATGAATCCGCGTCTTCTTCTTTAGTTGATTTCAATGCGTAACCTGAAGACTTAGAAGAGGATGCCTTTCCAGAAGAATAGTTAGTAGGAAAAGTCATTTCATAAGTTTGTAAAGCACCTACTAATTCTTCTACACGCATTTCGTCCGGGTGTTTAATTGTTTCAATGGCTGCAACCTTCGGGCGAAATCGTTCAGGAAGAGTTCTTAGAATTTTTCTTACAACTTTAAATTCTGGAATCTTCTCTCCCAAGTTAGCACATGAGTTCACGATGTCTTGCAATCGTGTGTAATAGTCAGTGAAGGATTCATTCTCTGCCATAGAGATAGAGTCAAACTTGCTCGTAAGCATTTGCAGTTTCTGAATCTTCACTAGGTTAGTTCCCTCATGCGTAACTTGAAGAACATCCCAGATTTCTTTCGCAGTCTCACATGCCGAGACGCGAGAGAACTCAGTTTGTGACAAAGCATTAAATAGAGCATTAATCCCTTTGCCATTGTAAGAAGATAAGTCTATCTCTTCCTTGGTCCATTTCGACCTAGGTTTCAAGGTGCGAACATCATCTAAAATTTCAGTTGGATTAGACCATCCTAATTCAATTGATTGCCACACCCTTTCGTCGATGGAAATTAAGAAAGCTTTCATCCGTACTTTCCAGTACGCATAATTAGTTCCATCAAAGAAAGGGGGTCGATTGATGTTTCCACCTTCAACCATTGTTTACAACCCTATTCCCGCTCTGATACCACTTGTTGGGTTTAGGTTAATAAGGATCTAATAGGGGAAAAAACACCTAGAGGGGGGTGAATAGGTGTAAACAATAAACACTCAAAAATTCATTGTGCGATAAAACCCAATGCGGAAAAATAAAAGAACACACAAGAATTTTTACGTGGAAAACTCCAAACCGGAGTAAAAAACCACGGGACCGATAACACGGCGAAATCCACTAGAGTTAACACACGTACAAGGTGATATAACGTACTCACAGACGACTCAACCTTTTACCATACGCCCCTAGTCGATCTTCTCCGCTCGCTCCACAACGCTTCTCGAATCCACGATTTGCGCCGCCAACGCTGAATCCACAGCGTCCAACGTCGAGTCCACGACGTCCGACCGAATCCACGGTCTTCACCCAATGGTACGCTTCGAATCCACGAACGCACCTCGCTCCGAATCCACGAAAGCGATAACACCTTGAATCCACAAGGCCACGCGAGTCCACGCGCCGATTTTGGGGTAAATCGTTGTTTGTTTGGGTGGTGATGATCCGCCGAATACTTAGATCAAGAGTAGATCGGAAATACCATCTAAGTATTCATTAGTTTGATTCAACTCAAGATATGAGTATGAAAATCCTAGAATCAAACTAATCAATATAGATGAAGAACCATTAAATAGATCTAATGATTTCCGTTCTTCTCTATATGTGGATCTAAGGCCGTATAAAATGATATTTGAAAATGACGGCTCTTTTTCCGATGTGTGGATTGCCCTAGAAATGAAATGGAAGGGCTATTTATAGGTTAGAAACCCTAGGAAGAATATTCGGATCAAAAACAAACTTTTCTGGAAAGTTTTACGGGCGGCGATCCGGACTGCGCAAGTCACGATCCGGATCGCTTACGCGTAGAGAGCAATTTCCAGAAAACCGCCTGTTCGGGATCCGGATCATAATCTACGATCCGGATCGTTCATACAGTTTTACCAGAACAATGTGTTCGGGATCCGGATTGAGATTCCACGATCCGGATCGTTCAAGCCAACAGGTAAAACTCATGTTCGGGATCCGGATCATCAAATGCCATGATCCGGATTGAACTAGTGTATGAACGAGCACCCTTCGGGATCCGGATTGAAACGACATGATCCG
Source organism: Tillandsia fasciculata (assembly GCA_029168755.2). NCBI lineage: Eukaryota > Viridiplantae > Streptophyta > Magnoliopsida > Poales > Bromeliaceae > Tillandsia > Tillandsia fasciculata. Next base: position 153,364 of record JAQOTM010000471.1, read on the forward strand.
GATCCTGAACATGTCCCATGTCCAGTTTTTGATGAATATGCAGTTAAAACCTCTTCCGGGTGTTTCTACACTATAAGAAGTATTCGGATCATCAAAATTATTTAGTTAAACGTACCTGATCCTTTTGAATTCTTCTTTCTTGAGATTGAGGTAGTTGATCCAGAGTTTCTTCATCTTCAATCTTCAAGACTTAAACTATTCACGAAATACGCCAACTCAAATTCCGTAACAATCTTGAGGGGTGTACTACCAAGGCTCTTTTCCTTTGAATGAGTTGCAGTTGATTTTCGAGGAATAGCCCTTTTGGTAGTCATTGCAAGAGGTGCTTGAGGTGTGCGTTTGGCTTCCGTCTTGCAATTTCTCCTTATGTGCCCTGAAATGCCACAACGAAAACATACCTTGATTCTTGTCGATTCCGAGGAGGATGTAGTAGGTTTGTTGTCGTTGCTTGTCGTGAATTCCGGTGTCGGAGGAGGAGATACCGACTGAGGCACAAATACTGTCCCACTCGAACTTGGAATGTCTCCAGTTTGAGTGTATCCGAGGCCGAACTTATTTCTTTGACCAAGACCAAGAAGTCTGTCCAACTTACTCCTTCCAGAAGAAAATCTCTTTAAGTCATCCTTCAGTTGGCGTATGGTCTCCGTCATTTCCAATTTTTCCTGTCGAGCCTCGCCGTTGAGCTTCAAGAAGTAATTCGCTTTGTTCACCATATCCATATAATTCTTCTCGAGTTGCTCATTGGACTCTTGAAGGGAAACATTTGTTTTAATCAAATTATCCCTTTCCACTTCAAGATCGGTTGAGAGAGAGGTTACCCTTTTTACTTCTTCTTCGAGATCCTGCAATCTCCCTTTCAACCCCTTGTTTTGCTTAGCCAGTTTCTTTGAATCCCTCAAAAGTTGTGGTAGGCTAGAGCAAAATCTTCACCTTCCGAATCATCTGATTCATCGTCCGTTGCAATCTTTTCAACAGTGGAGTTGGACAGTGAGTCGGATGTACTTGCCATTAAGCACATGAAGGGTGAAGATGTAGTGGACGCGTGGAAAGCTGTCGCGTTGTCTTCTTCATCACTTGAGGATGACTCATTTGACGTGGAGTTGTCATCCCAAGTAACGACTTGCATCGCTTTCTTCTTTGCCGGATTCTTGTTGGGACATTCCGTTGCAATGTGGCCGTAGCCTCGACATTTGAAGCACTGAACTTGTCCCTCTGAACTTTTCTTATCCTTTGAGAAGTTCTCTTGCTTTCTTGACTTGTAGCTTGAAGAACCCTTGCCTTTCTTCGACTTTCCGAAGGATGGAGTTTTGCTTGAATTTCCCCTTCGAAAGTTGCGGCGAAACTTCCTTGTCAAGAGAGCGAGCTGCTTCTCAAAGTCCTCCATAGAAAGGTTCTCGTCGTCGTCCGAGGAGGATGAATCCGCGTCTTCTTCTTTAGTTGATTTCAATGCGTAACCTGAAGACTTAGAAGACGATGCTTTTCCAGAAGAATAGTTAGTAGGAAAAGTCATTTCATAAGTTTGTAAAGCACCTACTAATTCTTCTACACGCATTTCGTCCGGGTGTTTAATTGTTTCAATGGCTGCGACCTTCGGGCGAAATCGTTCAGGAAGAGTTCTTAGAATTTTTCTTACAACTTTAAATTCTGGAATCTTCTCTCCCAAGTTAGCACATGAGTTTACGATATCTTGCAATCGTGTGTAATAGTCAGTGAAAGATTCATTCTCTGCCATAGAGATAGAGTCAAATTTGCTCGTGAGCATTTGCAGTTTCTGAATCTTCACTAAGTTAGTTCCCTCATGCGTAACTTGAAGAACATCCCAGATTTCTTTCGCAGTCTCACATGCCGAGACGCGAGAGAACTCAGTTTGTGACAAAGCATTAAATAGAGCATTAATTCCTTTGCCATTGTAAGAAGATAATCTATCTCTTCCTTGGTCCATTTCGACCTAGGTTTTAAGGTGCGAACATCATCTAAAATTTCAGTTGGATTAGACCATCCTAATTCAATTGATTGCCACACCCTTTCGTCGATGGAAATTAAAAAGGCTTTCATCCGTACTTTCCAGTACGCATAATTTGTTCCATCAAAGAAAGGGGGTCGATTGATGTTTCCACCTTCAACCATTGTTTACAACCCTATTCCCGCTCTGATACCACTTGTTGGGTTATAAGTAATTGGATCTAAATAGGGGAAAAAACACCTAGAGGGGGGTGAATAGGTGTAAACAATAAACACTCAAAAAATCATTGCGCAAATAAACCCAATGCGGAAAAATAAAAGAACACGCAAGATTTTTACGTGGAAAAACTCCAAACCGGAGTAAAAAACCACGGGACCGATAACACGGCGAAATCCACTAGAATTAACACACGTACAAGGTGATATAACGTACTCACAGACGACTCAACCTTTTTCATACGCTCCTAGTAGATCTTCCCGCTCGCTCCACGACGCTTCTCGAATCCACGATCCGCGCCCAACGCTGAATCCACAGCGTCCAACGTCGAGTCCACGACGTCCGACCGAATCCACGGTCTTCACCCAATAGCACGCTTCGAATCCACGAACGTACCTCGCTCCGAATCCACGAGAGCGGTTGCACCTTGAATCCACAAGGCCACGCGAGTCCACGCGCCGATTTTGGGTAAATCGTTGTTTGTTTGGGTGGTGATGATCCGCCGAATACTTAGATTAAAGATAGATCGGAAATACCATCTAAGTATTCATTGATTTGATTCTACTCAAAATGTGAGTATGGAAAACCTAGAATCAAATCAATCAATATAGATGAAGAAACATAGAATAAATCTATTGATTTCCTTTCTTCTCTATATATGTGGATTTTTCTTTTCGGCTATCTTTTTCTATTTTTGCCGATGTATACGGATGCCCTAGAATTGAATAAGAGGGCTATTTATAGGTTAGAAACCCTAGGAAGAATATACGGATCAAAAACAACCTTTTCTGGAAAGAAATCCCGACGGCGATCCGGATTGGATTTGGCGATCCGGATTGCAGAAGCACAAAAGACGGTTTCCAGAAAATTGCTTGTTCGGGATCCGGATCGTAGTCCCCGATCCGGATCGTTCATACAGTTTTACCAAAACATCATGTTCGGGATCCGGATTGCAATTCCTGATCCGGATCGAGCAAGCAAACAGGTAAAACTGTGTTCGGGATCCGGATCATGAAATGCTGCGATCCGGATTGAACCAGTGTATGAACAAACACCCTTCGGGATCCGGATTGCAAGCCTGATCCGGATCCTGAACATGTCCCATGTCCAGTTTTTGATGTTTAAGCAATTAAAACCTCTTCCAGGTGTTTCTACACTATAAGAAGTATTCGGATCATCAAAATTCTTTAGTTAAACGTACCTGATCCTTTTGAATTCTTCTTCCTTGAGATTGAGGTATACGATCCAAAGTTTCTTCATCTTCAATCTTCAAGACTTAATACATTCACGAAATACGCCAACTCAAATTCTGTAACACGGGTGTGATCGATGATTTTTTTTATCGGATTTAATCGGAGGTTTTTAATCGGTCTTTTGATCGAGTTTCCGATCGACGTTTTGGTTGTTCGTCGATCGTTGGTTAGTTGTTAGATTTATCGCGATTTTGTTCGGGGATTTTTGCGGGTGTTTCTTTGGAACATAGGGGGTTAACGGGAGGCTGCCGCCGCCGCTGTTAAACGGGAGGCCGCCGCCGCCGTTACCATGTTCGCGGGGTCGTCGCCGGGTGCCACGGGAGCGAAAACGGGGAAGAAGTCGCGAAACGGGAGGTTACTGTGCCTTTCTATACAGCGCGGTCCGCAGCGCGGAAACTGCAGACCCGGTGCACGCCTCGCCCGTGCACCGGCCCGGCCCGCCTATGCTCGGTGCACGCCACAGCATGCACTCGGTGCGCGCCGCAGGCCCTTACGGCGGTGAGCCCGGTGCACGCTTGGGTCGTGCACCGGCCCGGCCCAAGAGAGCGGTGCACGCTTCCTGCGTGCACCCGCGCATGCAGCGCGGCCACCCGACGCGCAGACCCGGTCCACGGTTGCTCCTGTGCACCACCCGACAGCCCGAAGTTCGGTAGCTCCGTTTTGGTCCGTTATTCCTCCGTTTTGTGCGCCGTTTTTGCTGTCGAGATCACAATCTCTGTGGTTTTCTTGGCATGGCCACTTGGGATCTTTTTGGTCACTGTTTATTATGTCGGGTGCCGATTTCGCCGACGCTCCGCGCCTCGACGAAATCGTCAGGGGCGCGCCGTCGGGTCTCTTTTCTCATCATTTTGCCGTCGGGGTCTTCCTGGTTTAATCATTAACGTCCCGAGTCGGCTACCGGTTAAGAATTGGGTTTTGTTGGATTTTCGTTGGCGGTTTTGGGTTCCGACGGGGTTCGTGATGAAATAGTCGCGGTCCGGCGGTTGTTAGCCTTTGATGTTACCGGTTTGATCTGAGTTTTCGGTTTTACTCGACGGTTTTGACTTGTTGGTTTTCGATTGACGTCGCGGTCCCCTAGGCACGATGATTTTGGTTTTTGTGGGTTTAATGTGTCAGTGGTTGGGACCACTGATTTTACCTGATTAGGGTAAGGTGTTAATTTGTACTCTTGGATATTCTAGTAGGCCGCGAGGAGTTCTGATTTGCTTAGGAGGGTCGCGGGCGCGGTTGGTTATCTGCAACCAGGTGGGTTCTTTTGCATCAAGTGCTGTAAGTGCATTATGTGCAACGTATCACTAAAGTATCTAATACTAACCGGTTTAATAAAGTAGATGAGATGTTCTAATGTTTTAACCCTTCGCATTATGTGTAACACTCTTTGTTAATGTTTAAGGCGACCAAGTGTCGCAATAATTAATTTACGCCATCCTCAGCAATCCAGTTTTGAATGCTGCACGTACACAGGCGGAATGGCCCCCGCATGGGTGTACTTTTCCGGAGAAGTGGTCTGAATGACCCGTGTGCCCCACGTGTGTTGTTTGGGGACCTCTTCACGATCGCTACTTGCCGCCCATGCATCGTGAAGGGGTAAGAGCATCATGTGTCCCGTAGGGAGATCGTCGATCTACCCTGACGGGACGGTGTCACGTAGGGAGATCGTCGATCTACCCTGACGGGACGGTGTCACTAAAGGAAATAAAGTGAATAAAGTAAGTTTCAGGGCGAAGGATAGCGAAAGGTTCCGATGCAGTGTAACTCATTCTAATTTCCTGTTCAGTAATGTTATAACATCTACTTTATTTGTCACTGACTTTACCCACTCCGTGACAGGTTTGACTAGGTGTAGTAGTCGGGACGACGGTGAGGCAGCGACTGGTGAATATTAGCTGTATGAGGTTTATTCCGTAGTTTCTTGCTTGGGTTATCTCATCTCTTTTTATCTAAGTTAAGTTCTCGATTGCTTGATAGTGGAATGTTGTGGATGTTGGATTGAGAGATCGTTTGTGTGATGTGATCTGTATAATGATTTTTAATGACTTATATGCGGCATGTTTTACACTGAACAAAAAGGGTTTCGAAAATGTTTTCCAAAACCAAGTGTCGTGTGGGCACTGCTTTGAAAACCTATGGATTTATCCTTTCAAACGATGTAGCCACCTTACTGTGAATGTGTAGATGTTTTAAAGGAATGGGTGTCGAGTGGTCGAATGGACACCGTTTGCAACTTGTAGGTTCCTTTTTAATGTGATTGAATATTTTTACACTCTTATACTGGTTGACTGTGACTGTGTGGTTAAAGACGGTATATTGAATGATGTTATTGTGTTGTTGTGAGTGTGACGCCGTGCATATACAAAGGAGATTCTGTCCGCTTGAAGAGTGAATTTGTATATGTCACGCACCGGTAGGCGGGGTCGTTTAATTAATTGATTTCAAAAAAAAAAATGCATACGCTTTTCCGCTTATCCTTAGACCTCCGGGGCGTGACAGATTTTATGGTATCAGAGCAAAACAATTTTAACCACAGTAGTCAGTAACCAACATCCACGGTGGATGATGCCACAAGCAAATTGAACATGAGATAACTAAGGTGTAGGTGCAGTAGATCGTGAGTGTATGGGGAAAAAGGAATTAATTTCGGTGCGTCTCGGTCGTGGTGCTAGACCAGTTAGGGCTAGGGTTGACTTGGTTTCTTTGTATATAGCGATTAATGGCCCGAAATGGGTTATTAGCGGAGGACACAGGGGCAGAAAGTACGGTGCCAACAGCGGCAGAGTATCAGCTTCTCCAACAACAATTACGAGAGATGGCCGGGCAGTTTGTAGAGTACCGGTTTTTGGGTTGAGCTTTCTGACTCCACCGACGAGCTTTCTGACTGAGGAAAGGCGTGAGCGCGTGTATTTTCGATTTACAGCGGTGTTCGGGTGGTTTCGGGTGGCGGCGGAGGTGCCGAGGTCGAAAAGTGAGTTGTTGGGGCCCTTTTGGTATTATTTTATTCATTAAATTTCTAAATTAACCCTTTGTTTTGTTGCTTTTTCTTTTTAGCTGCTGGTGAAGTAGATTGAAAGAGAATGGATGAGTTTTTAATTAAGGTGAGTTGATGGCTAATTAAATTCACCTGGGTGAGTTGGTGGGTTTTAATTAATTCCCTTACCTTATTTTTTTTAACTCTCTCTCTCTCTCTCACTCTCCTATTTGTCCACCTCGCCATTCTTTTTCTTCTTTCCTGTGGGTTTGGTCTGAAGCAAGGAAAGAGAGGGAAGAAAGGAAGGATAGAGGAAGAGGAAGAAGAAGAGGAGTTGGAAGAGGGTGTTCTTGGGTCGTTTTCCTTGCTGCGAAGACGTGGAGTCGAGCGAAGCAGCGCGAGGCGAACATCAACGAGGTTGGTGTTTTTGGTTTTTGTTAATTGAGTTTTTTGTTTTTCTTTGGTTCTCTCCTCTCCTCTCCATTTCTTTCTTTTGCTGCTGTGGCTGGCGGACTTGATGTCCGAAGTGTGGGCAGCGCGAGCCGCGCGCGCATTTGCGGCGGCGTGTTACTGTGAGGGCTGTCGCTGCGCGTGCGCGCATGTTCGCCGCGCGCAGCGCGCGCCCTGCTGCCATGTATGTGCAGCAGGGCGACGGAATGCCCGGAGCTGCGGCATAGGGCCGCGCGGCCTGGCTGGCCGAGCGCTGGGCGCGCGGCACTGCAGGGTGCCGCGCGGGCGGCCCCTGTGCCGCGCGGCACTGCAGGCCGCGCGCTTGGCGCGCGCACTGCAGGGGTGCCGCGCGGGCGGGCCCTGTGCCGCGCTGCACTGCAGGCCGCGCGGCACTGCAAGGTTGCCGCGCGGGCGGGCCCTGTGCCGCGCGGCACTGCAGGCCGCGCGGTGGCCCCTTGGGCCCCGCGGCCCTGCAGGCCGCACGCCGGGCGCGCGGCACTGCAGGGGGCCGCGCGGCGGCCCCTTGGGCCCGCGGCCCTGCAGGCCGCGCGCTAGGCGCGCGGCGCTGCAGGGCACCGCGCGGGCACCCTTTGGGCCCCGCGGCCCTGCAGGCCGCGCGCTCGGCGCGCGGCGCTGCAGGGCGCTGCGCGGGCAGCTCTTGGGCCGCGCGGCGCTACCGGTCGCGCGGCTAGCCGTCACTGCGCAGGGCGTGTTTGTGGGCTGCACGGTCGTGAGCTGTACTGTGCCGCGGGGTTTGCGGCTCGGCGATGCGCCGTGGCGGTCGCGCGATGGGTTTTCCGCGCAACGCCCGGCGTTCTTCGTCGCCGGTTGGGTTTTTCCGCCGTTTGAGGGCGGGTCTTTTGTCACGGGTTTTTCTTCTGACCCCAGTTTTCACCGATTTTGCAGTGTGACTTAGTGTTGGCTTGACTACGTGGTCAGTGGTGCGCGTTGTGCTGCGTGGAGCTGTGGGAACGCACCGGGACCTCCGTTTGGCGCACGGTTTTACAGATTCTTCGCAGGTGGGTTGGTTTCTCCCGAAAGTATTACGGGATGCCCATTTTGCTTCCAAATGCAAAGGTATTTTGTCCTTGGGGTATCAGGTAAGTGTGGGTCAGCGATGTAAGTCGTGAATTATGGGTTCCGACTGAGACACGTACTAAGCTGTTAAGTAATCACTCCGGAATACACAGCTGTATTCGACGCCCCTGGCTGAGTTACCAGGAGGGTATTTTTCCTGGCCGAGTTATCAGGAGGGTATTTTTCCCTGGCCGAGTTACCAGGAGGGTATTTTTCCCTGGCCGAGTTACCAGGAGGGTATTTTTCCTTGGCCGAGTTACCGAAATGATATTTTCCCTGGCCGAGTCACCAGGAGGGCATTCCCCTGGCCGAGATACCAGGTGGAACTTCGCCTCTGGCAGAGTTACCAGGTGGCTGCGGGGATTGACATGAGCGGATGGTCATTTATTATGATGTCATTTAGTACCGCATTGCATTGAGGCATATAGAGATAGACTTATTTACAGCTTTCATTTCTGTATCTATCTATCTATCTATCTATCTATCTGTTTTTACCTCCAGGGGACTTAGTGGGCTACCGTCGATCGGACATCGGTACCCACTGAGATCTGACTTTTCAGTTGATCTCACACCCGCTGTGTGTGACAGGTGTTTCGGAGGCAGCCGTCCCTGGGCCGGCACGTGCGGAGTCTTCTGACCGTGGCAAGGGCTTGGCCGACTAGTGCCTTTTGGGTTAGTGGAGTTCGAGGTAGAGTTTCCCCGGGTATTATTTTTGTTTTCCCACTTTTGTACTAGATAGTGATGATGTACCCGCTCTGGGATGTTACGGAATTTGAGTTGGCGTATTTCGTGAATGTATTAAGTCTTGAAGATTGAAGATGAAGAAACTTTGGATCGTATACCTCAATCTCAAGAAAGAAGAATTCAAAAGGATCAGGTACGTTTAACTAAAGAATTTTGATGATCCGAATACTTCTTATAGTGTAGAAACACCTGGAAGAGGTTTTATTTGCTTAAACATCAAAAACTGGACATGGGACATGTTCAGGATCCGGATCGTGGCTTGCAATCCGGATCCCGAAGGGTGTTGATTCATACACTGGTTCAATCCGGATCGCAGCCTCCTCTGATCCGGATCCCGAACACTGGTTTTACCTTTTGCTTTCCGATCCGGATCAGGATTTGCAATCCGGATCCCGAATGTGATGTTTGGTGAAACTGTATGAACGATCCGGATCGGGACTACGATCCGGATCCCGAACAGGCTATTTTCTGGAAATCGTCTTTTGTGCTTCTGCAATCCGGATCGCCAAATCCAATCCGGATCGCCGTCGGTAAAACTTTCCAGAAAAGGTTGTTTTTGATCCGTATATTCTTCCTAGGGTTTCTAACCTATAAATAGCCCTATTATTCATTTCTAGGGCATCCGCTATTACGGAAGAAAATAGCCGAAAAGAAAAAAAATCCACATATAGAGAAGAAAGGAAATCAATAGATTTATTCTATGTTTCTTCATCTATATTGATTGATTTGATTCTAGGTTTTCCATACTCACATTTTGAGTAGAATCAAATCAATGAATACTTAGATGGTATTTCCGATCTATCTTTAATCTAAGTATTCGGCGGATCATCACCACCCAAACAAACAACGATTTACCCCAAAATCGGCGCGTGGACTCGCGTGGCCTTGTGGATTCAAGGTGCAACCGCTCTCGTGGATTCGGAGCGAGGTACGTTCGTGGATTCGAAGCGTGCCATTGGGTGAAGACCGTGGATTCGGTTGGACGTCGTGGACTCGACGTTGGACGCTGTGGATTCAGCGTTGGGCGCGGATCGTGGATTCGAGAAGCGTCGTGGAGCGAGCGGAAGATCTACTAGGAGCGTATGGTAAAAGGTTGAGTCGTCTGTGAGTACGTTATATCACCTTGTACGTGTGTTAATTCTAGTGGATTTCGCCGTGTTATCGGTCCCGTGGTTTTTTACTCCGGTTTGGAGTTTTTCCACGTAAAAATCTTGCGTGTTCTTTTATTTTTCCGCATTGGGTTTATTGCGCAATGATTTTTTGAGTGTTTATTGTTTACACCTATTCACCCCCCTCTAGGTGTTTTTTCCCCTATTTAGATCCTTATTAACCTAAACCCAACAAGTGGTATCAGAGCGGGAATAGGGTTGTAAACAATGGTTGAAGGTGGAAACATCAATCGACCCCCTTTCTTTGATGGAACAAATTATGCGTACTGGAAAGTACGGATGAAAGCCTTTTTAATTTCCATCGACGAAAGGGTGTGGCAATCAATTGAATTAGGATGGTCTAATCCAACTGAAATTTTAGATGATGTTCGCACCTTAAAACCTAGGTCGAAATGGACCAAGGAAGAGATAGACTTATCTTCTTACAATGGCAAAGGGATTAATGCTCTATTTAATGCTTTGTCACAAACTGAGTTCTCTCGCGTCTCGGCATGTGAGACTGCGAAAGAAATCTGGGATGTTCTTCAAGTTACGCATGAGGGAACTAACCTAGTGAAGATTCAGAAACTGCAAATGCTTACGAGCAAGTTTGACTCTATCTCTATGGCAGAGAATGAATCCTTCACTGACTATTACACACGATTGCAAGACATCGTAAACTCATGTGCTAACTTGGGAGAGAAGATTCCAGAATTTAAAGTTGTAAGAAAAATTCTAAGAACTCTTCCTGAACGATTTCGCCCGAAGGTCGCAGCCATTGAAACAATTAAACACCCGGACGAAATGCGTGTAGAAGAATTAGTAGGTGCTTTACAAACTTATGAAATGACTTTTCCTACTAACTATTCTTCTGGAAAGGCATCCTCTTCTAAGTCTTCAGGTTACGCATTGAAATCAACTAAAGAAGAAGACGCGGATTCATCCTCCTCGGACGACGACGAGAACCTTTCTATGGAGGACTTTGAGAAGCAGCTCGCTCTCTTGACAAGGAAGTTTCGCCGCAACTTTCGAAGGGGAAATTCAAGCAAAACTCCATCCTTCGGAAAGTCGAAGAAAGGCAAGGGTTCTTCAAGTTACAAGTCAAGAAAGCAAGAGAACTTCTCAAAGGATAAGAAAAGTTCTGAGGGACAAGTTCAGTGCTTCAAATGTCGAGGCTACGGCCACATTGCAACGGAGTGTCCCAACAAGAATCCGGCAAAGAAGAAAGCGATGCAAGTCGTTACTTGGGATGACAACTCCACGTCAAATGAGTCATCCTCAAGTGATGAAGAAGACAACGCGACAGCTTTCCACGCGTCCACTACATCTTCACCCTTCATGTGCTTAATGGCAAGTACATCCGACTCACTGTCCAACTCCACTGTTGAAAAGATTGCAACGGACGATGAATCAGATGATTCGGAAGGTGAAGATTTTGCTCTAGCCTACCATAAGCTTTTGAGGGATTCAAAGAAACTGGCTAAGCAAAACAAGGGGTTGAAAGGGAGATTGCAGGATCTTGAAGAAGAAGTAAAAAGGGTAACCTCTCTCTCAACCGATCTTGAAGTGGAAAGGGATAATCTGATTAAAACAAATGTTTCCCTTCAAGAGTCCAATGAGCAACTCGAGAAGAATTATATGGATATGGTGAACAAAGCGAATTACTTCTTGAAGCTCAACGGCGAGGCTCGACAGGAAAAATTGGAAATGACGGAGACCATACGCCAACTGAAGGATGACTTAAAGAGATTTTCTTCTGGAAGGAGTAAGTTGGACAGACTTCTTGGTCTTGGTCAAAGAAATAAGTTCGGCCTCGGATACACTCAAACTGGAGACATTCCAAGTTCGAGTGGTACAGTATTTGTGCCTCAGTCGGTATCTCCTCCTCCGACACCGGAATTCACGACAAGCAACGACAACAAACCTACTACATCCTCCTCGGAATCGACAAGAACCAAGGTATGTTTTCGTTGTGGCATTTCAGGGCACATAAGAAGAAATTGCAAGACGGAAGCCAAACGCACACCTCAAGCACCTCTTGCAATGACTACCAAAAGGGCTATTCCTCGAAAATCAACTGCAATTCATTCAAAGAAAAGAGCCTTGGTAGTACACCGCTCAAGACGACATCATCAAGGAGCAGCAATTCTTCAAGCAAGACGCTCTCACCTAGGAAATCAACTTCACGATCATTACCGACGCATTCCAAAAAGGTTTGGGTGCGCAAAGGTGAAATTTTCCCTGTCTTGCTACCAATGTTTCCTTGCATGCATATGATAGTTCGTCTTGGTACCTGGATAGCGGGTGTTCCCGTCATATGACCGGCGATAAAAACTGTTTTCAAACATTTGAGAAAAACTCCGGAGGACTTGTTGTTTTCGGAGATGGTCGGTCTTCCAAAATTGTTGGAAAGGGAACGGTAGCTATTCCAGATGGCCCGGTTCTAGATAATGTGTTATTTGTTCATGGCCTTAAGACTAACCTCATAAGCATAAGTCAACTGTGTGATAGTGGTTATTCAGTTAATTTTTCATCTGATAAATGCACTGTAACTGACATGAACCATGCTTTCTTTTTAAAGGGGGTTAGATCAGAAAACAATTGTTATGTAGTTCCTACTAAGATTTCTGAAAAATGTAACCTAGCATCTTTGAAAAATGAAACACTTTGGCATGAAAGGCTAGGTCACATAAACTTTAAGGAACTTGCTAGAATTTCAAATAAAGATGTGGTCAAGGGGGTTCCGAAACTTTCTTTTGAACAAAACCTTGTGTGTGGCGGTTGCCAAAAGGGAAAACAGTCTAGGACTGCACACAAGAACTTGAACCACATAGGTACAAAACGGCCTTTGGAACTTTTGCATATGGACTTAATGGGGCCAACTCGTCAACCATCTCTGGGAGGTAAATGGTATATTTTCTTGTTGGTTGATGATTTTCTAGATATACTTGGGTAGCATTTTTAAAAGAAAAAGCTGATACCTTTGATTCTTTTCTCGAAATCTGCAATCGTATTATGATAGAAAAGAATGATAGGATTACTCGAGTTAGGAGTGATAGAGGTGGGGAATTCATAAATTCCAAATTCATTGATTTTTGCACTTCTAATGGCATTAAACATGAATTCTCCGCACCTTACACACCTCAACAAAATGGTGTAGTCGAGCGCAAAAACAGGGTCGTACAGGAAATGGCACGTGTTATGCTTCACAGCCGGAACTTACCTTTTTATTTTTGGGCTGAAGCGGTGAACACTGCTGTTTATGTTATCAATCGCGTGTATTTGCGCCCGGGGACATTGAATACACCATATGAACTTTGGTTTTGTAGAAAACCTAACATCAAATATTTTCGCATCTTTGGGAGTCGGTGTTTTATTTTACGTGATCGTGAGAATCTTGGAAAATTTGACTCTCGAAGTGACGAAGGGATTTTCTTAGGTTATTCTACAAACAGCAGAGCATATCGAGTTTTTAACTTAGAATCTAAGACGATCGTAGAATCGATAAATGTTAAGGTAGATGAAGCTTTTCACTTTGAATCTGAAAAATCTACCCTCGATATCTCTCTTGATGATGATACACCTGCTAATGCATCTTCTTCTAACAATTCTTTCGATAATAATGTTGATGCATCTAACGGTTCTTCAAGCTTATCTGATGTGCAGGAATCATCTCGTGTACCTCCGCCTACTCCTCTACCTCAAACGTTACGCATCTCCAAGGATCACCCTGAATCGAACATCATTGGAGATCCACAAGAAGGAGTTAGAACACGGAGACAATTGGTTTGCGGATTTGCATGCTATGTATCTCAAATCGAACCAAGGAATGTTGATGAAGCTCTCCAAGATGATTACTGGATTAAAGCAATGCAGGAAGAGCTCCATCAATTCGAGCGAAACAAAGTCTGGGAATTGACGAAGCCTCCGAAGCAACACAATGTGATAGGTACCAAATGGATCTTCAAGAACAAGAAAAACGAAGAAGGTACTATCATCAGGAACAAAGCAAGGTTAGTTGCTCAAGGCTACTCTCAAGTAGAAGGTATAGACTTTGATGAAACTTTCGCCCCTGTAGCTAGACTCGAGTCCATTCGTATATTGTTTGCGATCGCTTGTCATTTTAAAATCAAATTATTTCAAATGGACGTTAAGAGCGCCTTTTTAAATGGATTTTTAAATGAGGAAGTTTATGTAGCTCAACCGAAAGGTTTTGTGGATCATAAACTACCTAACCATGTTTTTCGTCTGAAAAAGGCTCTTTACGGTCTGAAACAAGCACCGCGAGCATGGTACGAAAGGTTGACAAAGCACCTTTTGGAAAAGGGCTACACTCGAGGGGGAGCTGACAGGACTCTCTTTGTGAAGCATTATCAAAACAATTTCATAGTTGCTCAAATCTATGTCGATGACATTGTTTTTGGAGCAACAAGAGATAATGATGCTTCTAAATTCGCGGAGACCATGGAAAGCGAATTTGAGATGTCCATGATGGGCGAATTGAATTATTTTCTTGGATTACAAGTTAAACAAAACGATGAAGGAATTCACTTGTGTCAATCCAAGTATGCACTGGAGTTGGTCAAAAAGTTTGATCTTGAAAATTCTAAGGATTTTCCGACTCCAATGGGAACTAGCCATAAGGGACTTGGAAGTGAATCACAAAGTGAGAATGTAGACGAGAAACTGTATCGCAGTATGATTGGAAGTCTACTATATCTCACGGCTAGTCGCCCGGATATATCCTTCAGTGTTGGGATTTGTGCGAGATATCAATCAGCACCGAAGGAGGTTCACCTGAAAGCGGTGAAACGGATCATCCGGTATATCAAAGGTACAATCAATTTCGGAATTTGGTATCCTATGGGAACGACTTTGGATATTGTTGGATACTCAGATGCCGATTGGGCTGGATCAGTGGATGACCGGAAAAGCACGAGTGGTGCATGCTTCTATCTTGGCCACTGCCTTGTTGCATGGCACAGTAAAAAGCAGAACTGCATAGCACTCTCGACTGCCGAAGCGGAGTACATTTCTGCAGGAAGTTGTTCAACCCAATTGATTTGGATGAAAAGCGTGTTGAGCGATTTCCGGATTTCAACATCTTCGGTAACCATTTTATGTGACAACACTAGTGCTATTAACATTTCTAAAAACCCTGTGTTGCACTCTAGAACAAAACATATTGAACTTAGATATCATTTTCTTAGAGAGCTAGTTGAATCAAACATTCTTCAACTGTCATATATTTCAACTGAGGATCAATTAGCTGATATCTTAACAAAACCTTTGGATCAAAAACGTTTTATTCACTTGCGTAAAGCAATTGGCATGCTTTCCTTGAAATAAACTCTTTTGAAACCTTTGCTTAGGTTAGGTTTTGTTTTTGTTTTTGTTTTGTTCTTTATCTATGTTTTGTACATAGGACATTAATTGAGCATAAATCATAATTGACTTTAATTGCATCCTTTTATGCATTTAGAAATTTATTATGCTTTTGATGTCATAATATTTCAATGTTGCAATGATCATTTACGTTAATTAAACCATCTTTTAAGTGATCAAAGTCAATTTCTCTCTCAATGATCTCTTGGTATAGTCATTATCATATTTGATTGCTTAGTCGAGTATGAATTCGAGATCAATGGTTTGGTTGAATACCTTATATATTAAATAATTGATAGCCAATTGAGGGGGAGTCAATGAAATGTAAAATGCTCAAAAGATGTGGAAAGAGTTACATCCCAATGAGGAGTGTGAAAACTACCACCACATGGAGAAAATGAAAAAAAAAAATATACTCCATGAATGAAAAGCAAATTTTTGTTTTGAAAATTGTTGATGAAATTCATATTGAAATACTTGACTCAGTCGTATTTCATGGTTGGTATAAGGTGGGATTTTTAGTAAAAGATGCTCAAAGAGCCACTCCTTCAACAGATTGTCTAGATATATTATCTAACTTATCTGGGATTTCAAACATCTATTGATCTTGGTATTTCATTTTCTTTACCAAAATTGATGATTTGATAAAGGCATTACACATAAGATCAGGATAGATGTAATTGAAGTTGTTCAACTTTAAGTGTTTTAACTTTCGTAAATTTTCGTTTCATTTTTGGATATTTTTGATAGATTTTGCATAATCTATTTCTTGTTGTATGAAACGATGTCTTTTGTTTAAAGTTGACATGGTAAAGTGCTTACATACTTTTTCTGGATTTTATGGAATTTTTCTGAATTTTTCTGGAGAAAAAGTTGAAGCCGATCCGGATCGGGGTAAGTGATCCGGATCCCGAACGCAGGATTCTTCCTGCGGGTAGCCGATCCGGATCACATTCTCGATCCGATCCGGATCACGGCTAGGGTTTTTATAAGAACAAAGAGGATTTGATTTCTTTTACCCTAATCTTTTGTTCTCAAATCTCTAGAGCTTCTCTCTCTAGATTTCTTGCATTTTGGAGCTTCCAAACTCAAAGTTCTTCGGATTCAAGTAAGTTTTATTGATCAAAACTCGGTTTTTCACAGTTTTTATGTTTTTCATCAAACGTGAGTTGAAATCTTGGAACTTTTTCGTTTGTGAATGGTTTTTGATCAAATTTCTTTTGAAATAAGAACTCTGGGTCAATTAGTTTTGCTTTTATGCTGGGTTTTCTCAAGATAAACGAGTTTTTAGGCTTCGATTTCTAAAAATTCTGGTTTAGGGCATAAAAGAGGAATTTTTGAAAATCATGGAATTGATCTATTTTTAAAATTCTTTTTGGAAAACTAATTTGATTCTTGGCTTCTCTACATGATTATGATTGTCTAGGTACAATTTTTCAAATTTTTCAAAATTGACGATTTTTCATATGTTCTTGAGTTGGTTTCACAGGACACTTTCTCAAACTCAAAGCACTAGAATCAATGGCATTCTCCTGGTTGATCCTGCTACTGGTTACGATGGTGCATACTAGAGCAACTAATAAATTGAAAAGGGCCAAGAAACTCCAAAGAAAGGGAGAAGTCGATGTCATAAGTGACACTGAACTTGAAGAAAACGAGAATGAAGTTCACTGGGATATGTTGACTGATGATGATGATGATGAGGTATTGCCTGCTAAATCTAAACAAAAAGGAAAAGCACCCATGGACACTGGGAAAGCTCCTATGTCTGCTCCAACTATCTCTGTGAAACGGAAACGACTTGCTCGACGTTATGGATTAAGACGAGACACTAATATTGACACACCAATAGCTCCTGACTCTCCGCCACGTGTTGAAGAGGTAGTCGTTAACACTGACCGTCTTCGAGCCTTTGAACGACGTGAATGCATCGGAGAACGTCATGTCAACATTGAAGCCCTTCGCAATCATTCACCAGAATTTGGAACCTTAATTGAACAAGCCTCTCTTCTTCAAGTCTGCCGATTCCCTGAACTTCTAGGATATTGTTTGTATCGTGTGAGAACCTTCTACACGAATGCGAGACATCTTCAAGAGGATGAAAATGGGTCTATGCATTTCTATACAAACGTCCAAGGAATGAAGATTAAGATCACACCGCAGTTAATTGGTGAAGTGCTTGGAATGGAATCTAGCACATCGGGGTTAACTTTTTGAAAGGAAAAAGTTTGACAAGTGCATTGTGGCAAACTGTGGTCGACAGGATCTGTATGGAGGGGACTCAATCAGTTGATGGCAAAAGTGTCAGATCCAAACATCTACGACTGGAGTACCGTTTTTAAACTTCATAGCGTGCTATAACATTCTGCCCAACATGCAGACCAAGGTTGTGAGATGGGAGCGACTGCTATTCCTATATCTCATAGGACATCCCTCTGAGGCTATTGGATTAAACATGAATATTCCCTATATAATTTGGAATAGAATGTCAAGGTACATTGTGCATCCTCATCCCTCTGAGCGACTTCCGTTCCCTCTAATCATCATGAGGATCTTACAAAAGTTTGACATTGATGTAAGCTCAACATCATATCAGCACAGTTGCGGGATGATAGATGAATCAACAATTGTGAAGTCACTTCACAAATTACCTCATGTTATTGGAAAGAAACCTTGTGACGGCACCTCGGCCTCAGCGTCTCGACAAGAACCTGGCACGGATGATGAAGCATCATTGACTTCGATCTTCAAGTTGCAACAACAACTATCTGTCAAGCAAGAACAGATCTTGAAAGAACAACAAAGGATTGCCAATGAGCTTGAGATAACGACAGCAGCTCACATTACCATCACGAAGAAGATAAATTCAATGGACAAGCAGATGCGAAAGATACTGTCTAACATGGGTTGCACAATTTCTGACGACTCAGATTCTGACGACTGACCATTTTTGACTCATTTTCTTTTCTTTTCTTTTTGTGCAGGATTTTAGTTTTTAGTCTTTGTTGATACTTTTAGTTTAGTTCTCAGTTTGTGCATATTGATAGAACTTTTTTTTTTACTCTCCTTACATATTGTAGCTCTTGCTACGTTTTGGCTTTGTTTTGTGACAAAAAGGGGGAGAGAGTTAGAGAGAACTCTGAACAATGAACAATGAACTTTGAACTGAACTTTGTGAATATCAAGGTAAGTATGACTTCAACTCAACTTTGGTTTTTCTCTTGTAATTTGTGGCATGCCTCTACACTAACTATTCGACTAACTATTTGGGTATGTAATATGACTAACAAGTTGATGTTGAACTAACATACTTTGACATTTGGTTTTTGACTGCTTAGAAGATATGTTGGTTTTAACTATGATTCTCTTACATATCTGAATGTTTCAAATGTCATGATGAGAATAAACTCTATCTCTGTAGTTGGTTTTGAATGTTTTAATTCTTGAGGTAACTAACGATTTTGTTTGTCAAGAATGCTTTCTGTGTGCAGAGATAACAGATGTCTAAGTCTAGAGTCTGTCTTAGGAGTTTATCTCATGTTTTTAATTTTTGGATCTCTTTTGTAAATTTTTGTTGTATGGTGATATCAACAAAAATATCTTTTTGAATTTTCTTTGTGGATTTGTGTTTTGTCACGAAACCGCCAAAGTGGGAGATTGTTACGGAATTTGAGTTGGCGTATTTCGTGAATGTATTAAGTCTTGAAGATTGAAGATGAAGAAACTTTGGATCGTATACCTCAATCTCAAGAAAGAAAAATTCAAAAGGATCAGGTACGTTTAACTAAAGAATTTTGATGATCCGAATACTTCTTATAGTGTAGAAACACCTGGAAGAGGTTTTATTTGCTTAAACATCAAAAACTGGACATGGGACATGTTCAGGATCCGGATCGTGGCTTTCAATCCGGATCCCGAAGGGTGTTGTTCATACACTGGTTCAATCCGGATCGCAGCATCCTCTGATCCGGATCCCGAACACTAGTTTTACCTTTTGCTTTTCGATCCGGATCAGGATTTGCAATCCGGATCCCGAACATGATGTTTGGTGAAACTGTATGAACGATCCGGATCGGGGACTACGATCCGGATCCCGAACAGGCAATTTTCTGGAAACCGTCTTTTGTGCTTCTGCAATCCGGATCGCCAAATCCAATCCGGATCGCCGTCGGTAAAACTTTCCAGAAAAGGCTGTTTTTGATCCGTATATTCTTCCTAGGGTTTCTAACCTATAAATAGCCCTATATTCATTTCTAGGGCATCCGCAATTACGGAAGAAAATAGCCGAAAAGAAAAAATCCACATATAGAGAAGAAAGGAAATCAATAGATTTATTCTATGTTTCTTCATCTATATTGATTGATTTGATTCTAGGTTTTCCATACTCACATTTTGAGTAGAATCAAATCAATGAATACTTAGATGGTATTTCCGATCTATCTTTAATCTAAGTATTCGGCGGATCATCACCACCCAAACAAACAACGATTTACCCCAAAATCGGCGCGTGGACTCGCGTGGCCTTGTGGATTCAAGGTGCAACCGCTCTCGTGGATTCGGAGCGAGGTGCGTTCGTGGATTCGAAGCGTGCCATTGGGTGAAGACCGTGGATTCGGTTGGACGTCGTGGACTCGACGTGGGACGCTGTGGATTCAGCGTTGGGCGCGGATCGTGGATTCGAGAAGCGTCGTGGAGCGAGCGGGAAGATCTACTAGGAGCGTATGAAAAAGGTTGAGTCGTCTGTGAGTACGGTATATCACCTTGTACGTGTGTTAATTCTAGTGGATTTCGCCGTGTTATCGGTCCCGTGGTTTTTTACTCCGGTTTGGAGTTTTTCCACGTAAAAATCTTGCGTGTTCTTTTATTTTTCCGCATTGGGTTTATTTGCGCAATGATTTTTTGAGTGTTTATTATTTACACCTATTCACCCCCCTCTAGGTGTTTTTTCCCCTATTTAGATCCTTATTAACCTAAACCCAACATGGGAGACTATGGATGTTGTACCTGGACTTATTACATAGTGACTCTTGTTTTCTGTTTACTTCTTCAGCTCAGCTACTTTTTGCTCTGATACTTGTATAGCTAGATCCCTTTTACAGGTTTGACGCTTCGTCTATGCGGCAGTTTCCGCATCAGACGGCGGATCTGTCGGCGAGCCCGGGTCGCAGTTCGACCCCGGGGCGTGACAGATTTAGGTGGTATCAGAGCCTAGGTGTATAGGTCTTTGGGGACTTAGAGACCCTAGGCTTTTGGTTGGACAGTAGGATGGCTGTCGTGGGAGTTGATTTTGTAGCGAGAGTCTCGTTGTGTTGTTGCTCCCCCAGGGATTTTGGGCGAGAGATTCTACATGTTAGCTCTCTAAAGTAGTTCTGTTGGCTGCAGACAACACAACACTTTAGAGTTGGAAACATGTTTTTAACTTTCGCTTGTTTTGGATAGTGAGATTTTGGTTCTCTGACGTTTTGTTTCCTTGTCGCAGTTGCTCGAGATGCCTCCGAGACGCCGCGCGACGACGAGGGCGCTTTCCGCGTCTGACGACAGGCCCGAGCATGAGGAGAAGACCACTCAGGGGGAGGTCCAGGAGTTGCGGGCCCAGGTGGCCCAGATGTCTGAGGCGTTGCGGCGCCAGGAGGAGGCAGCCAAGCCAGAAGGAAAACATAGAGCGGATGATGAGGCTACTTGAGCAGAGGACATCTGTGGCACCACCAGCAGCGACTTCGTCGACCTCATCACAGATTGTCCCGTTGACGGAGGCAGAGCAGAGGGAGCTCACAGATCGACTATCTTATGTTAGCCAGTTCCATCCTCCGCGTTTTGCCGGGCAGAGTTCCGAGCCACGGGAAGTAGAAAACTGGATTTCTGCAATAGAAAAGATTTTCGAGAACCTGTTTATCAAGGAGCAGCATCAGGTGTTCATAGCCACACACTTTCTGGAGGGAGACGCCGAGACCTGGTGGCGTCTGGTCCGACCAGTTGGACCGCCGGGAGCCCAGTTGATGTCTTGGCAGGAGTTTCGAGCTTTGCTACTCGGGGCTTATTTTTCCGATAGTGCAAAGCAGAAGTTAGAGGGGGATCTCCGTCGACTGCAGCAGGGTAGTCGACCTCTTCCGGACTATATTCGAAAGTTCCAGAGACTTTTGAGCAGTGTGCCGCATGTTGCCCCTGATGAGGCTCAGCGGGTGGATTTATTTGAGAGGGGGCTTCACCCGGATATCTATCACCTTGTTCATGCACACCGATCTTCGACGCTTGACGCAGCCATGGAGCATGCACGGTGGGTCTCTCGAGGGAGGGGATCATGGCGGAGAGGGGCGGGGCGCCTGGGACCAGTTCCGGGGAGAAGCGCCCCGCACCGCAGGACCTTGGGCAGACTAGCAGACCGAGGCCCCCGAGACCGCCGCAGGCACAGCCTCGGGGCTGTGGGACTCAAAGGAGGCAGAGATCTGGGGGCTCCCGATCGTCTAGGCAGCAGCAGCAGCAGAGCCGCACGGATAGTTGTGTGATTTGCGGCGGACCCCACGCCCCTCAGCAGTGTGATCAGCGACAGGGCAGGTGTTACTGGTGTGGGCAGGCAGGGCACAGATCATGGTCTTGTCCTAGAGCGGGGTCATCATCAGCATCGGCAGCTTCGACTCTTCCTCCACCGCCCTATCAGACGGGCGGATCTTCGGCAGGTGTTGGCTAGGGGGACTGGGCCACTTCGTCGCGGCAGTCTGACAGACGACCACCCCCGAGCGGCAGGGTGTATACCGCACAGGTTGTGGACTCGGGGGCAGCTGGCCACGTGGTGGCAGGTATTATCCTTATCTCCTCTACTCGCACCAGAGCTTTGTTTGATACTGGAGCATCTCATTCATTCATCAGTAGGACATTTTCATCCATGCATGGGCTAGAGATAGGGCCGTTGTCTTGTGCTCATGAGGTTCAGATACCCGATCACGTTTTGCACGTTGATGAGTGCTGTTGGTCCTGCCCTGTGCAGTTAGGGCCTTGGATTTTGCCTGTTGATCTTTTTGTCCTTCGCCAGCTCCGGGATTTCGATGTAGTATTGGGTATGGACTGGTTGACTCAGTATTACGCTACTATTGATTGTCGAGAGAGGACTGTGACTCTCCGAGAGCCGGGTCAGGGGGAGTATGTCTTCAGGGGTTGCCAGAGCACGCTTTTTGCAGCGACGATCTCTTCAGCAGGGCAC
>JAQOTM010001935.1:0-22521 GCA_029168755.2 Tillandsia fasciculata
AGGGGGTTCCGAACTTTCTTTTGAACAAAACCTTGTGTGTGGCGGTTGCCAAAAGGGAAAACAGTCTAGGACTGCACACAAGAATTTGAACCACATAGGTACAAAACGGCCTTTGGAACTTTTGCATATGGACTTAATGGGGCCAACTCGTCAACCATCTCTGGGAGGTAAATGGTATATTTTCTTGTTGGTTGATGACTTTTCTAGATATACTTGGGTAGCCTTTCTAAAAGAAAAAGCTGATACTTTTGATTCTTTTCTCGAAATCTGCAATCGTATTATGATTGAAAAGAATGAAAGGATTACTCGAGTTAGGAGTGATAGAGGTGGGGAATTCATAAATTCCAAATTCATTGATTTTTGCACTTCTAACGGCATTAAACATGAATTCTCTGCACCTTACACACCTCAACAAAATGGTGTAGTCGAGCGCAAAAACAGGGTCGTACAGGAGATGGCACGTGTTATGCTTCATAGCCGGAACTTACCTTTATATTTTTGGGCTGAAGCGGTGAACACTGCTGTCTATGTTATCAATCGAGTGTATTTGCGCCCGGGGACTTTGAATACACCATATGAACTATGGTTTTGTAGAAAACCTAACATCAAATATTTTCGCATCTTTGGGAGTCGGTGTTTTATTTTACGTGATCGCGAAAATCTTGGAAAATTTGACTCTCGAAGTGACGAAGGGATTTTCTTAGGTTATTCTACAAACAGCAGAGCATATCGAGTTTTTAACTTAGAATCTAAGACGATCGTAGAATCGATAAATGTTAAGGTAGATGAAGCTTTTCATTTTGAATCTGAAAAATCTACCCTCGATATCTCTCTTGATGATGATACACCTGCTAATGCATCTTCTTCTAACAATTCTTTCGATAATAATGTTGATGCATCTAACGGTTCTTCAAGCTTATCTGATGTGCAGGAATCATCTCGTGTACCTCCGCCTACTCCTCTACCTCAAACGTTACGCATCTCCAAGGATCACCCTGAATCGAACATAATTGGAGATCCACAAGAAGGAGTTAGAACACGGAGACAATTGGTTTGCGGATTTGCATGCTATGTATCTCAAATCGAACCAAGGAATGTTGATGAAGCTCTCCAAGATGATTATTGGATTAAAGCAATGCAGGAAGAGCTCCATCAATTCGAGCGAAACAAAGTCTGGGAACTGACGAAGCCTCCGAAGCAACACAATGTGATAGGTACCAAATGGATCTTCAAGAACAAGAAAAACGAAGAAGGTACTATCATCAGGAACAAAGCAAGGTTAGTTGCTCAAGGCTATTCTCAAGTAGAAGGTATAGACTTTGATGAAACCTTCGCCCCTGTAGCTAGACTCGAGTCCATTCGTATATTGTTTGCGATCGCTTGTCATTTTAAAATCAGATTATTTCAAATGGACGTTAAGAGCGCCTTTTTAAATGGATTTTTAAATGAGGAAGTTTATGTAGCTCAACCGAAAGGTTTTGTGGATCATAAACTACCTAACCATGTTTTTCGTCTGAAAAAGGCTCTTTACGGTCTGAAACAAGCACCGCGAGCATGGTACGAAAGGTTGACAAAGCACCTTTTGGAAAAGGGCTACACTCGAGGGGGAGCTGACAGGACTCTCTTTGTGAAGCATTATCAAAACAATTTCATAGTTGCTCAAATCTATGTTGATGACATTGTTTTTGGAGCAACGAGAGATAATGATGCTTCTAAATTCGCGGAGACCATGGAAAGCGAATTTGAGATGTCCATGATGGGCGAATTGAATTATTTTCTTGGATTACAAGTTAAACAAAACGATGAAGGAATTCACTTGTGTCAATCCAAGTATGCACTGGAGTTGGTCAAAAAGTTTGATCTTGAAAATTCTAAAGATTTTCCAACTCCAATGGGAACTAGCCATAAGGGACTTGGAAGTGAATCACAAAGTGAGAATGTAGACGAGAAACTGTACCGCAGTATGATTGGAAGTCTACTATATCTCACGGCTAGTCGCCCGGATATATCCTTCAGTGTTGGGATTTGTGCGAGATATCAATCAGCACCGAAGGAGGTTCACCTGAAAGCGGTGAAACGGATCATCCGGTATATCAAAGGTACAATCAATTTCGGAATTTGGTATCCTATGGGAACGACTTTGGATATTGTTGGATACTCAGATGCCGATTGGGCTGGATCGGTGGATGACCGGAAAAGCACGAGTGGTGCATGCTTCTATCTTGGCCACTGCCTTGTTGCATGGCACAGTAAAAACAGAACTGCATAGCACTCTCGACTGCCGAAGCGGAGTACATTTCTGCAGGAAGTTGTTCAACCCAATTGATTTGGATGAAGAGCGTGTTGAGCGATTTCCGAATTTCAACATCTTCGGTAACCATTTTATGTGACAACACTAGTGCTATTAACATTTCTAAAAACCCTGTGTTGCACTCTAGAACAAAACATATTGAACTTAGATATCATTTTCTTAGAGAGCTAGTTGAATCAAACATTCTTCAACTGTCATATATTTCAACTGAGGATCAATTAGCCGACATCTTAACAAAACCTTTGGATCAAAAACGTTTTATTCACTTGCGTAAAGCAATTGGCATGCTTTCCTTGAAATAAACTCTTTTGAAACCTTTGCTTAGATTAGGTTTTGTTTTTGTTCTTGTTTTTGTTTTGTTCTTTATCTATGTTCTGTACATAGCACACTAATTGAGCATAAATCATAATTGACTTTAATTGCATCCTTTTATGCATTTAGAAATTTATTATGTTTTTGATGTCATAATATTTCAATGTTGCAATGATCATTTACGTTAATTAAACCATCTTTTAAGTGATCAAAGTCAATTTCTCTCTCAATGATCTCTTGGTATAGTCATTATCATATTTGATTGCTTAGTCGAGTATGAATTCGAGATCAATGGTTTGGTTGAATACTTTATATATTAAATAATTGATAGCCAATTGAGGGGGAGTCAATGAAATGTGAAATGCTCAAAAGATGTGGAAAGAGTTACATCCCAATGAGGAGTGTGAAAACTACCACCACATGGAGAAAATGAAAGAAAAAGATACTCCATGAATGAAAAGCAAACTTTTGTTTGAAAAATTGTTGATGAAACTCATATTGAAATACTTGACTCAGTCGTATTTCATGGTTGGTATAAGGTGGGATTTTTGATTTAAGATGCTCAAAGAGCCACTCCTTCAACAGATTGTCTAGATATATTATCTAACTTATCTGGGATTTCAAACATCTATTGATCTTGGTACTTCATTTTCTTTACTGAAATTGATGATTTGATAAAGACATTACACATAGGATCAAGATAGATGTAATTGAAGTTGTTCAACTTTAAGTGTTTTAACTTTCGTAAATCTTCGTTTCATTTTTGGATATTTTTGATAGATTTTTCATAATCTATTTCTTGTTGTATGAAACGATGTCATTTGTTTAAAGTTGACATGATAAAGTGCTTACATACTTTTTCTGGATTTTATTGTATTTTTCTTAATTTTTCTGAAGAAAAAGGTGTAGCCGATCCGGATCGTGGCAAGTGATCCGGATCCCGAACGCAGGATTTTTCCTGCGGGTGGCCGATCCGGATCACATTCTCGGCCGATCCGGATCACGGCTAGGGTTCTATATAGAAACTTTCAGATTCGAGATTTCTTTACCCTAATTTCTGGTTTTCAAGCTTCTAGAGTTTCTCTCTCTAGATTTCTTGCTTCCTGGTGCTTCAAAACTCAAAGTTCTTCGGATTCAAGTAAGTTTTCATGATCAAAACTCGGTTTTTCACAGTTTTTATGGTTTTTCATCAAACGTGAGTTGAAAAGTTGGAATTTCTTCGTTTGTGAATGGTTTTTGATCAAATTTCTTTTGAAATAAGAACTCTGGGTCAATTAGTTTTGCTTTTATGCTGGGATTTCACTTGATTAACGATTTTTAGGCTTCGATTTCTAAAAATTCGGTTTTAGGGCATAAAAGAGGAATTTTTGTAAATCATGGATTTGATCTATTTTTAAAATTCTTTTTGGAAAACTAATTTGATTCTTGGCTTCTCTATATGATTATGATTGTCTAGGTACAATGTTTTCAAATTTTTCAAAATTGACAATTTTTCATATGTTCTTGAGTTGGTTTTCACAGGACACTTTCTTAAACTCAAAGCACTAGAATCAATGGCATTCTCCTGGATGATTCTGCTACTAGTCACGATGGTACTCACTCGACCAACCAACAAATTGAAGCGCGCCAAGAAAGTTCAACGAAAAGGAGAAGTGGAAGTTATAAGTGACACTGAACTTGAAAAGAACCCTGATGAAGTACACTGGGATATGCTGACTGATGATGATGATGATGAGGTATTGCCTTCAAAATCTAACCGAAAAGGGAAAGCACCAATGAATACTGGGAATGTTCCTATGTCTACTCCAATTATCTCTTTCAAACGGAAACGACTTGCTAGACGTTATGGATTACGACGAGACACTAACATTGATGCACCAATAGCTCCTGACTCTCCGCCACGTGTTGAAGAGGTAGTCGTTAATTCTGACCGTCTTCGAGCTTTTGAACGACGTGAATGCATCGGAGAACGTCATGTCAACATTGAAGCCCTTCGCAATCATTCACCAGAATTTGGAAGATTGATTGAACAAGCTTCTCTTCTTCAAGTCTGCCGTTTTCCTGAACTTCTCGGATATTGTTTGTATCGTGTGAGAACTTTCTACACGAATGCGAGACATCTTCAGGAGACTGAAAATGGGTCTATGTATTTTTATACAAATGTCCTAGGAATGAAGCTTAAAATCACACCGCAGTTAATTGGTGAAGTTCTTGGAATGGAATCGAGCACATCGGGGATTAACTTTTTGAAAGGAAAAAGTTTGACAAAAGAATTGTGGCAAACTGTGATCGACAAGATTTGTCTGGAAGGAACCAAATCAGCTGATGGTAAGGGTGTAAGGTCCAAGTATCTACGACTGGAGTACCGATTTCTAAACTTCATCACGTGCTACAACATTTTGCCTAACATGCAAACCAAGGTTGTGAGATGGGAGCGACTCCTATTCCTGTATCTCATAGGGAATCCCTCTGAGGCTATTGGATTAAACATGAATATTCCCTATATAATTTGGAATAGAATGTCAAGGTACATTGTGCATCCTCATCCCCTTGAGCGACTTCCGTTTCCTCTAATCATCATGAGGATCTTGCAAAAATTCGGTATTGATGTAAGCTCAACATCATATCAGCACAGTTGTGGTATGATAGATGAATCAACAATTGTGAAGTCACTTCACAAGTTACCTCATGTTAATGGAAAGAAGCCTTCGGACGGCACCTCGGCCTCACCGTCTCAACAAGAAACTGGAAATGATGATGAAGCATCATTAACTTCGATCTTCAAATTGCAACAGCGGCTATCCATCAAACAGGAACAAATTTTGAAAGAACAACAAAGGATTGCCAATGAACTTGAACTAACGACAGCAGCTCACATTACCATCACAAAGAAGATAAATTCAATGGACAAGCGGGTGCAAAAGATACTGTCTAACATGGGTTGCACTCCTTCTGACGATTCAGATTCTGACGACTGACCGTTTTTGACTCTTTTCTTCTTCTTTCTGTGCAGGATATTAGTCTTTTTGATTTGTTTAGTTTATTTCTCAGTTTGTGCATACTTTTAGAACTCTATTTTTTTGTTACTCTCCTTACATATTGTAGCTCATGCTACGTTTTGGCTTGTTTTTGTGACAAAAAGGGGGAGAGAGTTAGCGAAAACAATGAACAATGATGAACTTTGAACAATGATTGTGAATATCGATGATATCAAGGTAAGTATGAATCTCAACTCAACTTTGGTTTTCTTTTGTGATTTGTGACATGCTTCTATACTAACTATTCGACTAACTATTTGGGCATGTAATATGACTAACAAGTTGATGTTGGACTAACATACTTTGACATTTGGTTTTCGACTGCTTAGAAGATATGTTGGTTTTAACTATGTTTCTTTCACATATCTGATTCTTTTAAATGTCATGATGAGATCAAACTCTATCTCTGTACTTGGTTTTGTATGTTCCAATTCTTGAGGTATCTAACGATTTTGTTTGTCAAGAATGTTTTCTGTGTGCAGAGGTTACAGATGTCTAAGTCTAGAGTCTGTCTTAGGAGTTTATCTCATGTATTTAATTTCTGGAACTCTTTTGTAAATTTTTGTTGTATGGTGATAGCAACAAAAATATCTTTTTGAATTTTCTTTGTGGATTTGTGTTTTGTCACGAAACCGCCAAAGGGGGAGATTGTTACGGAATTTGAGTTGGCGTATTTCGTGAATGTATTAAGTCTTGAAGATTGAAGATGAAGAAACTTTGGATCATATACCTCAATCTCAAGAAAGAAGAATTCAAAAGGATCAGGTACGTTTAACTAAATAATTTTGATGATCCGAATACTTCTTATAGTGTAGAAACACCTGGAAGAGGTTTTAATTGCTTATTCATCAAAAACTGGACATGGGACATGTTCAGGATCCGGATCGTGGACTTTCAATCCGGATCCCGAAAGGTGTTCGTTCATACATTGCTGCAATCCGGATCACAGCTTGTACAATCCGGATCCCGAATGGGATGTTTTGTGAAAATGTATGAACGATCCGGATCGTGGATTATGATCCGGATCCCGAACAGGTGATTTTCTGGAAACTGCATTCTGTGCGTCTGCGATCCGGATCGTGGCTTATCCAATCCGGATCGCCGTCGGTAAAACTTTCCAGAAAAGTTTGTTTTTGATCCGAATATTCTTCCTAGGGTTTCTAACCTATAAATAGACCCTATATTCATTTTTCTAGGGCATCCAAATAGAGCCGTCATTTTCAAATATCATTTTATACGGCCTTAGATCCACATATAGAGAAGAAAGGAAATCAATAGATCTATTCTATGTTTCTTCATCTATATTGATTAGTTTGATTCTAGGTTTTCATACTCACATCTTGAGTAGAATCAAACTAATGAATACTTAGATGGTATTTCCGATCTACTCTTGATCTAAGTATTCGGCGGATCATCACCACCCAAACAAACAACGATTTACCCCAAAATCGGCGCGTGGACTCGCGTGGCCTTGTGGATTCAAGGTGTTACCGCTCTCGTGGATTCGGAGCGAGGTGCGTTCGTGGATTCGAAGCGTGCCATTGGGTGAAGACCGTGGATTCGGTTGGACGTCGTGGACTCGACGTTGGACGCTGTGGATTCAGCGGTGGGCGCGGATCGTGGATTCGAGAAGCGTCGTGGAGCGAGCGGGAAGATCTACTAGGAGCGTATGGTAAAAGGTTGAGTCGTCTGTGAGTACGTTATATCACCTTGTACGTGTGTTAATTCTAGTGGATTTCGCCGTGTTATCGGTCCCGTGGTTTTTTACTCCGGTTTGGAGTTTTTCCACGTAAAAATCTTGTGTGTTCTTTTATTTTTCCGCATTGGGTTTTATCGCACAATGATTTTTTGAGTGTTTATTGTTTACACCTATTCACCCCCCCTCTAGGTGTTTTTTCCCCTATTAGATCCTTATTAACCTAAACCCAACACAGACAACATAATGCTTTAGTTTGGGTGACATGTTTTAGACTTTCACTTGATTCGGTCGAGAGAGTTTTTGGTCCTAATGTTTATTTTGTTGCAGTGGTTTTCAATGCCTCCGAGACGCCGTGCGGCGGCGAGGGCGTGTTTGACCCTGGGTGAGGAGCCCTAACAGCGGGAGGCTGAACGGATAGAGCAGAGTGAGGTCTGAGAGTTACAAGCCCAAGCGGTCCTGATGTTTGAGGCGATGCGGCGCCAGGAAGAGAACATGGAGCGTGCGATGCGCATGCTTGGACCGAGAGCATCTCCCGGGTATCGCCAGTAGTACCTCCGGCCGCGACATCGTCGACTTCGACCCAGATCGCACTAGGGATAGTGCAGGAGTAGCGAGGGATTGCCGATCGGTTGTATACTTCATCCAGTTCCATCCCCTGTAGATTTCGGGACCGAGTTTGGAGCCTTGGGAGGCCGAGAACTGGATCGCTGCTATGGAAGAGTTGTGCGAGGATTTGTTCAACCAGGAAAAGCATCAGGGCGCTTGGTTATGCACTTTTGGATAAGGACGCCGAGAGAGTTGATGGCGTCAAGTTCGTCCTGTTGGACCATCGGGAGCGCAGTTGATGATTTGGGGCGAGTTTCTGCGACGGTTGAGCAGTGTATCCCTTGTCGCCCCCTGTGTGGCTTAGAGGTTGATTATGTTGAGAAGGGACTGCATTTCGATGGCTATCTTTTGGAGCATACTCGATGAATTGACCGAGGATCAGTGATCACGTCCAGGAGGGACGAAGAGCAAGGGAACAGCTTCAGTGAGAGATGCCCAATATCGTCGAATTTTGGGATAGTTGAGTGGATCGAGGTTGCCATGATTTCAGTCTCTGGATCGTGGGTCTCAGAGAAGACAGAGACCAGGAGGTTCTCGACAGTGTAGGCACCAGCAGCAGTGCCAGGATGTGAGTTCCTTTTGCATGGGCCGCATTCATCGCCAGGTTAGTGGATCGCGTCTCACCAGGGTGGTCATCGGAGTTAGAGCATGGTTGATGCCAGCACCACTTGTGTGTGCTTCAGTAAAGCAGGGGTAGCTTCGTATGGGCCAGAGATAGGACTGTTGGCTTGTGCACGTGAGGGTCAGGTTCCAGATCACGTATAGCACATGGATGAGTGTTGCCTATCCTGCCCAGTGCTGTTAGGACCTTGGATTTGATCATTGAGTTTCTTGTCCTACATTAGTTCCCAGATGTTGAAATGAGATTGGATAAGGATTTGGTTATTCCCATGTTAGGCTACCTTGGATTATCAGAGAGGACAATGACCCTCCGGGGACTTGGTCAGGAGAAGTGTATTTATAGAAGAGGCTAGACCACGACAGAGGTTGAGTCGTGGTTTTATCGCTTGCTAGCGATTGTTGAGAGGTGCCTGCGGCAGCACCGGGGCTAAAGGATATCCTTACCGTCGTGTGACCCCGGGTGTGAGTCTACTTGAGCTGAATTTTCGAAGCCGCCGCTTAGTGAATTGAGATCGAGATAGTGGTCGACATGGTTTGGGAACTGCACCAAATTCGATAGCACCTCTTGGAGTATCACCCGCGAAACAGTGAGCTGATAGCGTAGTGCGGATTTTGATGGATCGAGGGGTCTATGTGACCGATACCATGTCGTGGGAATACGACAGTAAGGATTTGAGAGTTTAATTCTTGAGTATGATGCCACGCCGTTGGTACACGGCAGTGATGCCACGTTGTGAGTACACAACGGTGAGATTTCTTGGATGGTTCAAACACGGGCAGATTTGGATTGTGCTTGGCAGATGCCTTCGAGAGGTTGATAGCATTATGGAATCTTATAGCCGAGGGCTGTGCCCTAATAGTGATCCGGAGCCAGTAGGGGCATTACGAGTTTTTGCAGAGTCAAGTGGATTGACTAATGCCCTACCGACTTTAGGGATTGTGCTTTTCCAGCTGTGTTTGGACGGATTGGTGGTAGTACTCGTCGTGGTTATTTGGATTCATTCTCGAAGTGACTTAGAGCATGAGGAGCACTTGAGAGTCGTGCTGCAACTTCTGGGAAAAGAAGTTATATGCCAAGTTATTAGTCTATGCTTGTCGACTTCGGAAGGTTGTGTTGTTAGGCCTGTGTTTTCAGCTACAAGAGTGACTGTGGACCCAACGAAGAGTGATGCCGTTGGGTTTGGCCTAAACCTATGATAGTGACTGAGGTCTTTGATCCGTGGTTGCCCTTTTTGGAACTTGGGATTTGAGAGTTGGAAATTGACCATTGTTTCCCGTTGTTGAACTACTTCCCCTGTAAATTGTTATGAGAGATGTATCTGCGGAACTTGAGTGTTTTATTTGCTAAGGGGCAACGAAGGAGTTATGCCAACTGAAGGCTTAGTTTTTGATTTTGGAAATCTTGATTGTGGAAGCCTCAGACCGCAGGGTTTTATAGATTTGAGTTTACGCGGGGAGTTTGATCCGCGAGTATTTATCTGGCTGGGAGAACTGTATTTGATCCTGCGCATATTTTGGTTTTCACTTCCTTGGAGTTGGATGAGGATTGAGTTATCAGGATCGACCGATGCTAATTCTTTCTGGTGAGACGGAAGAATTTTGCAATCGAGTTATACTTTTGGTGAAGGTTCAGTGGAGCCATCGTGATGAGTGAGAACGTCCACCTGAGAGCCTAAGGATGAGTTGAGTGTTTCCTATCCCCATTTCATTGAGTCACCCTCCTGAGTTATGGTTTTATTCGGGTTTCGAGGATGAAACCTTTTTTTAGGAGGGGAGAGTGTAGAGTACCGGAAATTCGAATGGCGCACCGACCTCGCAAGTGGCGTGGTGTGGAGAAATCGCCTCGAGCGTGTTCCTTATTGGATTACAGTTGAGTGCGGGTTGATTCGGATCAACGCGGAAGCCCCGGGTCGATTGGGGTTTACCGGGTATTGTGCGCCGAAAGTGGACCGGCTTCGGGGAAGCCTCGACTTCACAGTGGAGTGCAGAAAATTTGGAAATACCTGGAACAGGTGTACTTTAGAATTACGGCGAATTTCGGGAGGTTCCGGACTGGTGCGGAAGCCCCGATGGCAAAAAGTGAGTTGACGGGGGGCTTTTGATGGATTAATTAATTAATTAAATTAATTGGTTGAGTTATTTGGGGTTTTACTTATGTTGTAGAGATGGAATGTAAGGAGTGGATTTATGTGGATTAGATTCAAGAGTGACTTGGGATATTTTTTTTGGTTGAGCATTTAATGCTCCCAACCACCCACTCCTCACATTTAATTAGCTTCTTCTATTTAGCACTGCCACGTCATCACCATCTTCTTCTTATGCGAACAGAGGAATGGGTTCAAAACAGGGGAATGAAAAATGAGGGAAAAGAAGAGAGAAGAAGATGATGAAACTAAGGAAAAGAGAATTGAGGATTGAGCTTTGATGATGGAACACCCTCCTTGAAGCCGTGTGGGCGAGCGGCGAGCGGCGTGCGCGGCGGTTGGTAGAGGTGCGTGCTGTTTTTGTTTTAGAGAGAGAAGAGGATGCAGTGAGAGTGAAGAGGTTGTGTGTGTGGAAGCTGTTTGCTTATGGAGGTGGGGCTTGCTGTCCAAAATGGGATCAGCAAGCGGCTGAGCTCCGCATGTTGCGCGCAGGCGCGCTGGGAGCGCAGCGCCCAGGCGGGTGCCGCGCAGCGCGCAAGCGCGCGCTGGGAGCGCAGCGCCCAGGCGGGCGCCACGCAGCGCGCAAGCCCGCGCTGCGGGCGCCGCGCGCCGCGCGCGAGGTGCGCGGCCCGCTGTGGGCCTGGCCGCCGCGCTGCGGGCCTGGGCGCCGCGCGGCGGGCCCAGCTTTTGCTGCGGCTGCGGCAATGGCTCCGCTGCGCTGGCTGCGATTGGCAGCAGCGCACGGGCGCCGCGCGGTCCGCGGCAGCGGCGTGTGCGGCCGCTGCGAGCGACCGACGTTTGTGCTGGGGGGCTGGTTTTTGCCCCGAATGTGTGTGTGTGATTTTGTGATTAGCCCTTATTGATAATTTTTCTTTGCTTCCTTTCTTGGTTTTGGTTCAGAGCTGCCTTGCGCGCATGTGCTTGGTGCCGCGCAAGCTGTGGGAGCCGGCGGTGGACGGCGCAGAGCACCATCTGAAGTGCGCTGTTGGTGAGGGCTGGTCTTCAGGAAAACCTTGGTCTTGTGGGTGCTGGAGCTTGGCATGGTGTGTATGTGCTAAGTGTGGTGTGTATGAAGAGGAGCTGGAGTTTGAATAATGTTGTGGACTTAATGTTGTATGGTGATTTGGTGAGCTGTGGATTTTGTATGTGTTGATGGAAGTTTGTGATGGATCATTTGGGTA
The DNA here is from genome assembly GCA_029168755.2 of Tillandsia fasciculata. Classification (NCBI taxonomy): domain Eukaryota; kingdom Viridiplantae; phylum Streptophyta; class Magnoliopsida; order Poales; family Bromeliaceae; genus Tillandsia; species Tillandsia fasciculata. The sequence continues at coordinate 11,913 of JAQOTM010001935.1, forward strand.
AATTGCTTGCTGCTTGTTGATGGTGGACTTGATGTGTGCAAGGGAGATGCAACCTAAGCGTGTGGTTGGATGTGTGTATTTTTGGTTAAGTGATCTATTATTTATTAGTATGCTTTGGAGCTTATAAAGGAAAGATTGTGGATCTAATGTGAAATGAGGTTTAAGTGAGCATGCTGTCGAACCATGAGATGTATGTGAGTGTGCAATGTGTGTTGTGAGCTAGGAGATGGTGCTATGGTTTTAATTGTGCATAAACTTGGGCTGCTTATGTACTGTAAATAGGTGGTTTTGAATATTTGAGTTGGTGTGAGCACATGCTTATTAGTAAGGGGAAATTGAGTGATTGTGTTGTGAGCATCTCTTTTGGTGTAAATGGAGCTTAAAGAATTATATATATGTGTGTATGTGTTTAATTTGGGGTGGTTTTGTGAAGAAATTGGTGGACAATTATTGTTTGTGTGAGTGCTGTGTGCCTTATGTGGCTTTTGGACTGAGGGTGAATTAAATTGTGCTTTTGGAGCCTGGCATCGTGTAATTGAGCAGTGAGTGAAGCAGTTTGTGTATGAGAATAAGTACACATTAGTTTTAGTTGTAATGGCAACTTAAGAGTTTGTGTTGAAACTTGAGTGCTGTGAGTGTGTGGAGTGTACATGAGAGATGAATATGAAAGTTTGGTGAATGTGTAATTGTGATTGGATGAACTTTTGTTTTAGTGTGTTGCTTGTTGCCTGGAGATATTGTGTGTGTAGAGGAGATATGGAGTATGAGCTGTAAGGTGTATGTGGATTTATGCTAACTATGTATATGTGTGACGCCCCACTTCCCAGGGGGTCACCCATCCTAGAACTACTCTAGCTCTAGCACGCTTAACTCTCATGTTCCCTTGGATTTTGCTACCATCCAAAATGCTATAGCCGGGTTAGAGATTTAGTCCTATTATATCATTTATATAGAGGACTAATCCAAATTCCGGGGGTGTCACATTCTCCCCCCCTTTAAGCCCTGACGTCCACGTCAGGCTCAAGCACACTCACAAGCACCAGGCGATGTGAGACTCGTCTCGCTAGCCTTAGCCGACCTTGTGGGGAGCTGCACTCCACCCACAACGGTCATTAGCCGGGGAGCCTCGCTCTACCCGCTATATAACCCTGGCTCAGCCGAGACTCATCTCACATTTCCGGCTGGTGAATGTCTCTGATACCAACTGTGACGCCCCACTTCCCAGGGGGTCACCCATCCTAGAACTACTCTAGCTCTAGCACGCTTAACTCTCATGTTCCCTTGGATTTTGCTACCATCCAAAATGCTATAGCCGGGTTAGAGATTTAGTCCTATTATATCATTTATATAGAGGACTAATCCAAATTCCGGGGGTGAATGTGACACCCCCGGAATTTGGATTAGTCCTCTATATAAATGATATAATAGGACTAAATCTCTAACCCGGCTATAGCATTTTGGATGGTAGCAAAATCCAAGGGAACATGAGAGTTAAGCGTGCTAGAGCTAGAGTAGTTCTAGGATGGGTGACCCCCTGGGAAGTGGGGCGTCACAATATGAGAGCTCTAATTATTGGTGTTTAATTAAAGCTTTATGTGTGCTGTTGGTGACACTTGGAAGCTCTGTTTTGGCTGGGGATGATCAGAGTGCGCCGGGATTTTTTGGGTTGAGGACTCAGGGAAAAATTTATTCGAGCTCCCGGGATTTTTCCAAGTATGCAGCAATGTGCGCGCGGCGCGTTTTTCGGAATTTCTTCAGTTCGAGGGTTCAGCACTTCACCGACTTCAGCGTTGCCTGCGGAAAGCGTTCCAGGTGGGTTGGAATTTCTCCAAAATTTATGTAATGCCCTCTAATGCTTCTGTAAGCATATTGATCATATTTAGGTTATTTATCATATATTGATCATGATTAGCTGAATTATTATATTTTGATAAATCTGATAGTTGCCTAGAAAATTGTAGAAAGACTTTTATGAGCCCCAGACATTTTTAGTATGATCTAGAGGTTATTTGACACTGACTGTGCATTCTTTTGAGATTCAGGTTGCATCTGGACCTTCAGAATATTTTAGTACCCCGTTTTAAGTAAAACTCCACTTTAAAAGTATTTTTTAAAAATTGAGAACATTATGAATGGTCCAGATTGTTCGAGTTGCATGAGTACTCGTGCCAGAGGGCCGAGTAGATTTTTAGAGCATTGTGAGATGACTTTCTAGTGTCATGAGAGAGTTTTAGCATTTTTTTCCAGTTCGGGGGCGGAAGCTATGGGCGGCTACGCCTGCAGCCTGTTCTTGTTTGATAGGGTTGTAGGTGGCAGTAGTTCAGAATTTCCAGGCCTTCCGTGTGAGAGATTGAGAATTTATTTCCGATTTGGTTTACTCTAGATCATGGGTCGTGTTCTGATTTAGTGGTGGAGATGGTTCTCCCACTTAGCTATGAGAGTTTTGGGGGTTCTGGCAGATCGAGTCGTGGAGGTTTCCTGACTCAGCCACGGGTCGTGCATTATCAGATTGAGTCGTTGAGGGTTCTCCGACATAGCTGTGAGAGTGTTTGGGCTTTTCCTGTTTGAGTCGTGGATCTTTTCCGACTGAGTTGTGCTTTCGAGCTTTGAGATACCGATCTGTTTGATCGTGGATTATAGCCTGCATGTGCCGCATATTGAGACAGTGAGACAGTTGTGCTACTTGAGTTCGGTGGGGTCGCTCCCCTCGAGCTACGCCCCGGGTGCGATGATGATACCGAGCCTGACGAGGCTGCGATGATGCGACTAGTTGATACACTAGAGTTCGCTTGAGATAGTCCGTGTGGGACGCCCTACGTAAGTCCCGTCCCAGTGTGGATGAGGTGGCAGTAGGTTGGCGCAGGCTTGACTGGACCCTATGAGGCAGTCATTGAGATTGGGTGACATTGAGAGAGTGATGGCATAGCATGTTCATTGATGAGTTTTCCCTTTGAGCATAGTACTTGAGGCATATTATTAGCAGTGTTAGTGTATGCATAGCAGGGTCAGAGTAGTATTCCTTCAGCATGATGTTGTTACTTATTAGCTGTAGTTCATTTCCTGCTTTCCTTTTATCTATCTATCTGCATACCTATCTGTTTTGCCTCCAGTGGACTTAGTGGGCATACCGTGGATTTTGGGACGGTACCCACTGAGATCTGCCTTCTGCAGTAGATCTCACACTGTAGCAACCGTCGTTTTTCCTTTGCCTTTCGGGTCTTGTTTCGGTTTATTTGAACCGCTTTTCGACTAGGGGATCCGGGGGTGACTCGTATTTTTCTTGTTTTCTGGGCAGACCGTCGGGGCTCGCGAGTATTTTTAATCAATAAAGCTCGCGAAACGGGGAACGTCGGCGAAATCGATTTTGGATTCGGACTCCGGAATCTCCCAGAATAAATTCGGAAGTTTCAGTTCGGTTACCGAGGCAGACTGGACCCAGGTTCGCATCCCTGATCGCCTCTTTTGTTATCTATTTATTTTATTTACTCGGGGTTTAGTCCGACTGTGCCAAATTGGTTAATTAATCGGTTTGGGTTGGGGTTATTGGTAACCGACCCCCTTTGCTTTTACGCTACGACTCGGGACTTAGGGTATTATTTTTCCCCCTTCTTGTCCTGAGCGTAGGGCATCGAGATCGAGAAAGCGGAATTTTCCCCTTCTCTTCAGACTTCCTTCTCTCTATCGGCGGGTTCAAGGACAGTGCAGGAGAGGGAAAACGAGCGATCACCCACAAGACCCGGCAAGCGCGGAGCGAACCTCTCCTTCCTCTCCTCCCCACCGCGATTTGGGAGCACGAGACCGGTGAGTTTTTGTAATTTTTACGTCGTCTTTGTTTAAATTCTAGGGTTGAGGCGTTTCGTCGCACGAAGGGAGGAGGGGGAAACCCACGGTGGGCCGCACGTCACCGCACGGGGGGGGCGGCACCGCGCGGACCTGGGCGCCGCGCGGGCGCGGGGCGCGCCCGTGCGCGTGCGGGCGGGGCGCCGCGCGAGCGGGCTGGGCACCGGGCGGGCGCGGGGGGCGCGCGTGCGGGCTGCGGCGCGCCGCGGGCGCCGAGCCGCCGCGTGCGGGCTGCCGGCGCCGCGCGGGCGGGCTCGGGCCGGCGGGGGGCCGTGCCGCGCGTGGCGGGCGGGCCCCGGGGCGCCGCCGCGGTGCGGGGCGCCGGGCGGGCCGTGCGGGCGCCGCGCGGGGCGCGCGGTGCGGGCCGGACGGGCGTGCGGGCCTGGGGCGCGTGCGGGCCTGGACGCCGCGCCGCGGCGCTGCGGGCCGCATGCGGGCGAGGGCGCATGGCCTCGGACACCGTTGCAGGACACCGGCGGCCGGGGTCGCCGCCGGGGCCGACCGGGTCATCGCCGTTTCTGCGCCGACGGGCGTGTTTTCTACTGACTCGATTTATAAGTGGTGAGTTTTGATTTCGTCCCGGGGGTCTTTGTAGGTTCGGGGAGCACACCGGGACGCAAAGGAGTTGAGCGGCGGTCGTCACACGTGACAGGTGGGTTTTTGCTTTGAGACTGGTTATGCAAGTTAGGAAATAGAACTAACGTTAATTTTGCTGAGTTATTATCCCTAATGCTAATGGTCTCTGCGTGTTACGATATTACCTGTATCGGGTTATGTGGCTCGAGGTTGCGACACGCGCACCCGCGGTCTGGCCACCGCTAAGGGTGCCCTTTTCCGGAAAAGCGGTCTTTGACCCGTGTTTACCCACGAGGTGACGTAGTGGGGGCCCCCGTAGGTGTGGGGTTTGAGGCACCAAGGTGTGAGCGGTGCGACCCGTCGGGTTGGTGACCGACGAGGTCAGGGGTTACAGGTGTTACAGGTGTTACAGGTTACAGGTGTCTGCGGGTTGCTTTACGAGCAGAGTGGTTGCTCCAGCTAGTCGTGCTTTTGTGGTTTGATTTTACTTTTCCGCTTACTACATTTATTGTGATGATGTCGCTGACTACCCACTCTGTGACAGGTACTTCCAGGGGTGAGAGGTAGGCGACGGTGAGGCCGAGGTGGGAGCGATCAGGCTGTGGGAGCCCAGTTTGCTTTTTCTTCTTTACTTTCCTGCATTTCATTTAGTATTGTAGTTTACTGTGTGGTTCTCGATACCCTCGTGGGGTCGTGTGGATGTTGACTACTTTTGTTGGATATGCACTATTGTTTCCCTTATCGTTCCCGATTGGCCGTTTTTCCAAACAAACCAACTAGCAAACAAAAAAAAAAAAAGGGGACTTCGAAAACCGTTTTCAAAGAATATAGGGTCGTGTGGGCCCGTTTTCAAAATTATGTGGATTTATGTGGATTTCAAACTGTTTTTTCTAAATCTTGGGTCGTGTGGGCCCGTTTTACAAACCCTGTGGATTTATGGCGTTTTCCAAACTGTTTTCAAAAACCTGGGGTCGTGTGGACCCGCGTTCAAAACTATGGGTTTATTCTTTCAACTCGACTGGCCACGGGCATAGTTTTAGCCTTCATGTATAGTTAGTCCCTGAGCTGTTGTGATTAATGTGTTGTGATTAAATGTGAAATGATTGTTGCTGTATTGACTGTTGTACTAGCCGCGACGCCGTGCATATACAGAGGAGACTCTGCCCGATTTTCGAGTAAATCTGTATATGCGGCGGGTCTGGGCACGCGCGGGGAAGGAGGTTTTCAAAAAAAAAAATTGTGCGCGTCAAACGATTACTTCTGTGCATTGTTTCCGCTAAATAAAACCCCCGGGACGTGACAGATTAAGATGGTATCAGAGAGGTTATTTTAATCACAACGGTGACGGTCCAACATCCACGGAAGTACCACACGTAACTACTAATGAATGAAATGTGCAGGGTTTATGGGTGTAGGACGTGAGAGATCGGGGAAGGGGTTTGTAGATAATGTTTTCTTTTCCCTCCCGATATTTATGGTGGTTTCTTCTAGCGTAGTCTAGAGCTAAATTGCTTTGATGGTGTGTTGTACAGACAATGGTCCGAACTAGAGCATCGGCCGAGGATGTGGGGGCGGATGCGACGACATCGGCAGCCGCGGAGAACCAGCTCCTGCGGCAACAATTGAGGGAGATGGCGGGGCAGCTGGCGACCCTTACGGAACATGTGCGTCAACTGACGCAGCAGCAACCGGTCGCTCCTGCCCCTCCACAGGGGCCAACTGCACCAGTCGCAGCACCGCAAGCGGCAGGGGCAGCCCCTCCACCGGCAGCAACGGCCGGGCTAGCATCCACCCAGACTACGATACCGACGGCAGCACTGCATCAGCACCCGCGGGGCCGGCGCCGGGGGCCCTCGGCGGGAGTACCTCCGCGGCCGCCGCCGTCGCTGGGGAAGGGACAGTCCCACAGACGGAGCGGGAACGAGTGCGGGCTAATCTGGCGGATTTTATGAAGTTCGAACCACCCACGTTCGAGGGGGAGACGACTGATCCCTGGGTCGTCGAAAAGTGGGTGGGTTCGATGGAAAAGTTGTTCGAAGACTTACTCATCGAGGACCCCGAGCGCGTCCCCCTGGCGGTCCACTTTTTGGAGGGAAACGCTCGTCTATGGTGGAAGACGGTGCGCCCTGATCCCACCAAGGGCACCGTGCTTCTATCGTGGGCGACGTTCAAGCAGGAACTGTTTGGGGCCTTCTTCACAAGCAGCGTCAAGAAGAAACTGGAGGACGACCTGAACCACATTCAGCAAGGGAGCAAGAGTTATGGAATATCAGCGCGAATTCGTGCGCTTGGCAAATTGCGTCCCTTTCGTCATAAGGGACGAACCCCACAAGGCGCAACTGTTCGTGGATGGGTTGCGAAGTGATATTTTCCAGGTGGTTCAGGCCGCTGACTTGCATACGTTCCAGAAAGTGGTCGACCGGGCCACTGTTCGTAGAGCGCGGGTTTGCCGTTACCCGCGCTAGGAGGGAGGCCCCGGCTCAGCATGAAGATAGGAAGCGGCAACAGCAGAGCTACGGGGGGGGTCATCTGCTGGGAGCCGACCCCCAAAGCGGTGGAGGCCACAGTCGGGAGCACGGAGCGCACCTACGGGAGGCCGAGGCCGGAGACAGGCCTTGTGTGATCTGCGGGGGAGCGCACGGGGTGTTGGATTGCCCCCAGAGAGTCGATCATTGCTTCCGCTGCGGCAAGCAGGGGCACTTCCGCCGCAACTGCCCCCTTGCCTTGGGACCAGCCTCCTCTGCCGCTTCCACGCCTTCACCACAACTGTCGGGGGGGGGAAAGCTCCTATGGGGTCGACCTCTAGGCCCCCGGCTTCGCGGCGCGAGGAGGAAAGGCAGCCTCAACCGGGCGGGCGAATTTATTCCATGACCCGCCGGGAATCGGACCCACCGGAGGACGTACTCGCAGGTATTACTTCTGTTTCAAATTCCCGTGCTAGAACCCTCTTTGATACTGGAGCAACACACTCGTTCATTTCTCGCGATTACGTGTTTATGCATGACCTCGAGGAGACACCTCTCCAAAGCCTTTGACGGTCCAGACAGCGGGTGGGACACTGGAGGCGACCGGTTTGGTGGCCACCTGCCCGATTAAGCTAGGGCGACTGGCTTGCCCTTGGGATTTGGTGGTGATTCCTCTGAAGGAGTATGACGTTGTTTTGGGCATGGACTGGCTCTCAAGGTACCAAGTGCTTATCGACTGCGAGAAGCGGATGGTACAACTACAAGAACCAAGTTTCCCTAAGAATGCGTACCTGGCGTGCAAGAGCACCTCCTTCCCGGCAGTCATCTCAGCGGCTCGAGCCAGGAGTCTGGTAGAGGGTGGGTGTGTGGCCTACTTGGCATCGGTGGATCTGGTTACCCGACCCTCGACGACACCTTCAGACATCCCAGTGGTGAGGGACTTCCCCGATGTCTTCCCCGCGGAGCTGCCCGGGATACCCCCTGAACGAGAGGTGGAGTTTCCTATTGAACTCTTTACCGGTACTCAACCTATAACGAAGGCGCCCTACCGAATGGCCTTCGCGGAGTTGAAGGAGCTGAAAGCGCAACTGGAGGACCTCTTGGACAAAGGGTTTATCAGGCCGAGTGTGTCACCCTGGGGCGCACCGGTGCTCTTTGTACGGAAGAAAGATGGAAGCCTGCGACTCTGCATCGACTACAGGGGAATAAACAAAGTCACGGTGAAAAATAAGTACCCCCTGCCCAGAATCGACGACCTCTTCGACCAGCTACGAGGAGCGACGGTCTTTCTCAAAGATTGATCTGCAGTCGGGCTACCACCAGCTCCGGGTTCGGAACGAGGACATTCCGAAGACCGCCTTCCGGACCCGGTATGGCCATTACGAGTTTACGGTCATGCCGTTGGGCTTACGAACGCCCCCGCGGTCTTTATGGACATGATGAACCGGATCTTCAGACCATTCCTAGACCGGTTCGTGGTGGTCTTCATCGACGACATACTGATCTATTCACCCACCGACGAGGAGCACGAGGACCATTTACGAACGATTCTCCAAACCCTCAGGGAGCAGAAGCTGTTCGCTAAGCTCAAAAAGTGTGAATTCTGGCTACGCGAAGTGGGATTCCTGGGGCACGTGATCTCGGCGAAGGGAATCGCCGTGGACCCCAAGAAGGTGGAATCGGTGATCGACTGGCAGCCGCCGACGACGGTGACGGAGATCCGCAGTTTCTTGGGGCTGGCAGGTATTACAGACGCTTTGTCGAGGGTTTCTCGAAGATTGCGGCCCCTTTAAACCGGTTGACCAAGAAAGGAGAAAAGTTTGTATGGACGGGCAAATGCCAGGAGAGTTTTGAAGAACTCAAAAGAAGGCTAACCAGGGCACCAATTCTTGTACTACCAACACCCGGAGAGGACTATGAGGTGTACTGCGACGCTTCGAGGATCGGCCTTGGGGGTGTTCTAATGCAGCAGGGGAAGGTAATAGCCTATGCGTCTAGGCAACTAAAGGATTACGAGAGAAAACTACCCAATACACGACTTGGAGCTGGCTGCGGTGGTCTTCGTCCTGAAGTTATGGAGACACTATCTCTTTGGTGTCCACTGTAACGTTTCTCAGACCACCAAAGCCTTAAGTACCTGTTCACCCAGAAGGAACTAAACTGCGGCAGAGGCGGTGGCTCGAATTATTGAAGGATTACGATCTAACAATCCAGTACCACCCCGGGAAAGCAAACGTAGTGGCGGACGCTTTAAGCAGAAAGGGGCAACCAGAAGAGGCGACGGCACGCGGATAACTGAGCAGAGCACCTTGATCGCGGAATTCTCGCGATTGAAGTTGGAGGTGGTACCAATGGGCACAGTCGCACAACTTTGGCTTTGGTGGTAAGCCGACACTGTTCGAGAGAATTCGAGGGGGACAGCAGGCGGACTCGTACTTGCAGCTCATACGAGACAAGATCTCGCCGGATCAAGGAGGGGACTTTTCTGTGGAAGACGACGGAACCTTACGGTTCCGCGGGCGGATCTGCGTGCCGGATACCCCGGATTTGAAGGAAGGAAATCCTAGCTGAGGCACACCGCGCCCCTTATGCGGCACATCCGGGGGGTACAAAGATGTACAGGGACCTTAAGCAGACTTTTCTGGTGGCCCAAGCTGAAGGGGGATGTGACTCGTTCACGTTGCACATTGCCTGGTGTGTCAGCAGATAAAGGCGCAGGCATCAGCGGCCAGCGGGAAAGCTACAACCATTACCAGTACCAGAGTGGAAGTGGGATCAGATCACCATGGACTTCGTCACTGGATTCCCACATTCACAGCAGGGCACGACACAATCTGGGTCATTGTGGACCGGCTAACCAAGTCAGCGCACTTCCTACCCATTCACCACAAACTGGACCAGAGAGCGGTTAGCCAAGTCTACCTCAGCGGATTGTAGACTGCATGAGAGCAGTGCCGGCATCGGATCACATCGGATAGGGCAACACACGCTTTGTTTACAAAAGTTTTGCAGAGCCTACAGAGGCCTTGGGGACAAAGTACAGTTCAGCACGGCCCTTCCACCCCCAAACGGCCAGGACAGTCGGAAAGAGTGATTCAGACGTGGAGGGGAACCGCTGCGAGCCTGTGTGCTAGACTGGGGGATCGGTTGGGAGCGTTACCTGCCCCTTGTCGAATTCGCTACAACAACAGCTACCAGGCCAGCATCCAGATGGCACCCTACGAAGCCTTGTACGGCAGACGCTGCCGATCCCCGATCTGTTGGGACGACTTGGGAGAACGGAAGTTCTTGGGACCCGACTTGGTGGAAGAAACAGAAGAGAAGGTGCGCCTCATCAGACAGCGCTTACTAACCGCCCAGAGTCGACAAAAGAGCTACGCGGATCGGAGACGCCGCGACTTAGAGTTCCAGGTGGGAGAACACGTGTTTTTGCGGGTCTCGCCGTCCAGGGGAATCAAGCGGTTCGGGTTAAAGGGCAAGCTGAGCCCGCGGTTTGTGGGGCCGTTCGAGATCCTGGAACGCGTTGGCCCAGTGGCGTACCGCCTCGCCCTACCACCGAACCTCGACCGGGTTCACGACGTGTTCCACGTTTCGATGCTCAAGAAATACCTCCCGACCCATCGCATGTCCTGGACGTCTCGACACTCGAACTGAAGGAGGACCTAAGCTTCGAGGAAACCCGGTGCGAATCTTAGCAAGAGAGAGCAAGACACTGCGAAACCGAACAA
>JAQOTM010000624.1:0-102562 GCA_029168755.2 Tillandsia fasciculata
ATTTTACCCACTAGGGGAGGCTACTGGTTACTATGTAGTCTCACCCCCATTCTTCTTTTCTTTTTCTTCTCCCTTGTTTTGCAGTGTCTTCTGGGGTGCTGCTGGGCTTTCAGTGGCGGGTCGAGGAGAGAGGACGGCTGAGTAGATAGATCTCGAGGCAGGATGAGCGGGTTAGCTGGACTGTTGGTGTACCCATGTTTCCTCAGACGGTTGTACTTTTACATTTGGGACTGGCTTTTGCCAGCAGGTTGTATTTATTTTGTGAGCTGGGAGAGACTGATGTATCATTATACAGATGTATTGTATTTTATTTCCAGCTTCAGTCTGAGATGTATTAGTTTTAGTTCAGCTCTGTTTTTATTGCTCTTTTATTATATTTTTATATCTGAGCAGGTTTGGCGCTTCGTGTACGCGAAAATCCGTGTGCACGGCGGATCTGTAGACGGGCCCGGGTTCTGGTTTACACCGGGGCGTGACAGATTAAGTTGGTATCAGAGCTTAGGGATAGGTCAGTTGGGACTTAGGAAACCCTAGGCTTTTGGCGGACCCTAGGATGTTAGGGCGTGAGAGACGTGACTTTTGCGAAAGTCGGTGATTTTATTTTGACTCTTCCTGTGAGTGAAGAGGGATCGACATACCCTATTTTTGTGGGACAGTTATGTTGGCTGCAGACAACATAAAGTTACAAAATAGGGGGATGTCTTTGACTTTCGCTAGATTGGGTCGAGTGTTGGGGTGTGCTGATTTGCGGTTTTGTCGTGGTGAGCGGTGTCTCCCCGACGTTGGGCCCTGACCCGGGTGCACCTTGGTGCGGCAGTTGGGTCTGGGCTGGTTGTTTCGGGCCGGATACCCAGATTGGGTCTGAGAGCTCCGGACCCGAAGGGTAGTAGTGTTGGGGGCAGATCAGCAGCGCAGTGACACAGTTGTCGGAGCAGCGACAGTGGCACAGTTGTGTCGGAGCAGGACACAGTTGTCGGAGCAGCGCAGTGACACAGGTTGTCGGAGCAGCGCAGTGGCACAGGTGTCGGAGCAGTGACACAGGTGTCGGAGCAGCGCAGTGACACAGTTGTCGGAGCAGCGCCAGTGGCACAGTTGTCGGAGCAGCGCAGTGACACAGTTGTCGGAGCACGCAGACACACAGTGACGTGGCACAGTTGTCGAGCAGTGCAGTGGCACAGTTGTAGGACTAGTGAGTAGCCCTCGTGCGTGTTTAGTGTACTGGGGCACTGAGGAAGTTGTGGACCGTTGACAGCAGGGAAAGATGTGGGATTGCATTGAAAGAGTGAGCCAATTTGGCGGGAGTCGCCCCGATTTGTGGATTGAGTATGGAGCCTTTGGAGGCGAGTCTTGGTCGGTGGGGGACAGATTGAGAGTACTAGGGACGCTCATTGGAGTAGGCCGCCGGGTATGGAGCGTGGCATTGTAGTTCCTTTGGATTGGGGGAATCTGCCGCCTGAGGTGAGTTCGGATTGAGGGCTTGGCGCCGGGGGTTGGAGGAAGGTCAGTCGGATGAGGCATTCCCGATCTCGGCACGTGGGGGGAGAGTTGTTGGTCCTGCCCGGTGCAGCTTGAGTCCTGGATTTTGCCGGTAGACCTGAGGGTCTTGACTAGTGCGGGATGTTGTTTGGTACCTGTTGGGTGGTGGTTCGGTTTTTCATTCGCGGCGGTTGATTATGCCGTGAGGACGGTTTTCGTGGGGAGCCAGGCCCGGAGGTATTGGTGTACTTGGGTGCTTGAGGGTTATCTTCGCCTCTATGGTTTTGATTTTGTGCGTGAGGTGGATGTTTCGCAGTGGTTGAGTGGCCTTTTTGGCTGGTGTGGTTGAGGGACTTACATTGGATATCGCGGGAAGTAAAGAGGTACTTGGATCGAGCTAGTGTGCCGATGGACTTGTGGTTGGATTATCTGAGGCTGAGGAGGAGCGGATGCGTATACCGATGTGGACTACTTGGTAGCTCGAGCGGTTAGTCCAGCTGTACTTGGTTGAGGTAGTACGGATTCCTGGAGTGCCCACCCTTATTTTGTTCTTGTTAGAGACCCGAGGATTGTATCGTGTCCCTGGAGGAGGTATTTGACAGCTTGGGAGCTTGAGTGGCGGATGATCGGATAATTACCCCCTCTATCTGGTTGAGATTCCGTGTTGAGGAACGACTTTAGTTTCGAGGACGAAACTTTCTTTTAGTGGGGGAGGATGTGATGACCTGGATCTCTGCAGAGTTGTGGTAGGGTCATCGGTGACTTCGGGGAGCCTGTTCTGTGTTTCGGGAGGTGTTGGTGCATGATTAGATACAAGTGTTGAACCTCGAGCTTTATTGGATCACTTGGATAACCGGAAGACCCCGTCGGATGTTTAGAAGTGTTTTCGCGCAAATCGGATATCAAATTTGGACTCGGCGTGAAATTCGGATTGAAAATACCTTTCCGGGAGCCTCCGGCAAATTTTAGGATTGGAATTTGGCAAAACGGACGGCGAATTTGGATTCAGCGCGCGAAAACGGTCAAGATGGGCTATTTACTTGTTATTTTTGGTGCTCGGGTACTGTTCACGGCCGGAACAGTACTTTCCGGCGATCGCCGGCGGCGGCGGCGGCGGCGGGCAGCGTCGGCGGGCGGCGGCGCCGCGGGCAGGCGGCTGAGGGCGCGGGCAGGCGGCTGAGGGCGCGGGCAGGAGCGCGGTCCACCGCGGGGTCGTGCACCGGAGGCGGGCCACGTGGCGCCTTCCGGTTGGCCGGCGCAGCAGACGCGGTCCACGGAGTTTGGGCCGGGTGCACGGTAGACCGGGTGGACACGTGGCGAGGTTTGGTTGGTTCGGTGTTGTGCTCCCGGTCCACGCAACCTGCGGAGTGGTTGACCGGGGCAGGTGCCGTACGCGGGCAGGTGGCCGGGAAGCACGGCGACGTGCGCGGTGCACGGCGCGGCGTGCGCGGTGCACGGGCGGCCGGGGACACGTGGCGCGTCGCCATTTGCGGCGCATGTGCTCCGGGTGCAGCGGGGCTCGGCGGTGTGGTGGGCTGGGCCGTGTGGTGGACCGGGCCGCACTGTGCGCGCCCGGAAATCATGGGCCGGGCCGCACTGTGTGCGCCCGAAACTTTTCGGGCGCCCGGAAAATGGGACATGTTGGGTATTTCTTGAATTGTTCTTTTCAGCCTATATAAGCCACCACCCGAGCTCCACTCTTTCCTCTTTTCTCCCAACCCATTCACCTTCAGCCCGAGCACCCTTAAGCAAAGTTTTTCATCTCTAAGTGCTTGATCTCCCTGCCAAGTTTCAAGATTTTAGGAGGCACGAATCCCGAGGTTCCCCATTTTACGGTGCGGCGCGACGTTGCTTTCTAGTGTTCTTCTTCGGCGCAGCGATAGTGTTTTTGCTCCCCTGGGCTACCCCGACATCATTTTCCTGTGATTCTTGCACCAGTAGACTCCTAAGAGGTAGGACTTCATCTTTCGTTTTGGTCGCGCTTTCCCGTTTCGAGGTTTTGGCACGGATCCCGAGGCAAACAGTGACCCCATTTTCTGTGTGGATTTACTTGACAGCAGCGGAGTATTTCGGCCATATCTTTGCGCACGAGCGTCAGACGGAAACGAGCTTATACAACTTTTTCATCTACGGATCGCAAGGAACGCGCTCGTATTTTTATTGGATTTTTGTGAATTTTATTTCGAGGTGAAAATTACTGTTTTCTCAGTGAACAGTAATCAGTCCTTAATACAGATTTTTGTATGAGTGTGCCCCCTTGCCGAATTTTTATCTTGATGTACAGAACTCAGATTTGGGCGTGCAAGGTACCGTTGCGAAGCTATCGACGCAAGGATCGCCGTGATATTTTTATTGGAATTTTCTGGGCAATTTCTGCAGGTGATAATTTAACAGTTCAGAATCGAGGTTGTATGTGATTATTAGTGCTATAATTGGGAGCCTAAGTGTAATTAGTGAGCTTTGTATTGTACCAGGAATATTTCGGGTGTGCTAAATTGTGGGAGCAAGGATTTGGAGTTTTGGTATTTTCAGCTGTACGGATTGGACAGTTGCACTTCAGGTGGGTGGTTGTTGTTTACCTCTATTTTGACATGCTCACTAGGAATATTAGAGTGATCCCATTATTGGACATGCATGCTTAAAGTAATATAAAATTGTGAGCCCTTCATATGGAAATTACTATTGTGGATATTTGATAGTGGTTGGGACTTATACATGTTGGTATGGATGGAATGTTAGCGTTTAACCTTGCATGTGGATTGGATTATTTATTTTGGACTATATGATTATCCTGTTAGTGGTTGGTACTATTTGAGGATTTTATGACATGCATAGGTGGATAGTGATGCTTTATCATGGAACATGGATTATAGACATGTGTGGTTGGATAATGTTTTAGCATGATGGTTATATCTATGCGGAGCTATTAATTGTTACACATGTGGAACCACTATTGGACACCTTTTCCTTTATTTCCTTGAGAACACTTGCATGCTTGTTTGGACATCTAGATAGGCCATCTTTTTCTGCTACACTATCATGCTGGAATTGACTTAGGAGAAACCATGTTTGCTTCTTTTCTCCTTTTATTTAGACCTTTGGTCTTGTTGCTCGGGTTCGAGCAGGGGTTTGGGATAGTGTAGCGAGGACCTGAGGGTTAGTGACAGGTTGTGTTTGATTATGGGTTGCGGGATTATAGCGGCTACCGCGGACAGTAGGCGGTTGACCGGATGTCGGATGTGGGACATGATTGTGATTGTGGGTATTGCGGCGATCGCGGATTTTGGCGATCGACCGGATGTTCATTTGTGCATCAGATTGGGGATCTGTGTTTCTTTTAGTGGAGGGTGTGTTCCACTGGGGCTTTATAGTTGTGAACCAGTCCTGCTTTTGATACTTATTGCACCGGCGCGGTTATTGCCCGGTGATGCTTTCCTCGTGTGGGTCGCTCCCCTCGAGTTCCCCTCCGGAGGCCGGGGTCAGACAGTTATTGACGGTTTTGCTATCACATCGGCGCGGCTTATTTGCCCGATGATGAGGGCGGCAGCAGGAGTTTTGCTATCACATCGGCGCGGCTTTCTTGCCCGATGATGAGGGCGGTACAGATTGGGTTCATCTGGGACGGTTGGTTATTGTTTCTTACGGTTATTCCAGTCTAGGACTGCATTTTAGAGGCATAGTAGTGGTAGATCTCCCTTTTTCAGCAGTTTCATTTCTTACCACTCTTCTTTCCTTTTCGCCTCTGGTAGACCTAGTGGGTGCGTCAGAGTTTGAGGTTTTACCCACTAGGGGAGGCTACTGGTTTACTAGTAGTTCTCACCCCCATTCTTCTTTTCTCTTTTCTTCTCCCTTGTTTTGCAGTGTCTTCTGTGGGTGCTGCTGGGCTTTCAGTGGCGGGTCGAGGAGAGAGGACGGCTGAGTAGATAGATCTCGAGGCAGGATGAGCGTGTTAGCTGGACTGTTGGTGTACCCATGTTTTCCTCAGACGGTTGTACTTTCACTTTGGGACTGGCTTTTGCCAGCAGGTTGTATTTATTTTTTGTGAGCTGGGAGAGACTGATGTATCATTTATACAGATGTATTGTATTTTATTTCCAGCTTCAGTCTGAGATGTATTAGTTTTAGTTCAGCTCTGTTTTTATTGCTCTTTTATTATATCTTTTATATCTGAGCAGGTTTGGCGCTTCGTGTACACGGGAAATACCGTGTGCACGGCGGATCTGTAGACGGGCCCGGGTTCTGGTTTACACCCGGGGCGTGACACCTCAAGTGATGAAGAAGATAACGCAACGGCATTCCACGCGTCCACCTCTTCACCCTTCATGTGCTTGATGGCAAGTACCTCCGATTCCTTGTCCAACTCCTCCCAAATTGAAAAGAACGCTACGGACAGCGAATCGAGCAATTCTGAAGGTGAAGATTTTGCTCTTGCCTACCATAAGCTTTTGAGGGATTCAAAGAAACTGGCAAAGCAAAACCGGAGTTTGAGAGGGAGATTGCAGGATCTCGAAGAAGAAGCAAAAAGGGCATCTTCTCTCTCAAACGCTCTTGAAGTGGAAAGGGATAACTTAGTCAAAACAAATGTTTCCCTTCAAGAGAAAAATGAGCTTTTTGAGAAAGAACATGACAAATTGGTGGATAAAGCGAATTATTTCTCAAAGCTCTACGACGAGGCTCGACGGGAAAAATGGAAATGACAGAGACCATTCTCCAACTCAAGGATGACTTAAAGAGATTTTCTTCAGGAAGGAGTAAGTTGGACAGGCTTCTTGGTCTTGGTCAAACAAATAGGTTCGGCCTCGGATACACTCAAACTGGAGACATTCCAAGTTCGAGTGGGACAGTATTTGTGCCTCAGTCGGTATCTCCTCCTCCGACACCGGAATTCACGACAAGCAACGACAACAAGCCTACTTCATCCTCCTCGGGATCGTCAAGAACTAAGGTATGTTTTCGTTGTGGCATTTCAGGGCACATAAGGAGAAATTGCAAGACGGGAGCCAATCGCACACCTCAAGCACCTCTTGCAATGACTACCAAAAAGGTGATTCCTCGAAAATCAACTGCAAATCTTTGAAAGGAAAAGAGCCTTGGTAGTTCACCGCTCAAGACGACATCATCAAGGAGCAGCAATTCTTCTAACAAGACGCTTTCACCTAGGCAGTAACTTCACGACCATTACCGACGCATTCCAAAAAGGTTTGGGTGCGCAAAGGTGAAATTTTCCCTTGTCTTGTTACCAATATTTCCTTGCATGCATATGATAGTTCGTCTTGGTATCTGGATAGCGGGTGTTCCCGTCACATGACCGGTGACAAAAACTGTTTTCAAAATTTTGAGAAAATCTCCGGAGGACTTGTTGTTTTCGGAGATGGTCGGTCTTCCAAAATTGTTGGAAAGGGAACGGTAGCTATTCCAGATGGCCCGGTTCTGAAAAATGTGTTATTTGTTGATGGCCTTAAGACTAACCTCATAAGCATAAGTCAACTTTGTGATAATGGTTATTCAGTTAATTTTTCATCTGATGAATGTACTGTAACTGATAAGAACCATGTTTTCTTTTTAAAAGGGGTTAGATCAGAAAACAATTGTTATGTTGTTCCTAGTAAATTTCTGAAAAATGTAACCTAGCATCTTTGAAAAATGAAACACTTTGGCATGAAAGGCTAGGTCACATAAACTTTAAGGAACTTGCTAGAATTTCAAACAAAGATGTGGTCAAGGGGGTTCCTAAACTTTCTTTTGAACAAAACATTGTGTGTGGCGGTTGCCAAAAGGGAAAACAGTCTAGGACTGCACACAAGAACTTGAACCACATAGGTACAAAACGGCCTTTGGAACTTTTGCACATGGATTTAATGGGGCCAACTCGTCAACCATCCTTGGGAGGTAAATGGTATATTTTCTTATTGGTTGATGATTTTTCTAGATATACTTGGGTAGCATTTTTAAAAGAAAAAGCTGATACTTTTGATTCTTTTCACGAGATCTGCCATCGTATTATGATTGAAAAGAATGAAAAGATTACTCGAGTTAGAAGTGATAGAGGTGGAGAATTCATAAATTCAAATTCATTGATTTTTGCACTTCAAACGGCATTAAACATGAATTCTCGGCACCCTATACACCTCAACAGAATGGTGTAGTCGAGCGCAAAAACAGGGTCGTACAGGAGATGGCACGTGTTATGCTTCATAGCCGGAACCTACCGTTATATTTTTGGGCTGAAGCGGTGAACACTGTTATGTATTTGAGTTGGCGTATTTCGTGAATGTATTAAGTCTTGAAGATTGAAGATGAAGAAACTTTGGATCGTATACCTCAATCTCAAGAAAGAAGAATTCAAAAGGATCAGGTACGTTTAACTAAAGAATTTGATGATCCGAATACTTCTTATAGTGTAGAAACACCTGGAAGAGGTTTTATTTGCTTATACATCAAAAACTGGACATGGGACATGTTCAGGATCCGGATCGTGGCTTGCAATCCGGATCCCGAAGGGTGTTGGTTCATACACTGGTTCAATCCGGATCGCAGCCTCTCTGATCCGGATCCCGAACATTAGTTTTACCTGCTTGCTTCCTCGATCCGGATCAGGAACTGCAATCCGGATCCCGAACATGATGTTTTGGTAAAACTGTATGAACGATCCGGATCGGGGACTACGATCCGGATCCCGAACAAGCAATTTTCTGGAAACCGTCTTTTGTGCTTCTGCAATCCGGATCGCCAAATCCAATCCGGATCGCCGTCGGTAATTCTTTCCAGAAAAGGCTGTTTTTGATCCGTATATTCTTCCTAGGGTTTCTAACCTATAAATAGGCCCTCTTATTCATTTCTAGTGCAATCCGCAATACATCGGCATATACATGAGCTTTTAGAGAAGAAAATGTTGGGTTATAAGTAATGGATCTAAATAGGGGAAAAACACCTAGAGGGGGGTGAATAGGTGTAAACAATAAACACTCAAAAAATCATTGCGCAAATAAACCCAATGCGGAAAAATAAAAGAACACGCAAGATTTTTACGTGGAAAAACTCCAAACCGGAGTAAAAAACCACGGGACCGATAACACGGCGAAATCCACTAGAATTACACACGTACTGTCACGCCCCCGGGGGTTTTTGAGTCTTTTGAAGCGGAAAAACGTGTCTATATTTTTTTTTCTTTTAATAAGGTGGGATATACTTCACCCCGGTGCGTGCCAGACCGCCACATACACGAATTCACTCCGTCCACGGACAGAGTCTCCTTCGTATATGTACGGCGTCTCACTACAACATATAAATCATTCATAAACATCATACATCACACACCAACCAACAACCATGCAGTAGACATACATCATATTCAGAGTTTAATCGTTTAATTAATGCACGTCATTTAAGCGGCGTCAAAGTTTGGAAAAGATAAAACCAGAGTTGTAAAACCCGTGCCCACACGGCACTTCCTTTTTGAGAAAACATTTTCGCAACCTTTATCTTATCATAAAACATGCCGCCATGTAAACACTACTGAAAGGATCATCACAGAAAACTACACCTCATCCACAGAGCTAACTAAAACATATCCACATATAAGGTGATCCACAAGCAACTAGAAATAGTATAAAGGGAAATGAGTCATAAATACGATAACCAAGAGTCCGACTACGATCCTCACGACGCAGTCCCACCGCCATCCCGGCTAACGCACCTAGGAATACCTGTCACGGAGTGGGTAAAGTCAGTGACAAACAAAGTAGATGTGTAACAATATCAAAAGGGATAAAACATACGAACGCGCCGATTACGCCATAACCTTTCGTTAAACACTTGCACATTAATTTACCCTGGGCACCATTCCCAGACCACTTGTCGGGGAGACTAAAGTCCCCCCCTCGTGCACAAACACCTACTTGATGCTTTTACCTCTCACTCGCGGTGCTGGTGTGACACCTCAGCTGGCGCGAAGAGGTCCCCGCTTGCACCATTACCTTTACGGGGCACACGGGTCATAAAGGACCACTTTTCCGGAAAAGTACACCCATGCGGAGGCCAATCCGCCTGTGTACGTGCAGCATCCGAAACCGGATCGCCAAGATTGGCGTGTACTGGGCACCGCGACCGCAGCCGCACAATTATTAGATAATTAACAACAATTGAAAGGTTAAACTATTCATCTACTTTGTTAGGTAAATTAAGGAGTACTTTTAATGATGATAGATGCACTTACAGCACCGGTTGCACTCATCGCAACCGTACCCACCTTAGTGGAGAGAAATCGGAACACCAATGTCCTTCGCGCTCTCCCGCTGTGTACCCGGACCTAAGAAAAGTCCGCACAGATAAACTATGGTCAAAACACACACTAACACCTTAAAACAGAAAAACCCCCACCTTACAATTTGACGGAATTTGTCCGGCATCGTTCGATGGTCAAACCGGACTACAACCCGCACCGCCGTCGCCGCCCGTCGGAGCCCCGCGCGGCTCGAACCCGCGCGGCGGGCTCCGCGGGCGGTGCCCGGCGGCGCCCCGCGCGGCGCCCGCGCGGGCGGAGCCCCGCGCGGCGCCCGCGCGGGTGCGGGCCCGCGCGGCGCCCGCGCGGCGCCCGCGCGGGTGCAAGCCCGCGCGGTGCCCGCGCGGGCGGAGCCCCGCGCGGCGCCCGCGCGGGTGCCCGCGCGGGTGGGGCCCCGCGCGGCGCACCGCGCGGTGCCCGCGCGGTGCCCGCGCGGGCGCGGGCCCGCGCGGCGCCCCGCGGGCGCCCGCACGGGCACGGCCCGCGCGGCGGCCCGCGCGGCGGGGCCGCCCCGCGCGGCGCCCGCGCGGGTTGCCCGCGCGGCGCTGCGCGCGGGTTTGCCCGCGCGGCGCTCGCGCGGTCCCGTCGCGCCTTCACCGTTCGCGATTTTTATTTTTATTTTATTATATTTCACCTACGCCGTTCGCGGTCCTCCTCCGCCTTCGCCGTCCGGGTCCTTCCCGCCCTTGCCGTCCGCGTCGCGACGACGGGGACGGCGTCGGTGGCGGGGACGACGGGGGAGTCCAGAACTAACAACAAAAATAGATAGGAAAAATCCAAATAATTTTCTAAAAATTATTTGCTCACCGAGGATCGTTGGGAAGGTCGCCCGGTCTCACTTTTTGCCTTCGGGTCGGCGTTTGGGGCGATCGGCTCCTCCCCTTTTTCCTTCTCCTTTCCTCCGGTTGGGGTTTCGGCACGTACGAAAGAGGAGGGTTTGAGGAGGCGGAAAATCGAAATAGGGTTTCGCTCGGTGAGCGGGGAAATAAATAATCCCTGTTATGGATATATCCAATTTGTAAGTCCGCACCGTCAAAAACCCCTTTCGGGTGTTTTGACTCTGATTAATTAATTCGTTAATTAATTAATCCCTACCGATAACCCTATTAGTTAATTGTTTGATTATTATCCTCACCGTCGATCCCCATATTTAATCGTTTGATTTCTTTATTTACGTACGTAGGAAACCCATAATTCCCCGTTTCTGTTTCTCAAGAAAATATCCGACTGACGGGATATTTCTCACCTTTAAATCCTGACCACCGATTATTTGATTACCTTTATCAATTAATCTTGGGGAATCAAATTCCCAATTGGATTCAAATTACCCGGATATTTGAATCTTTAATATCCAAATCCCAGTCGCCGATTATTTAACCACCTTTATTAAATAATCAAGGGAAATCAAATTCCCAACTTAAATATCCGGACTTTATCTCTTATCCAATCCACGAGATAAAATCCCACCAATTTAAATCCCTTAATAAAATATCCTGATTTTTATCTCTTATCTAATCACGAGATAAGAATCCCACCAATTTAAATCCCTTAATTAATTCGTACGTAGGAGGATTTAAATTCCGTCACCGGATAATTAATTAATTAATTAATTATCCTTACGAGATAACCCACCTTATCTATTACGGGTGCAAGATATTTTGCACGGTTTCCGATGCGTGACTAACTACCGCATCGCTAAGGGTCCCGTTCCGGGAGATCCCGGTATCGGATTTCGAATCCGATCACGCCGTCGGTCATCGCTTTTCGCGCTCTATCGCAGGAAAATACACACACCCTGCCCGGCCGACTTTTCAAAATTAAATAAATTTTATTTCGCTTAAGGCCTAAGCGATTACATGTGAGTTCGAAAATACCCCGAAGGGTCGGGTCACTACACCACTCACACTTTATAAAAAGTTTCGTCCCGAAACTTAAACTCAAACCTCACTTAATCAATTCGGGAAAACATTCCTTCATCTTTGATTCCAGTTCCCACGTCGCCTCGCGCTCTTCGTGGTTGCTCCACTGGACTTTCACATAGGGGATCGTTCGGTTGCGTAGCTTCTTGTCCTCTCTCGCCAAAATCCGCACCGGTGTCTCCTCGACGCTCAAGTCCTCGCGTAGCTCAATGGTGGAGGCGTCCAAGGCATGAGAGGGGTCTGCCAGGTACTTCCGGAGCATCGAAACGTGGAACACGTTGTGGACTCGTTCGAGGTTCGGGGGCAGGGCCAACCGGTACGCCACCGGTCCCACGCGCTCCAGAATCTCGAACGGTCCCACGTATCTGGGGCTCAACTTCCCCTTAATGCCGAAGCGTCGGTTCCCTTTGGAGGGTGAAACCCGGAGCAGAACATGCTCGCCCACCATGAACTCTAAATCTCGGCGTCTGTTATCTGCATAACTCTTCTGTCTGCTTTGGGCGGTCAGCAGCCTTTGTTTAATCAAACGCACCTTCGCTTCGGTCTCCTCCACCAGATCTGGGCCCAGAAACTTTCGCTCACCTAAGTCATCCCAACAAATCGGAGACCGACAGCGGCGCCCGTACAGGGCCTCGTACGGCGCCATCTGAATACTGGCCTGGTAACTGTTGTTGTAGGCAAATTCCACCAGGGGCAGACACCGTGCCCACCCTTCGCCCAAGTCCAGAACGCACGCTCGAAGCATGTCTTCCACGATCTGTATCACCCGCTCCGATTGCCCATCGGTTTGCGGATGAAAAGCTGTGCTGAAGTGCAACTTGGTCCCCATCGCTTGTTGCAAACTTCGCCAAAAGTTCGACACAAAACGCGTGTCTCTGTCCGACGTGATGGATGTCGGTACACCGTGCAACCTCACTATCTCATCGAGGTACGTTTGCGCCAGTCGTTCCCGGGTCCACGTCGTGTGTATGGGCAAAAAGTGGGCCGATTTCGTCAAACGGTCCACGATCACCCATATCGCATCGTGTCCCTGTGGCGACCTCGGAAAACCGGTCACAAAATCCATGGTAATCATGTCCCATTTCCACTCGGGCACCGGTAAAGGTTGCAATTTTCCCGCCGGCCGTTGATGTTCGGCCTTTACCCGTTGGCACACTAAGCAGTGAGCCACGAATCGGGTCACGTCCTCCTTCATTTTGGGCCACCAGAAGGTTTGCTTGACGTCCTTGTACATCTTGGTTCCTCCGGGATGCGCCGCATACGGGGCAGTATGCGCCTCCCGTAGGATTTCTTCCTTGAGTTCCGGTAGGTCCGGCACGCAGATTCGTCCGCGAAATCGTATTGCATCGTCGGAGCTCACCACGAAATCACCTTCCTGGTTGGCGGTTATTCTACTCCGCACCAGCTGGAGCTGACCATCAGTCGATTGGCCCTCGAGAATCCTGTCCAGCAGAGTAGGTCTGACCACCAGCGTCAGAAGTTGGGCGACTGTCCCTGCAGGTACCACTTCTAGTCTCAATCGCGAGAACTCCGCAATTAGACTATCCTGCTGTGTAATGGCGCTTACATCGGCCTCCGCGGCCTGTCCTCTGCGACTCAGGGCGTCGGCCACCACGTTGGCCTTTCCCGGGTGATAGTGGATCGTCAGATCGTAATCCTTTAATAGCTCAAGCCACCGTCTTTGTCGCAGATTTAGCTCCCTTTGGGTGAAAAGGTACTTGAGGCTCTTATGATCTGAGTACACATTACAGTGTGCCCCGTACAGGTAGTGCCTCCAAAGCTTGAGCACAAACACCACCGCTGCGAGTTCCAAATCATGCACGGGGTAATTCCGCTCGTACTCCTTGAGCTGCCTTGATGCATAGGCTATAACCTTTCCCCGTTGCATGAGTACTCCACCCAATCCATTTCGCGATGCGTCGCAATAAACTTCATAGTCCTCCCCAGGCTCTGGCAGGGCGAGGATCGGGGCTCGCGTCAACCTGTCCTTGAGCTCCTCGAAGCTTCTTTGACACTTGTCCGTCCAGGCAAACTTTTCCCCCTTTTTCGTCAAGCGGGTTAAGGGGGTGGCTATCTTGGAGAAGCCCTCCACAAAGCGCCGGTAGTACCCGGCTAATCCCAGGAAGCTTCGAATCTCCGTCACCGTCGTCGGTTGGGGCCAGTCCGTCACCGAATCTATCTTCTTTGGGTCCACCGCGACTCCAGCCGCCGAGATCACGTGCCCCAAGAAACCGACCTCACGGAGCCAAAACTCACACTTTTTGAGTTTGGCGTAGAGTTTCTGTTCCCGAAGGGTCTGGAGGACTGTGCGCAGGTGTTCTTCATGTTCCTCATCGGTACGGGAGTAGATGAGGATATCGTCGATGAAGACCACCACGAATAAGTCCAGGAAGGGTTTGAATACCCTGTTCATCATATCCATAAACACCGCCGGGGCATTAGTGAGCCCGAATGGCATTACCGTAAATTCGTAATGGCCATAGCGAGTACGGAAAGCCGTTTTGGGGATGTCCTCCCCCTTGACTCGGACCTGATGATAACCCGACTACAGGTCAATCTTTAGGGACTCAGTTGCCCCTTATAGTTGATCGCATAGGTCACCTACCCGAGGTAGAGGAGTACTCGTCCTTCTCGCGTCGAGACCCATACGGTACTCGTGAACGCTACCCGACTGCCTTCTGCCAAGCTCCTTGCCCGCAACAAGGAAAAACGAGCAGAAGGCGTTCCTACAAGCTAAGTTTACAAGTTCCGGTGAGTCCGGTTCCGGGGGACTCGCTTGGGACTTCAAGCAGTCAACTACCGCTTAAAGATGGCCGCGACTGTCGGCCCCAAGCGCTACTCCGTTAGCCTTCAACGGAAACCTCATTCGTTCTTAGAGACTAAGAACCCGCCTCACCCCCACTGGGCAGGAAGGAGTACAGCCACCTGCCTCGAGGGGTAGCCGGAGGATCCGGCCGTACTTATTTCTACGATGGGAATTTCTTCTAATAACTACGATAGGGTGATAACATAAAGAGTGGGGTGCTTAGGTGTTACCACAAAAGGTCCTAGCACGAAGATCTGAAACTCGAGTATTACCTGCTACATCGTGCTCTGTGGATCCGTCCCCTGTTGAGTCATCGTATAGATTTTCCCTCCTCCCGGTTGAGACGAAAGCGTAGATGCTGCCACGGGCGTTGTCCCCGTCTTGAAGGGGCAGTTGAAACGGAAGTGCCCCGGTTTGCCGCATCGAAAACAGTGGTCTCGCTTCTGGGGACACTCGATCGCTTGATGTATTCCGTCGCAAATGATGCAAGGCTTGTTCACCGGCCCTTGCCCTCCCGTCGGCACATTCTTGGTTCTTTGTCGCAATCTCGGGTGTTTAGAAGGCCGGCTCCTCTTGAAATTCGCCAAATTCGCTCTCACCCTGTCCCGTTCGGTTGGCCGAAAAGGGGCATCCCCCGCCGCATCGGCGGACATTCTAGGGGTAGGTGTCACCACGGTCTCTCTCGAGGGGTCTCCAACAGTGGCCCCCGGCATAGGTCCCGAAGTTGCTGGTGTCGGGTCCACTGAAGGCGTCGTCAGAAGCACCGAAGGTATCTCGGTCTCCGTGGTCGGAGGAGGAGCGACCATAGTCTCGCCGTCCACTACCGGCAGTTCCATCGCCGGTGCGGCTGGTCTGGGTAGAGAGGCCTGGGCGACCTCCACTGGTGTAGTCGGCTGTTGCACCCATTGCCGCATCAGTTCTCTAAGGGTTGTTAACTGCCCGACCACCTCTCGTAATTGTTGTCGGAGAAGTTGATACTCCGCCGCGGTTGGCACCATAATTCCCGCCCCTGTGTTCTTTGCTGATAACCCATCTCGGGCCATCATTCGCTGCAAACAAAGAACCTCGAAAAGCTTTTCCATGGTATCCACCCACTTCTCAACGACCCACGGGTCGTCGTTTCTCCCTCGAAGGTGGGTGGGTCATGCTTCTTGAACGCGGCCAGATTCGTCCTGATCTTCTCCCGCGTCGCTTGCCGCTCCACGGCTCCTCCCGCGTGGCGGATCCCCCAGGAGTAGGGGTCATCCCTGTAGGGTTTAGGTTAATAAGGATCTAATAGGGGAAAAAACACCTAGAGGGGGGTGAATAGGTGTAAACAATAAACACTCAAAAATCATTGTGCGATAAAACCCAATGCGGAAAAATAAAAGAACACACAAGATTTTTACGTGGAAAACTCCAAACCGGAGTAAAAAACCACGGGACCGATAACACGGCGAAATCCACTAGAGTTAACACACGTACAAGGTGATATAACGTACTCACAGACGACTCAACCTTTTACCATACGCCCCTAGTCGATCTTCTCCGCTCGCTCCACGACGCTTCTCGAATCCACGATTTGCGCCGCCAACGCTGAATCCACAGCGTCCAACGTCGAATCCACGACGTCCGACCGAATCCACGGTCTTCACCCAATGGTACGCTTCGAATCCACGAACGCACCTCGCTCCGAATCCACGAGAGCGATAACACCTTGAATCCACAAGGCCACGCGAGTCCACGCGCCGATTTTGGGGTAAATCGTTGTTTGTTTGGGTGGTGATGATCCGCCGAATACTTAGATCAAGAGTAGATCGGAAATACCATCTAAGTATTCATTAGTTTGATTCAACTCAAGATATGAGTATGAAAACCTAGAATCAAACTAATCAATATAGATGAAGAACCATTAAATAGATCTAATGATTTCCGTTCTTCTCTATATGTGGATCTAAGGCCGTATAAAATGATATTTGAAAATGACGGCTCTTTTTCGATGTGTGGATGCCCTAGAAATGAAATGGAAGGGCTATTTATAGGTTAGAAACCCTAGGAAGAATATTCGGATCAAAAACAAACTTTTCTGGAAAGTTTTACCGACGGCGATCCGGACTGCGCAAGTCACGATCCGGATCGCAGACGCGTAGAGAGCAATTTCCAGAAAACCGCCTGTTCGGGATCCGGATCATAATCTACGATCCGGATCGTTCATACAGTTTTACCAGAACAATGTGTTCGGGATCCGGATTGAGATTCCACGATCCGGATCGTTCAAGCCAACAGGTAAAACTCATGTTCGGGATCCGGATCATCAAATGCCATGATCCGGATTGAACTAGTGTATGAACGAACACCCTTCGGGATCCGGATTGAAACGACACGATCCGGATCCTGAACATGTCCCATGTCCAGTTTTTGATGAATATGCAATTAAAACCTCTTCCAGGTGTTTCTACACTATAAGAAGTATTCGGATCATCAAAATTATTTAGTTAAACGTACCTGATCCTTTTGAATTCTTCTTTCTTGAGATTGAGGTATTGATCCAGAGTTTCTTCATCTTCAATCTTCAAGACTTAACTATTCACGAAATACGCCAACTCAAATTCCGTAACAATCTCCCCCTTTGGCGGTTTCGTGACAAAACACAGATCCACAAAGAAAATTCAAAAAGGATATTTTTGTTGCTATCACCATACAACAAAAATTTACAAAAGAGTTCCATGAAAAATAAAAACATGAGATAAACTCCTAGAACAGACTCTAGACTTAGACATCTGTAACTTCTGCACACAGAAAACATTCTTGACAAACAAAATCGTTAGATACCTCAAGAATTGAAACATTGAAAACCAAATACAGAGATAGAGTTTGATCTCATCATGACATTTGAAAGAATCAGATATGTGAAAGAACATAGTTAAAACCAACATATCTTCTAAGCAGTTGAAAACCAAATGTCAAAGTATGTTAGTCCAACATCAACTTGTTAGTCATATTACATGCCCAAATAGTTAGTCAAATAGTTAGTATAGAAGCATGTCACAATCACAAAAGAAAACCCAAGTTGAGTTGAGATTCATACTTACCTTGATTCATTCCTTGATTCATTCACAGTCATTGTTCAGAGTCATTGTTTTCATTGTCTGTTCAACTCTCTCACTCTCACTTCTCTCCCCCTTTTTGTCACAAATAAAGCCAAAAATGTAGCATGAGCTACAATATGTAAGGAGAGTAAACAAAAAGTTCATAAGTTTCTAACAATATGCACAAAAAGAGAATTAACCTAAGAATATGCACAAACTAGAGATGAGTAAAGAAAAGTAATGTCCTGAAATCTAAAAACCAAACAAAAGTGTCCAACTCTGTTTTTCAGTCTGACGAGCCAGAGCTAGAAGAGCTCAGCTTGCTTAAAATCCTTTAATCAAGCTCTTAAGATTTGAGTATTTCCTCTTGAGTTTCTTGTGTTCAGCAGAGATTTCTTGAAGTTCTCTCAATATCCTTTCATGTGTAACCGAGACCCTCTGTTGTTCTCGACGAATCGATTCCAAAGTTTCTGTCTCTGTTGTTTGCGTCCTTGGAAAAGATGAACGCTGTCTAGATGCAGATGGTGCATCAGGTCCAGCAGTCCACGGTGATCCAGTTTGCAAGGATCCTGAAAGTGAGCGTGCTCTAGTTAGAGGCCCACTCCGTTGGTTCGTGCTTCGCTTCACACTTTTCTTTCTTGTGTACTGTTTGGTTGTGGAGGCAAATTTCATAAGCTTTTTCCTTTCCTGAACTCTCCTTCTTCTTCATCAATCTTTTTCTGAACATCTTTGAAGGAACTCATCCCATTCTTCACTATCGTAGTCTGAGCTGTCTTCATTTGCTCCTCGGGCTTGTCTCCAGTTGAGACGCCTGGTTCTTCCTTAACCGATGAACCCCCGGGTAGCATAGCAACCAGCAGGATGATCAACCAGGAGAATGCCATTGACTGTAGTGCTTTGAGTTTAAAGAGAATGTCCTGTGAAAACCAACTCAAGAACATATGAAAAATTGTCAATTTTGAAAAATCTTGAAAACATTGTACCTAGACAATCATAATCATGTAGAGAAGCTAAGAATCAAATTAGTTTTCCAAAAAGAATGTTAAAAATAGATCAATTTCATGTTTTACAAAAATTCCTCTTTTATGCCCTAAAACCGAATTTTTAGAAATCGAAGGCTAAAAACTCGTTAATCATGCAAAAACCCAGCATAAAAGCAAAACTAATAGATCCAGAGTTCTTATTTCAAAAGAAATTTGATCAAAAACCATTCACAAACGAAGAAATCCATCTTTTCTGCTCACGTTTGATGAAAAAACCTAAAAACTGTGAAAAACCGAGTTTTGATCATGAAAACTTACTTGAATCCGAAGAACTTGAGTTTTGAAGCACTAAGAAGCAAGAGATCTAGAGAGAGAAACTCTAGAAGCTTGGAAATCAGAAATTTTGGTAAAGAAATCTTGAATCTGAAAGTTTCTATAAGAAGCCCTAGCCGCGATCCGGATCGGCCGGAGAATGTCGATCCGGATCGGCCATCCGGATCGGCTATACGCAGGAAGAATCCTGCGTTCGGGATCCGGATCACTTTGCCACGATCCGGATCGGCTACACCTTTTTCTCCAGAAAAGTTAAGAAAAATACAATAAAATCCAGAAAAAGTATGTAAGCACTTTATCATGTCAACTTTAAACAAATAGCATCGTTTCATACAACAAGAAATAGATTATGCAAAATCTATCAAAAATATCCAAAAATGAAACGAAGATTTACGAAAGTTAAAACACTTAAAGTTGAACAACTTCAATTACATCTATCCTGATCCTATGTGTAATGTCTTTATCAAATCATCAATTTCAGTAAAGAAAATGAAGTACCAAGATCAATAGATGTTTGAAATCCCAGATAAGTTAGATAATATATCTAGACAATCTGTTGAAGGAGTGGCTCTTTGAGCATCTTTTACTAAAAATCCCACCTTATACCAACCATGAAATACGACTGAGTCAAGTATTTCAATATGAGTTTCATCAACAATTTTCAAAACAAAAAGTTTGCTTTTCATTCATGGAGTTTCTTTTTCTTTCATTTTCTCCATGTGGTGGTAGTTTTCACACTCCTCACTGGGATGTAACTCTTTCCACATCTTTTGAGCATTTCACATTTCATTGACTCCCCCTCAATTGGCTATCAATTATTTAATATATAAGGTATTCAACCAAACCATTGATCTCGAATTCATACTCGACTAAGCAATCAAATATGATAATGACTATACCAAGAGATCATTGAGAGAGAAATTGACTTTGATCACTTAGAAGATGGTTTAATTAACGTAAATGATCATTGCAACATTGAAATATTATGACATCAAAACATAATAAATTTCTAAATGCATAAAAGGATGCAATTAAAGTCAATTATGATTTATGCTCAATTAGTGTGCTATGTACAAAACATAGATAAAGAACAAAACAAATACAAAGAACAAAAACAAAACCTAATCTAAGCAAAGGTTTCAAAAGAGGTTATTTCAAGGAAAGCATGCCAATTGCTTTACGCAAGTGAATAAAACGTTTTTGATCCAAAGGTTTTGTTAAGATGTCAGCTAATTGATCCTCAGTTGAAATATATGACAGTTGAAGAATGTTTGATTCAACTAGCTCTCTAAGAAAATGATATCTAAGTTCAATATGTTTTGTTCTAGAGTGCAACACAGGGTTTTTAGAAATGTTAATGGCACTAGTGTTGTCACATAAAATGGTTACCGAAGATGTTGAAATTCGGAAATCGCTCAACACGCTCTTCATCCAAATCAATTGGGTTGAGCAACTTCCTGCAGAAATGTACTCCGCTTCGGCAGTCGAGAGTGCTATGCAGTTCTGTTTTTACTGTGCCATGCAACAAGGCAGTGGCCAAGATAGAAGCATGCACCACTCGTGCTTTTCCGGTCATCCACAGATCCAGCCCAATCGGCATCTGAGTATCCAACAATATCCAAAGTCGTTCCCATAGGATACCAAATTCCGAAACTGATTGTACCTTTGATATACCGGATGATCCGTTTCACCGCTTTCAGGTGAACCTCCTTCGGTGCTGATTGATATCTCGCACAAATCCCAACACTGAAGGATATATCCGGGCGACTAGCCGTGAGATATAGTAGACTTCCAATCATACTGCGGTACAGTTTCTCGTCTACATTCTCACATTGTGATTCACTTCCAAGTCCCTTATGGCTAGTTCCCATTGGAGTTGGAAAATCTTTAGAATTTTCAAGATCAAACTTTTTGACCAACTCCAGTGCATACTTGGATTGACACAAGTGAATTCCTTCATCGTTCTGCTTAACTTGTAATCCAAGAAAATAATTCAACTCGCCCATCATGGACATCTCAAATTCGCTTTCCATGGTCTCCGCGAATTTAGAAGCATCATTATCTCTTGTTGCTCCAAAAACAATGTCATCGACATAGATTTGAGCAACTATGAAATTGTTTTGATAATGCTTCACAAAGAGAGTCCTGTCAGCTCCCCCTCGAGTGTAGCCCTTTTCCAAAAGGTGCTTTGTCAACCTTTCGTACCATGCTCGCGGTGCTTGTTTCAGACCGTAAAGAGCCTTTTTCAGTCGAAAAACATGGTTAGGTAGTTTATGATCCACAAAACCTTTCGGTTGAGCTACATAAACTTCCTCATTTAAAAATCCATTTAAAAAGGCGCTCTTAACGTCCATTTGAAATAATTTGATTTTAAAATGACAAGCAATCGCAAACAGTATACGAATGGACTCGAGTCTAGCTACAGGGGCGAAGGTTTCATCAAAGTCTATACCTTCTACTTGAGAATAGCCTTGAGCAACTAACCTTGCTTTGTTCCTGATGATAGTACCTTCTTCGTTTTTCTTGTTCTTGAAGATCCATTTGGTACCTATCACATTGTGTTGCTTCGGAGGCTTCGTCAGTTCCCAGACTTTGTTTCGCTCGAATTG
This sequence comes from Tillandsia fasciculata, assembly GCA_029168755.2. Lineage (NCBI taxonomy): Eukaryota > Viridiplantae > Streptophyta > Magnoliopsida > Poales > Bromeliaceae > Tillandsia > Tillandsia fasciculata. The sequence goes on from JAQOTM010000624.1 coordinate 21,476, forward strand.
ATGGAGCTCTTCCTGCATTGCTTTAATCCAATAATCATCTTGGAGAGCTTCATCAACATTCCTTGGTTCGATTTGAGATACATAGCATGCAAATCCGCAAACCAATTGTCTCCGTGTTCTAACTCCTTCTTGTGGATCTCCAATTATGTTCGATTCAGGGTGATCCTTGGAGATGCGTAACGTTTGAGGTAGAGGAGTAGGCGGAGGTACACGAGATGATTCCTGCACATCAGATGCTTGAAGAACCGTTAGATGCATCAATATTATTATCGAAAGAATTGTTAGAAGAAGATGCATTAGCAGGTGTATCATCATCAAGAGAGATATCGAGGGTAGATTTTTCAGATTCAAAGTGAAAAGCTTCATCTACCTTAACATTTATCGATTCTACGATCGTCTTAGATTCTAAGTTAAAAACTCGATATGCTCTGCTGTTTGTAGAATAACCTAAGAAAATCCCTTCGTCACTTCGAGAGTCAAATTTTCCAAGATTTTCACGATCACGTAAAATAAAACACCGACTCCCAAAATGCGAAAATATTTGATGTTAGGTTTTCTACAAAACCAAAGTTCATATGGTGTATTAAAAGTCCCCGGGCGCAAATACACTCGATTGATAACATAGACAGCCGTGTTCACCGCTTCAGCCCAAAAGTATAAAGGAAGTTCCGGCTATGAAGCATAACACGTGCCATCTCCTGTACGACCCTGTTTTTGCGCTCGACTACACCATTTTGTTGAGGTGTGTAAGGTGCGGAGAATTCATGTTTAATGCCATTAGAAACACAAAAATCAATGAATTTAGAATTTATGAATTCACCACCTCTATCACTCCTAACTCGAGTAATCCTTTCATTCTTTTCTATCATAATACGATTGCAGATTTCGAGAAAAGAATCAAAGGTATCAGCTTTTTCTTTTAGAAAGGCTACCCAAGTATATCTAGAAAAGTCATCAACCAACAAAAAAATATACCATTTACCTCCAAGAGATGGTTGACGAGTTGGCCCCATTAAGTCCATATGCAAAAGTTCCAAAGGCCGTTTTGTACCTATGTGGTTCAAATTCTTGTGTGCAGTCCTAGACTGTTTTCCCTTTTGGCAACCGCCACACACAAGGTTTTGTTCAAAAGAAAGTTTCGGAACCCCCTTGACCACATCTTTATTTGAAATTCTAGAAGTTCCTTAAAGTTTATGTGACCTAGCCTTTCATGCCAAAGTGTTTCATTTTTCAAAGATGCTAGGTTACATTTTTCAGAAATTTTAGAAGGAACTACATAACAGTTGTTTTCTGATCTAACCCCCTTTAAAAAGAAAGCATGGTTCAAGTCAGTTACAGTGCATTTATCAGATGAAAAATTAACTGAATAACCACTATCACACAGTTGACTTATGCTTATGAGGTTAGTCTTAAGGCCATGAACAAATAATACATTATCTAGAACCGGGCCATCTGGAATAGCTACCGTTCCCTTTCCAACAATTTTGGAAGACCGACCATCTCCGAAAACAACAAGTCCTCCGGAGTTTTTCTCAAAAGTTTGAAAACAGTTTTTATCGCCGGTCATATGACGGGAACACCCGCTATCCAAATACCAAGACGAACTATCATATGCATGCAAGGAAACATTGGTAGCAAGACAGGGAAAGATCTCACCTTTGCGCACCCAAACCTTTTTGGTATGCGTCGGTAATGCTCGTGGAGTTGATTTCCTAGGTGAGGGCGTCTTGCTTGAAGAATTGCTGCTCCTTGATGATGTCGTCTTGAGCGATGTACTACCAAGGCTCTTTTCCGTCAATTTGGTTGGAGTTGTTTTCCGAGGAATAGCCCTTTTGGTAGTTGCTGCAAGATGTTCTTGAGGTGTGCGTTTGGCTCCAGTCTTGCAGTTTCTTCTTATGTGCCCTGAAATGCCACAACGAAAACATACCTTGGTTCTTGTCGATTCCGAAGATGATGTAGTAGGTTCGTTGTCGTTGCTTGTCGTGAACACCGGTGTCGGAGGAGGAGATACCGACTGAGGCACAAATACTGTACCACTCGAACTTGGAATGTCTCCAGTTTGAGTGTATCCGAGGCCGAACTTGTTTCTTTGACCGAGACCAAGAAGTCTGTCCAACTTACTCCTTCCAGAAGAAAATCTCTGTAAGTCATCCTTTAGTTGGCGTATGGTCTCTGTCATTTCCAATTTTTCCTGTCGGGCCTCGCCGTAGAGCTTCAAGAAGTAATTCGCTTTGTTCACCATGTCTACATAACTCTTCTCGAAATGCTCATTGGACTCTTGAAGGGAAACATTTGTCTTAACCAGATTGTCCCTTTCCACTTCAAGATCGGTTGAGATAGAGGTTACTCTTTTTACTTCATCTTCAAGATCCTGTAATCTCTCTTTCAACCCCTTGTTTTGTTTAGCCAGTTTCTTTGAATCCCTCAAAAGTTGATGGTAGGCTAAAACAAAATCTTCACCTTCCGAATTATCTGATTCATCGTCCGTTGCAATCTTTTCCACAGTGGAGTTGGACAGTGAGTCGGATGTACTTGCCATTAAGCACATGAAGGATGAAGATTTGGTGGACGCGTGGAAAGCTGTCGCGTTGTCTTCTTCATCACTTGACGATGACTCATTTGACGTGGAGTTGTCATCCCAAGTGACTGCTTGCATCGCTTTCTTCTTAGCCGGATTCTTGTTGGGACATTCCGTTGCTATGTGGCCGTAGCCTCGACATTTGAAACACTGAACTTGTCCCTCAGAACTTTTCTTATCCTTTGAGAAGTTCTCTTGGCTTCTTGACTTGTAGCTTGAAGAACCCTTGCCTTTCTTCGACTTTCCGAAGGATGGAGTTTTGCTTGAATTTCCCCTTCGAAAGTTGCGGCGAAACTTCCTTGTCAAGAGAGCGAGCTGCTTCTCAAAGTCCTCCATAGAAATGTTCTCGTCGTCGTCCGAGGAGGATGAATCCGCGTCTTCTTCTTTAGTTGATTTCAATGCGTAACCTGAAGACTTAGAAGAGGATGCCTTTCCAGAAGAATAGTTAGTAGGAAAAGTCATTTCATAAGTTTGTAAAGCACCTACTAATTCTTCTACACGCATTTCGTCCGGGTGTTTAATTGTTTCAATGGCTGCAACCTTCGGGCGAAATCGTTCAGGAAGAGTTCTTAGAATTTTTCTTACAACTTTAAATTCTGGAATCTTCTCTCCCAAGTTAGCACATGAGTTCACGATGTCTTGCAATCGTGTGTAATAGTCAGTGAAGGATTCATTCTCTGCCATAGAGATAGAGTCAAACTTGCTCGTAAGCATTTGCAGTTTCTGAATCTTCACTAGGTTAGTTCCCTCATGCGTAACTTGAAGAACATCCCAGATTTCTTTCGCAGTCTCACATGCCGAGACGCGAGAGAACTCAGTTTGTGACAAAGCATTAAATAGAGCATTAATCCCTTTGCCATTGTAAGAAGATAAGTCTATCTCTTCCTTGGTCCATTTCGACCTAGGTTTTAAGGTGCGAACATCATCTAAAATTTCAGTTGGATTAGACCATCCTAATTCAATTGATTGCCACACCCTTTCGTCGATGGAAATTAAGAAAGCTTTCATCCGTACTTTCCAGTACGCATAATTAGTTCCATCAAAGAAAGGGGGTCGATTGATGTTTCCACCTTCAACCATTGTTTACAACCCTATTCCCGCTCTGATACCACTTGTTGGGTTTAGGTTAATAAGGATCTAATAGGGGAAAAAACACCTAGAGGGGGGTGAATAGGTGTAAACAATAAACACTCAAAAAATCATTGTGCGATAAAACCCAATGCGGAAAAATAAAAGAACACACAAGATTTTTACGTGGAAAACTCCAAACCGGAGTAAAAAACCACGGGACCGATAACACGGCGAAATCCACTAGAGTTAACACACGTACAAGGTGATATAACGTACTCACAGACGACTCAACCTTTTACCATACGCCCCTAGTCGATCTTCTCCGCTCGCTCCACGACGCTTCTCGAATCCACGATCCGCGCCCAACGCTGAATCCACAGCGTCCAACGTCGAGTCCACGACGTCCAACCGAATCCACGGTCTTCACCCAATGGTACGCTTCGAATCCACGAACGCACCTCGCTCCGAATCCACGAGAGCGATAACACCTTGAATCCACAAGGCCACGCGAGTCCACGCGCCGATTTTGGGGTAAATCGTTGTTTGTTTGGGTGGTGATGATCCGCCGAATACTTAGATCAAGAGTAGATCGGAAATACCATCTAAGTATTCATTAGTTTGATTCAACTCAAGATATGAGTATGAAAACCCTAGAATCAAACTAATCAATATAGATGAAGAACCATTAAATAGATCTAATGATTTCCGTTCTTCTCTATATGTGGATCTAAGGCCGTATAAAATGATATTTGAAAATGACGGCTCTTTTTCCGATGTGTGGATTGCCCTAGAAATGAAATGGAAGGGCTATTTATAGGTTAGAAACCCTAGGAAGAATATTCGGATCAAAAACAAACTTTTCTGGAAAGTTTTACCGACGGCGATCCGGACTGCGCAAGTCACGATCCGGATCGCTTACGCACAGAAGCAATTTCCAGAAAATCGCCTGTTCGGGATCCGGATCATAATCCACGATCCGGATCGTTCATACAGTTTTACCAGAACAATGTGTTCGGGATCCGGATTGAGATTCCACGATCCGGATCGTTCAAGCCAACAGGTAAAACTCATGTTCGGGATCCGGATCATCAAATGCCATGATCCGGATTGAACTAGTGTATGAACGAGCACCCTTCGGGATCCGGATCGAAACGACATGATCCGGATCCTGAACATGTCCCATGTCCAGTTTTTGATGAATATGCAGTTAAAACCTCTTCCGGGTGTTTCTACACTATAAGAAGTATTTGGATCATCACAAATTATTTAATTTAACGTACCTGATCCTTTTGAATTCTTCTTTCTTGAGATTGAGGTAGTTGATCCAGAGTTTCTTCATCTTCAATCTTCAAGACATGAACTATTCACGAAATGCGCCAACTCAAATTCCGTAACATCAGGGTGATCCTTGGAGATGCGTAATGTCTGAGGTAGAGGAGTAGGCGGAGGAACACGAGATGATTCCTGCACATCACATAAGCTTGAAGAACCGTTAGATGCATCAACATTATTATCGAAAGAATTGTTAGAAGAAGATGCATTAGCAGGTGTATCATCATCAAGAGAGATATCGAGGGTAGATTTTTCAGATTCAAAATGAAAAGCTTCATCTACCTTAACATTTATCGATTCTACGATCGTCTTAGATTCCAAGTTAAAAACTCGATATGCTCTACTGTTTGTAGAATAACCTAAGAAAATCCCTTCGTCACTTCGAGAGTCAAATTTTCCAAGATTTTCGCGATCACGCAAAATAAAACACCGACTCCCAAAATACGAAAATATTTGATATTAGGTTTTCTACTAAACCATAGTTCATATGGTGTATTCAAAGTCCCCGGGCGCAAATACACTCGATTGATAACATAAACAGCAGTGTTCACCGCTTCAGCCCAAAAATATAAAGGTAAGTTCCGGCTGTGAAGCATAACACGTGCCATTTCCTGTACGACCCTGTTTTTGCGCTCGACTACACCATTTTGTTGAGGTGTGTAAGGTGCGGAGAATTCATGTTTAATGCCATTAGAAGTGCAAAAATCAATGAATTTGGAATTTATGAATTCCCCACCTCTATCACTCCTAACTCGAGTAATCCTTTCATTCTTTTCAATCATAATACGATTGCAGATTTCGAGAAAAGAATCAAAAGTATCAGCTTTTTCTTTTAAAAAGGCTACCCAAGTATATCTAGAAAAGTCATCAACCAACAAAAAAATATACCATTTACCTCCCAGAGATGGTTGACGAGTTGGCCCCATTAAGTCCATATGCAAAAGTTCCAAAGGCCGTTTTGTACCTATGTGGTTCAAATTCTTGTGTGCAGTCCTAGACTGTTTTCCCTTTTGGCAACCGCCACACACAAGGTTTTGTTCAAAAGAAAGTTTCGGAACCCCCTTGACCACATCTTTATTTGAAATTCTAGCAAGTTCCTTAAAGTTTATGTGACCTAGCCTTTCATGCCAAAGTGTTTCATTTTTCAAAGATGCTAGGTTACATTTTTCAGAAATCTTAGAAGGAACTACATAACAATTGTTTTCTGATCTAACCCCCTTTAAAAAGAAAGCATGGTTCATGTCAGTTACAGTGCATTTATCAGATGAAAAATTAACTGAATAACCATATCACACAGTTGACTTATGCTTATGAGGTTAGTCTTAAGGCCATGAACAAATAATACATTATCTAGAACCGGGCCATCTGGAATAGCTACCGTTCCCTTTCCAACAATTTTGGAAGACCGACCATCTCCGAAAACAACAAGTCCTCCGGAGTTTTTCTCAAAGTTTGAAAACAGTTTTTATCACCGGTCATATGACGGGAACACCCGCTATCCAGGTACCAAGACGAACTATCATATGCATGCAAGGAAACATTGGTAGCAAGACAGGGAAAGATTTCACCTTTGCGCACCCAAACCTTTTTGGAGTGCGTCGGTAATGGTCGTGAAGTTGATTTCCTAGGTGAGAGCGTCTTGCTTGAAGAATTGCTGCTCCTTGATGATGTCGTCTTGAGCGGTGTACTACCAAGGCTCTTTTCCTTCAATTGATTGGAGTTGTTTCCGAGGAATAGCCCTTTTGGTAGTCATTGCAAGATGTGCTTGAGGTGTGCGTTTGGCTCCAGTCTTGCAATTTCTTCTTATGTGCCCTGAAATGCCACAACGAAAACATACCTTGGATCTTGTCGATTCCGAAGAAGATGTAGTAGGTTCGTTGTCGTTGCTTGTCGTGAACACCGGTGTCGGAGGAGGAGATACCGACTGAGGCACAAATACTGTACCACTCGAACTTGGAATGTCTCCAGTTTGAGTGTATCCGAGGCCGAACTTGTTTCTTTGACCGAGACCAAGAAGTCTGTCCAACTTACTCCTTCCAGAAGAAAATCTCTGTAAGTCATCCTTTAGTTGGCGTATGGTCTCCGTCATTTCCAATTTTTCCTGTCGGGCCTCGCCGTTGAGCTTCAAGAAGTAATTCGCTTTGTTCACCATATCTATATAACTCTTCTCGAAATGCTCATTGGACTCTTGAAGGGAAACATTTGTCTTAATCAGATTGTCCCTTTCCACTTCAAGATCGGTTGAGAGAGAGGTTACTCTTTTTACTTCATCTTCAAGATCCTGTAATCTCTCTTTCAACCCCTTGTTTTGCTTAGCCAATTTCTTTGAATCCCTCAAAAGCTTATGGTAGGCTAAAACAAAATCTTCACCTTCCGAATCATCTGATTCATCGTCCGTTGCAATCTTTTCCACAGTGGAGTTGGACAATGACTCGGATGTACTTGCCATTAAGCACATGAAGGGAGAAGATGTAGTGGACGCGTGGAAAGCTGTCGCGTTGTCTTCTTCATCACTTGACGATGACTCATTTGACGTGGAGTTGTCATCCCAAGTAACTACTTGCATCGCCTTCTTCTTTGCCGGATTCTTGTTGGGACATTCCGTTGCTATGTGGCCGTAGCCTCGACATTTGAAACACTGGACTTGTCCCTCAGAACTTTTCTTATCCTTTGAGAAGTTCTCTTGGCTTCTTGACTTGTAACTTGAAAGACCCTTGCCTTTCTTTGACTTTCCGAAGGATTGAGTTTTGCTTGAATTTCCCCTTCGAAAGTTGCGGCGAAACTTCCTTGTCAAGAGAGCGAGCTGCTTCTCAAAGTCCTCCATAGAAATGTTCTCGTCGTCGTCCGAGGAGGATGAATCCGCGTCTTCTTCTTTAGTTGATTTCAATGCGTAACCTGAAGACTTAGAAGAGGATGCCTTTCCAGAAGAATAGTTAGTAGGAAAAGTCATTTCATAAGTTTGTAAAGCACCTACTAATTCTTCTACACGCATTTCGTCCGGGTGTTTAATTGTTTCAATGGCTGCAACCTTCGGGCGAAATCGTTCAGGAAGAGTTCTTAGAATTTTTCTTACAACTTTAAATTCTGGAATCTTCTCTCCCAAGTTAGCACATGAGTTCACGATGTCTTGCAATCGTGTGTAATAGTCAGTGAAGGATTCATTCTCTGCCATAGAGATAGAGTCAAACTTGCTCGTAAGCATTTGCAGTTTCTGAATCTTCACTAGGTTAGTTCCCTCATGCGTAACTTGAAGAACATCCCAGATTTCTTTCGCAGTCTCACATGCCGAGACGCGAGAGAACTCAGTTTGTGACAAAGCATTAAATAGAGCATTAATCCCTTTGCCATTGTAAGAAGATAAGTCTATCTCTTCCTTGGTCCATTTCGACCTAGGTTTTAAGGTGCGAACATCATCTAAAATTTCAGTTGGATTAGACCATCCTAATTCAATTGATTGCCACACCCTTTCGTCGATGGAAATTAAGAAAGCTTTCATCCGTACTTTCCAGTACGCATAATTTGTTCCATCAAAGAAAGGGGGTCGATTGATGTTTCCACCTTCAACCATTGTTTACAACCCTATTCCCGCTCTGATACCACTTGTTGGGTTTAGGTTAATAAGGATCTAATAGGGGAAAAAACACCTAGAGGGGGGTGAATAGGTGTAAACAATAAACACTCAAAAAATCATTGTGCGATAAAACCCAATGCGGAAAAATAAAAGAACACACAAGATTTTTACGTGGAAAAACTCCAAACCGGAGTAAAAAACCACGGGACCGATAACACGGCGAAATCCACTAGAGTTAACACACGTACAAGGTGATATAACGTACTCACAGACGACTCAACCTTTTACCATACGCCCCTAGTCGATCTTCTCCGCTCGCTCCACGACGCTTCTCGAATCCACGATCCGCGCCCAACGCTGAATCCACAGCGTCCAACGTCGAGTCCACGACGTCCGACCGAATCCACGGTCTTCACCCAATGGCACGCTTCGAATCCACGAACGCACCTCGCTCCGAATCCACGAGAGCGATGACACCTTGAATCCACAAGGCCACGCGAGTCCACGCGCCGATTTTGGGGTAAATCGTTGTTTGTTTGGGTGGTGATGATCCGCCGAATACTTAGATCAAGAGTAGATCGGAAATACCATCTAAGTATTCATTAGTTTGATTCAACTCAAGATATGAGTATGAAAACCTAGAATCAAACTAATCAATATAGATGAAGAACCATTAAATAGATCTAATGATTTCCGTTCTTCTCTATATGTGGATCTAAGGCCGTATAAATGATATTTGAAAATGACGGCTCTTTTTCCGATGCCCTAGAAATGAAATAGAAGGGCTATTTATAGGTTAGAAACCCTAGGAAGAATATTCGGATCAAAAACAAACTTTTCTGGAAAGTTTTACCGACGGCGATCCGGATTGCATAAGCCACGATCCGGATCGCAGACGCACAGAATGCAGTTTCCAGAAAATCGCCTGTTCGGGATCCGGATCATAATCCACGATCCGGATCGTTCATACATTTTCACAAAACACCCCATTCGGGATCCGGACTGCCCAAGCTGTGATCCGGATTGCAGCAATGTATGAACGAACACCTTTCGGGATTCGGATTGAAAGTCCACGATCCGGATCCTGAACATGTCCCATGTTCAGTTTTTGATGAATATGCAATTAAAACCTCTTCCAAGTGTTTCTACACTATAAGAAGTATTCGGATCATCAAAATTATTTAGTTAAACGTACCTGATCCTTTTGAATTCTTCTTTCTTGAGATTGAGGTATATGATCCACAGTTTCTTCATCTTCAATCCTCAAGACTTAAACAATCACGAAATACGCCAACTCAAATTCCGTAACAAAATCAACTAGAAAACAAAAGAAAAAGGACTTCGTAAACTGTTTTCAAAAGTCTAGGGTCGGGTGGGCCCGTTTTCCCACACCTTGTGGATTTATGCTGTTTTCCAAATCGGTTTTCAAAACCTCAGACCGTGTGGGTCTGTTTTCAAAACAGTGAGTTTATACTTTCAACTTGACTGGCCACGGTATTGTTTGTCTTCATGCACCATACTACTTCGAACTGTTGTGATTAATTGGAAGTGATTGCTTGTGTTTGACGGTTGTAATAGCCGCGACGCCGTGCATATACAGAGGAGACTCTGCCCGACTTTCGAGTGAATCTGTATATGTGGCGGGTCTGGGCACGCGCCGGGGAAGGAGGTTTTAAAGAAAAAATTTTGTACGCACCTTACGCTTACCTCTGTGTACCGTTTCCGCTAAAATATAACCCCCGGGGCGTGACAGATTAAGATGGTATCAGAGACTTCACTTTAATCACAACAGTGGCGGCCCAACATCCACCGAGACATCACACTTAACTACAAATAAATGAAATATGCAGGGTTTAAGGAGTAGGACGCGAGTGAACGTAGGAAAGGGAAATTAGTGTGATTCATTTATGCTCGGTTTTCCTAAGTATGCTGGGGCTGATGTGTTTCCTTGGTGTGCACAGAGAGGAGCCCGGTTTTAGGTGGGCAACTACTGTCGGACATGGACCGTGCGGCAGAGGCGAACCGCTTACTACGCAACCAGCTGCACGACGTGGCTAGGCACCTGCTAGACCTTGCGGATCACGTGAGTATGCTGACCCAGGAGCTTAAGAGTGTCGACCACGCGCAGCACGGCACCGGTGGTGGTAACCCTCGAGGGATACCACCAACTGGCGTTTCCACCTTTCAGGGAGCGGTTAGCATGGCCGTGCGCGCGGAACTAGAGCGTACGCGACGGGCACACCCCCACCCCGGCCCGACAGGAGACCCGTACCCGAGCGGCAAAGCAACCAAACGTCAGAAGAAAGGGCCGAATGTCGGGCAGGCGACGGGGGAGGGACCGGAGCCACCAAAGCCCTGTGTCATTTGTAGTGGTGCGCATCCAATGATGAATTGCCCTTGGCGAAATGGGCATTGCTTCCGGTGTGGCAGGCCGGGCCACACGCGTTGGGATTGCCCCCGGAAGCGGGGCGTCACCAGACCCCCGGCTCCGAGACCGGACGACCTACGCCTGACGGACTCTTCGGATACCGAGTCCCCATCCCGCCTCTCCGAACGAGACTGGCCCACAGGTTGTGAACGGATCTCCCCAGCTGCCCCGGGAAGCAGTGATGAGGAATCCCAGAACAGGGGATAGCAGGCAGTGATCGGATGTCGGATCTGGGTTAGGATGGTCTTTGTGGGTAGTTTACTTCTCTTTTCTGTTATAACCACAAGAATATTAGAGTGTTTTATGGGTAGTTTACTTCTCTTTTCTGTTATAACCACTAGGAATAGTAGAGTGAGCCCTTTGTTGGACATGTCGAATGGTCACCTAATGGATATGCATGCTTAACTAGATCATTGTGAGCCTATCATGTGGAAAACATTATAGTGGAAATCTGACATGTTGGAACTCTTACATGCTTCTTGGACGTTGTTCTAGCGTTTAACCTTGCTTAAGGGGGTGGGGATGTACCGTCATAGTGCGATTTTGTGAGACGTCTTGTGGGAGAACATCATTTGAGGATTCTAGGACAGGCATAGGTGGTTGATTCAAGTGAGGGTGATTAGCAGGTTATGGACACGTGCAGTTAGATTGTGATTTGGTATGATTACTTGACACACATGTTGAACCCCTATATGGCGCTCCCCTTCTTTCTTCCATAAGGAGATAGGTTTGACTTCAGGGATGTCTAGTTAGACCACTTCTAATCGCTACCCTATATGTGTTGGAACTGACTTAGGAGAATCCTATTGTCTCTTCTTCCCCTACTCCTTCGGCGGATGGTTATATGTTGCTCGGGTTTGAGCAGGGATTGGCAAAGTGTAGTTAGGGCTTGGGTGTTCGCCTTTGGGGTATTGCGGCTGTCGCAGATAGCAGGCGGACTCGTACTTATAGCTCGTAAAAGACAAGACCTCACGGGATCGGGGAGGAGATTTTCCAGCGGAAGGCGACGGTACCCTACGATTTCGCGGACGGATCTGCGTGCCAGATACCCCGGAATTAAAGAAGGAAATTCTATATGAGGCACACAGCGCCCCTTATGCAGCGCACCCAGGAGGCACAAAGATGTACAAGGATCTCAAACAGACCTTCTGGTGGCCCAAGATGAAGGGAGATGTGACTCGATATGTAGCTCATTGCTTGGTATGCCAGCAGATAAAGGCGGAACATCAACGGCCGGCGGGAAAGTTACAACCCTTAGCGATACCGGAGTGGAAATGGGATCATATCACCATGGATTTTGTCACCGGATTTCCGCGCTCACAACAAGGACATGACACCATATGGGTCGTGGTGGACCGGCTAACCAAGTCAGCGCACTTCCTGCCGATTCACACAACTTGGACCAGAGAGCGGTTGGCCCAAGTCTACCTCAGCGAGATTGTGAGATTACATGGAGTACCGGCATCGATCACATCAGACAGAGACACGCGTTTCGTATCAAAGTTTTGGCAGAGTCTGCAACAAGCCTTAGGGACTAAGTTGCAGTTCAGCACAGCCTTCCACCCTCAAACAGACGGGCAGTCAGAGCGAGTGATACAGACGTTAGAGGACCTGCTTCGGGCCTGTGTACTTGATTGGGGAATCGGTTGGGAGCGTTACCTGCCACTTGTAGAATTTGCGTACAACAATAGTTACCAGGCCAGCATTCAGATGGCACCCTACGAAGCCTTATACGGGAGACGCTGCCGATCCCCGATCTGTTGGGACGACTTGGGAGAACGAAAAATTTTGGGACCCGATTTGGTGGAGGAAATGGAAGGGAAGGTGCGCCTCATCAAACAGCGCTTACTAACCGCCCAGAGTCGACAAAAGAGCTATGTGGATCGGAGACGCCGCGACTTAGAATTCCAGGTGGGGGAACATGTGTTTTTGCGGGTCTCGCCGTCGAAGGGAATCAGGCGATTCGGGTTAAAAGGCAAACTGAGCCCGCGGTTTGTGGGGCCATTCGAGATCCTGGAACGGATTGGCCCAGTAGCCTATCGCCTTGCCCTACCACCGAACCTCGATCGGATTCACGATGTGTTCCACGTTTCGATGCTTAAGAAATACCTTCCCGACCCGTCGCATGTCCTGGACGTCTCGACGCTCGAACTAAAGGAGGACCTAAGCTTCGAGGAAACCCCGGTGTGGATCCTAGCAAGAGAAAGCAAGACACTTCGAAACCGAGTCATCCCCTACGTGAAAGTGCTCTGGAACAACCACGAGGAGCGGGAGGCGACGTGGGAGCTGGAATCGAAGATGAGGGAGGGTTACCCCCATCTCTTCACCGAGAACCAGGAATGAGTTTCGAGGACGAAACTCGTTTTAAGAGGTGAGTGATGTAGTAACCACTGGTTTAAATAATTGCTTGAGTCCGCTTTTGGTTTTATTTATTGTTCAATTAGACTCGGAGGGTGATCCATAATTTCTTGTTCCCGGTCAGACCGTCGGGACTCGCGGGTATTTCTAGTTAATAAAGCTCGCGAAACGGAGAATGGCGGTGCAATCGGATTTGAATTCCGACGTCGGGTGCTTCCAGAATAAATTCCGGAAGTTGGCTAACGATTCAGGCAACCAGCACGGTTTTTGAGGCGGGTCGGACCCCGGTTCGCACCCGTTTTAATCAATTCCGCGTTTTTTTTTATTTCCGTCGTACAACTCCCGCCCCAACTTCCCACCACTTCCCCACAACTACCCACTAACCGCCCCAACTTCCCACCACTTCCCCACAACTACCCACTAACCGCCCCAACTTCCCACCACTTCCCCACAACTACCCACTAACCGCCCCAACTTCCCACCACTTCCCCACAACTACCCACTAACCGCCCCAACTTCCCACCACTTCCCCACAACTACCCACTAACCGCCCCACTTCCCACCACTTCCCCCAACTACCGGCCACTTCCCCACAACTCCCCTTAAACCCCCTGCGTACGAAACCCCAAAAGAAAAGCGAAAACCATTTCCCAAACTTTCGATTCCCCAAACCTTCCTTACCGCTGTCAATCGGCGTGGAGTAACCGGTGGAGCAATCAAGGAGGAGGAGGAACACCGTACATCCTTTGCCTTGGGACCGGGCACACCAGACGGGGCGAGTCTTCCCTCGTTCAACCCTAGCCAACGAAATCGAGATTCGTGTAGGCCCGGGCGGGTACCCGAGACGCGAGAGAACCTAACATCGGTCAGGAGCGCGACAACAAGGTGGGTTTTTCTCCCGAGGTTTAGTAATGTTAGTGTTCCGGGGAGGATATTAAATATTATGTTAACCTGTACTAACACTGATGGCTCTATGGTTTACTATATTACCCCGTGTTTTGTTACTATGCTCGAGTGCGACACGCGCATCCGCGGTTTGGCCACCGCAAAGGGTGCTCTTTTCCGGAAAGGCGGTCTTTGACCCGTGTTTACCCACGAGGTGACGTAGTGGGGCCCCCGTAGGTGTGGGGTTTGAGGCACGAAGGTGCGAGCGGTGGGACCTATAGGGATTGGATCCCGATAAGGTCAGGTGTGGGACCGCCGGGATTGGATCCCGACGTGGTCAGGTGTTACAGGTGTTACCGGGGTTGCAGATGTTACAGGTGGTACAGGTGGTTGCGAGTTACCGTTACGAGTAGAGCGGTTATTTCGGCTAGTCTTACTTTATGGTTTGGTACTACTTTACTGCTTTAGTACTATTTTTGTGATAGTGTCGCTGACTACCCACTCTGTGACAGGTACCTCCAGGGGGTAGAGGTAGGCGACGGTGAGGCCGAGGCGGTAGCAGTCGGGCCGAGGCGGCCCTAGTATGCTGTTGTACTTACTTTCTCTGCATTTCATTCGGATTTGTAGGTTATTGTGTGGTTCTCGATACCCTCGTGGGGTCGTGTGGATGTTGAGTACTTTCATTCTGGTTACGCACTACTGTTTCCTTATCATTCCCGGTTGGCCGTTTTCTAAACAAATCAACTAGAAAACAAAAGAAAAAGGACTTCGTAAACTGTTTTCAAAAGTCTAGGGTCGGGTGGGCCCGTTTTCCCACACCTTGTGGATTTATGCCGTTTTCCAAATCGGTTTTCAAAACCTCAGACCGTGTGGGTCTGTTTTCAAAACAGTGAGTTTATACTTTCAACTTGACTGGCCACGGGTATTGTTTGTCTTCATGCACCATACTACTTCGAACTGTTGTGATTAATTGGAAGTGATTGCTTGTGTTTGACGGTTGTAATAGCCGCGACGCCGTGCATATACAGAGGAGACTCTGCCCGACTTTCGAGTGAATCTGTATATGTGGCGGGTCTGGGCACGCGCCGGGGAAGGAGGTTTTAAAGAAAAAATTTTGTACGCACCTTACGCTTACCTCTGTGTACCGTTTCCGCTAAAATATAACCCCCGGGGCGTGACATTATGAATGGTCCAGATTGTTCGAATTGATTGTGTACTCGTGCCAGAGGGCCGAGGGTATTTTTAGAGCATCGTCTGTCGAGTTCTAGTGTCATGAGAGTTCTTCTTCCTTGTTGGGATCATGGGTTGTGTTTATGATTTAGTGGCGGAGGTAGTTCTCCCACTTAGCTTTGAGGATATTTGGGGTTCTGGCAGATCGAGTCGTGGAGGTTTTCCGACTCAGCCATGGTCATGCATTATCAGATTGAGTCGTTGAGGGTTCTCCGACATAGCTGTGAGAGTGTTTGGGCTATTCCTGATTTAGTCGAGGTTCTTTTCCGACTGAGTTGTGCTTTGAGCTTGAGGTACCGATCTGTTTGATCGTGGACTATAGCCTGCATGTGCCGCTTATTGAGACAGTGAGACAGATGTGATACTTGAGTTCGGTGGGGTCGCTCCCCTCGAGCTACGCCCCGGGTGCGATGATGTTACCGAGCCTGACGAGGCTGCGATGATGCGACTAGTTGATACACTAGAGTTCGCTTGAGATAGTCCGCGTGGGACGCCCTACGTAAGTCCCGTCCCAGTGTGGATGAGGTGGCAGTAGGTTTGGCGCAGGCTTGACTGGACTCTATGAGGCAGTCATTGAGATTGGGTGACATTGAGAGAGTAATGGCATAGCATGTTCATTGATGAGTTTTCCCTTGAGCATAGTACTTGAGGCATATTATTAGCAGTGTTAGTGTATGCATAGCAGGGTCAGAGTAGAGTTCCTTCAGCATGATGTTGTTACTTATTAGCTGTAGTTCATTTCCTGCTTTCCTTTTATCTATCTATCTGCATACCTATCTGTTTTGCCTCTAGTAGACTTAGTGGGCATACCGTGGATATTGGGACGGTACCCACTGAGATCTGCCTTCTGCAGTAGATCTCACACCCGCTGCGGTGACAGGTTTGAGGCAGCTGTTCCGGCTTGGATCGCACGGAGACAGCAGATCGACGTGAGGATGCAGCCGATTAGTTCCTTACCAGCATTGAGAGTCTAAGGTAGATGTACCCGGGGTATTTTATGATTCCACTTTTGTACTGGACATTCTTAGAGGCTTGTGAGGATTGTTGCTATTTCTTATAGCTAGACAGACTTGTTTTGAGGACTTTTATTTTATCCAGATGTTCAGTTGATATATGTAGCTTCTAGTTTCATTTCAGCTCTGATACATGTTTTTAGCTCTAGATCTGACTTGCAGGGTAGACGCTTCGTCTGTGCGGCAGTTTCCGTACAGATGGCGGATCTGTTGGCGAGCCCGGGTCGCAGTTTCGACCCCGGGGCGTGACATGGCGGGTCTAGGCACGCACTGGGGGAGATTTGGTTCCAAAAAAGACAAAGGAAAAAAAAAAGAAAAAGAAATATTGTGAGTTTGGGGGCATCGGTGGCTCTCCGTCCGCGCGTTTAAACCCCCGGGGCGTGACACGGCGTTCGGCTTGTGATATAGTTTTCGCGGAGATTTTGGAGTTTTATGGGGAAAGTAAAAGTTGGGACTCTTTCTTACGATCAAGTTGAGCATCTTTCTTTTTGGTTCTGGGTGAAAATTGTGTGCGATTTGGCTTCTACGCACCGTTTATGCACACGCTGAATTTTGCAGTGGACCGTTTGGGCAACACTTGGTATTTTGAGCATCGCCATACATCCGGGAGGAGTTTTTTTTGGAGCTTTTAGGTTCGTTGGAACCGTGTGAACCTGAGGAACACACATGCTCAGTTTTAGCTTAATCGGACTACGGATCAGCGCATTCTAGGCGGGTTGGATTTCTTCCAAAATTAGTGGGCGGCGTACTAATTCTATGTCATAGTATGCATCCATGTTAAGTAAAGTACTCCTTTTTGTGAACTGAGATGCAAACATGTATGATAGAATTAATAAATTAATTATTTCTCGTGATAATTAAATATTGGAACCTTGACTAGCACCCATCATATGTTTGCATATATTTAACCACACTAGTAGGAAACACTCACTTGGGCTAGTTTCCTTTATATTTTAGACTTCCCACACTCTATATTATTTATTCCCTGGACTTAGAGTTTCTCTTCTCCCAGATAGTGGGCCGAGTGGTCGGGTTATTGTGGGATGCATTGGCACTTATGCTTGGGGGCCGAGTGGAGTCTGGTAGCTGAGGCTAGATCAGGGCTAAAGTCGGGAGCCATTCGGGTCGACGGTGGTCCCGGGTCGTCGAGTATTTCCGACCAGTATCGTTGGCACTGTGTTCGTGATAGTGTTGAGCTGGTGATAGCATGACCTTGAACCCAGACTATTTTTGGACACACAAATGATTTCAGTAAACTAATGTTTTCCTTCTGAATTTTGAAGGGTCGCCGAAGCCTGTTCTTGTTTGATTGGGTGAAGACATTAGCCCCTCGGGGTTTAAAAAATAAACTTGTTTTAACTGGTTTTTCTTAAAAAACTAAAATTAATTAAATAGGGGTTTCTTAAATCAAAATAATTTTCGGTAATAAATATCATCTTTTCTCAAAAACTTTCTCACTCGAGAGGGTTTGAGTGATCTAGGTTCTAGGGGCTATTTCATATTTTGGGACGAAAGCTACGAGGGGCCTGTGCTTAGAACCTGTTCTTGTTTGATAGGGTTGTAGGCGCTAGTCTCCCAAAACTTTTGGACCTTCATTCGTGGTTGGCGGTTGAGTACCTCCGGCCAGTGGATTTAGTGTGGTCAGTCAAGGGGTGTCACGCCCTGGGGGTTTAAATAGGCGGAAAATGTGTAAGTTTTCTTTTTTCTCTTTTTTTTTTATTTTTTTTTTATTTATTTATTTTTTTTTTTTTTTTATCAGTCCCACCCTCCGGTACGTGCCCAGACCCGCCACACATAAAAATTCACCCCACAAACGGACAGAGTCTCCTTTGTATATGCACGGCGTCGCAAACACAATTCATACTTTAACCACACCAGTCAAATAGTCGAGTAGAGGAAGAAGATAATCATAATCAATAACTAACGAGGCCATCAACGTTTTGAAAGGATAAATCTACGGGTTTATAAGACGGTGCCCACACGACACCTATTCTTTTCAAAATCATTTTCGCAAACCTTTTCTTTATTTGAAAATGGCCGAACTAAGAGAAAAATAAAGAAAACCGTTCATCACTAGATTCCAACATCCACAATAAAAGAAACCACATGCTCACTAACTAACCAATCTCATCAAAGGCAAAAAGGAAAAGGTCACTAGCCACAGAACGAGGCTACAGTCCTCTAGTCGCGGCCTCACTGTCGTCCTGGATCCCCTCCTCTGACCGAACCTGTCACCGTGTGGAAAGTTAGCGACACAAAGAGTAAGAGGTAAAAGTAAGATGTGCAAAATGCTATAAATACTGGAACTAAAGCAAATCGAAAACCAGAGCATCCACACTCTCCCGCATGGATCAATAGTAACCCCCTGTAACTCGAAATAGTGCATGCAAAAGAAAACACCTTGCTGAAACAGTGCATGTAGAAGAAAACACCTTGCTTGCACCTTGTTACCTCCAACCCCTCCA
The DNA here is from genome assembly GCA_029168755.2 of Tillandsia fasciculata. Taxonomy (NCBI): domain Eukaryota; kingdom Viridiplantae; phylum Streptophyta; class Magnoliopsida; order Poales; family Bromeliaceae; genus Tillandsia; species Tillandsia fasciculata. The sequence continues at coordinate 40,407 of JAQOTM010000624.1, forward strand.
CGGCACTTGTGCAGCACCTTAAGTAACCGCGAGAGGTCCCCACTATGTCACCTTGTGGGGTACACGGGTCAACGTACCACCTTTCTGGAAAAGTACACCATTGCGGTGGCTAAACCGCTTATGTGCGTGTAAGTAACCATGAGCATAGCGACCGAAGTCAATGTGTGATAATAGGGATACTCATACAAAAATGGGTTAGTCAAGATTCATTAGCACATCTACTTTACTCTTATGCATTACATATGAAACCACACCCAAAATGCAAGAAGAAGGTACCCACCTAAACGAAGATACGATTGCGCTCGCGACCCTCTAAAGCAAACAACACCACCCGCGGGCCTAATAAAAATATCCAAAACACTAATCAGCATTTTACCCCCCACAAACAGGCAAAATTTAGTGGACCTTGTAGTGGCCCAGATTCCCATGCAACTTTTCCAGTGAATCCATTGTGTAGAACACCTAGTGTTGGTGTGTCTGGCCCATAGTGCATCAAAGGGATGTCACAGATGGACCCTGTGAGCTATCTTTAGCTGTATTGGCCTTCGGCTATATTTGCCGAAATTTTGAAAAGGTTTTGGCCAAACAGAGGTTGGAATTGGATTCAACGTGGAAAAACACTTGAAAACGGCTATTTGCTTGTTTGATATTTCGGATGCCCAAAAAGGGACTCCCGGAAGTTTTCAGTGGATTCTGGTGCATGGGGGAGGCCGTAGACCGGCAGGGTGCCACGTGGCGGCCTATTATTAGTCGGTTCACAGTGCGTGGTTGTCACGCCCCGGGTGTAAACCAGAACCCGGGCCCGTCTACAGATCCGCCGTGCACACGGTATTTCCCGCGTACACGAAGCGCCAAACCTGCTCAGATATATAAGAGATATAATAAAAGAGCAATAAAAACAGAGCTGAACTAAAACTAATACATCTCAGACTGAAGCTGGAAATAAAATACAATACATCTGTATAAATGATACATCTGTCTCTCCCAGCTCACCAAAAATAAATACAACCTGCTGGCAAAAGCCAGTCCCAAAGTAAAAGTACAACCGTCTGAGGAAACACGGGTACACCAACAGTCCAGCTAACACGCTCAACCTGCCTCGAAGTCTATCTACTCAGCCGTCCTCTCTCCTCGACCCGTCGCTGAAAACTCAGCAGCACCCGCAGAAGACACTGCAAAAGAAACAAAGGGGAAGAGAAAAGAGAAAGCAGTGGGGGTGAGAACTACTGTAAACAGCAGCCTCCCCCTAGTGGGTAGACCTCAACTCAAATGTGCCCACTAGGACTACAAGAGGCGAAAAAGATGAACAAAGGTGGTAAGCTGTAAATAAAACTGCCGATGATGAATAGAGCTACCACTACATGCCTCTAATGAGCTAACTGATAGTATAGCTATATGTGTGCATCAGAATGTAAATGCCTGCCTGCCTAGACCCAATCGATACACCAGTAAGCACTGGTACTGCCTGCTGTGCCTGCCTGCCTGCCTGCCAAATCGGGTATGCTGGCCAACGCATAACACCGATAGGGGAAAAAGGGAGTCTCAAGGACTCGAAGCCTGTAAAACGCACACTCCGGAGTGGCACTCGAGGGGAGCGACCCACACGAGTATAATGCCTGGGTAACAAGTACCAAATCAGCAGGACTGGATCATGACTCTGATCAAGGTGGAAAACCCATCCACTAAAAGAAAGCCCAAAGCCTCTATCCCAATCTGATGCAATGACCAATGTCCGGTCAACCGCCAAAGATCCGCGGTTGCCGCAATGCCCTGTCCTCACAGCCTGCCTGTCCCAAAACCCACAACCGTCTGACTACACTATCCCAGCCCCTGCTCGAACCCGAGCGCACTATCCCCCAAATATAGACAAAAGAAGAGAAAAGCATGGTTTCTCCTAAGTCAATGCCATCATGATAGTGTAGCAGAAAGAGGTGGCCTAACTAAGTGTCCATACACGCATGCAAAGTCCTTTATCATTATTAAACATGATTCAAGTGTTCTAGTTCTCACAAAGTAGAGATATGCCGTTTAAATAGCCTTCCATTTTACAAGTTGCCCCAAAATAGCTTAGGTATATGTAAAAGAGGTCCCATCATGCATATGCCACATATCCAATTTAACAAAGCCCTTCCCATGGTTTTAAGCGACATATTAATTACAAGAATTAACCATTAATCAGCACTTAGTCCTTTTGAAGTCACAAACCCTAGTTATAAGCCCAATTCCCAAATTAGCATGCCAAGTTCATTTTACCGGTTCATTTAGCCATATAACATATTAGCACTCAAATAGGCCTAGTGGGGACATCACAAGTAGGAGGTTAAACAACGGTACCCACCTCGAGCGCTAAATCCAAGTCCTGACAGCGAAGTCCGCGCTCGATCCTCAACAGTCCCCGCAATACTGCGCCAAAAATCCCAAGGGATACACACATAATTACTATCCAAGTTAATCCCAAAATCTGTCCCCAAAACCAGATTAACAGTTCAGCCATTTTCACCTGCGAAACGTGCCCACAAAATTCCCAGAAAATACCACTGCGATCTACGCGACGAACCGGTCGAAACGAGTACCTGCACGTTTTCCCACGATTTTTCTATGCTGAGAACCAAAATCGACAAGAGGACCACCTCGAACAATATTTTCACCCAAAAACTGTGCTACAAGGTTCTGTAAAAAGGGGTTCTCACCTTCAGGGAAATTCCACAAAATTCCACAAAAATTCAGAGAGATTCCTAGTGATGCGTAGATGCAAATCCCCTTTTGAATCGCCTCAATCCGATGTCCGGTTGCGGAGATATCACCAAAACAATCCGGCGCTGTCCAAAACTCCACCCCAGAAAATGGGGTTACAAGATGATCCGAAAAACCCATGAAAACCTCAGAATGGGGAAAAATCAGTAGAAATAAGAAATGTAGCCCTACCTGTTACGAAGAAGATGGCGCAAGAATCGCTGAAAAATACTGCTTGGTTAGCTCGGGGGAGCTAAAACACTGTCGCTGCGCCGAAGAAGAATCCAGGAATGCAACGTCGCGCCGCGCCGAAAAATCCAAATCTCGAAATCCGAGCCTCCTAAATTCCCCAAACTTCACAGGATGCTTCCTCTCTTCTTGATGAAGATTTCATCTTCTCACTCCTTGAGAAGATGAGGCCTCTATGATGGAGAAAATGAGCCTTGAATGAGCCTCGGATGGAAAAATGAAGAAAACCCCTAAAAACAATTCCAATAATTACCATTGTGTCCTGCCGAACACGGAACAGCCAAAACAGCCAATGGGTCTTCGACACGTGTCCCGACCATCTCTGCCCGCGCGCCCGGTCGCTTCTGCTGCCCTGCCCGCACAGTAGACCGTCCAATGGGGAAGCGCCACGTGTCCCCTCCACTGTTCTGTGCACCCGGTGCACGAGCCTCTGTGGACCGAACGAATGGGAGACTGCCACGTGTCCGCTACCGGTGCACCGTAGACCATGAGCCATCCAGAGTATTCCGTGAACCAAGTGCTGTGAGCCATCCAACCGCCTCCTGCCACGTGGCACCGCCTCGGTGCACGCCCGCCGCGTGGACCGGCCGCCTGCCCGCGCCCCCCGCCGCGCCTGCCCGCGCCCTCAGCGGCTGCCCGCGGCCGCGCGCCGCCTGCCCGAGCGCCCTCCGCCGCCTTCCGCCGCCGCCCGCCGCCGCCGGCCGCCGCCGGCGATCGCCGGAGTTACTGTTCCGGCATGAACAGTAACCCGAAGCCCAAAAATGCAAGTAAATACTCCGTCTGAAGCGTTTTCGCGCGCTGAATCCGATTTTGACGTCCGTTTCGCCAAATTCTCACTCTAAAAATTGCCGAAAGCCCCCGGAAAAGTATTCTTGGTCCAAATTTCGCGCAGAGCCCAATCTTAATATCCGTTTTGCGCGCAAACACCTCTAAACAACCGATGGGGTCCCCCGATCACCCACGTGATCCATTTGAAGCCCGGAGTCCAACACTTGTGTCCAAATTGGCGCCCGAACACCGCCGACATACCCCGTAGGCCTCCAGAAGCTGCTGGTCACCCTGTAAAAGCCCCAAATACCTCCCGCACACCGCGTAGGCCTCCAGTAGCCACCTCAAAGCACCGCAACAGCTCTGCGGAGATCCAGGTCATCACATCCTCCCCCACTAAAAGAAAGTTTCGTCCTCGAAACTAAGGTCATTCCTCAACACGGAATCACAACCAAAAAGAGGGGTAAATATCCAATCATCCAACACTCAAGCTCCCAAAACTACCAAATACCTCATCCAGAGACGCGATGCAATCCTTGGGTCTCTAACCAGAACGAAACAAAGGGGAACACTCCAGAGGACCACGCCACCTCAACAAGGTACAGCTGGGCTAACAGCTCGGCCATCAAGTAGTCTGCATCGGTACAAGCACCCGCCCCTCCCAGGGCCTCAGATAATCCAACCACCAGTCCGTCGACACAAAAGCTCGATCCAAGTACCTCTGTACTCCCAAAGTATCCGATATAAGTCCCCCAACTGGTCTCAGAACCTCAGATCTCTAATCCAAAACCGTCGGGATGTAGAAGCAATCAACACTCAACCAGGTGCAGTCGAGAGAACCAGATCGCCCATCCATCTTCGCGAAGATCCAATACCCTTGTAGCTGGTAACTCAAATCCTCTAAGCTTGACCGAAGGGTGCTAGCTCCCGATGATCACTTCATCAAATTCTTACGGGTTCTCACAAAGCCGAAGTGAACCAACCTTCCACAACTCGAATAGCACCGGTGCCCCCAAAGGTGCCACACTTGGCCTGACACAAATCCAACACATCAAATCCTGGAGTTGGGTCCTCAACTCCCAAACTGGTGTCATGCCAAACAACTCCGATAGGAGAACAGCTAGGAACTCACCACCAAAAAGGGTATCTCCAAGTCCTGGTGCTGCCGCAGATCCCTCAAACCCACCAGCCAAAAGGCTACTCACCCACTACGAGACATCCGCCTCGCTCACAAGGTCAAAACCAAAGAGGCGAAGATACTCTCACGCAAACCAAGTACACCAACACCTCCAGGCCTGGCTCCCACGAAAACCGTCCTCGCAGCATAATCAGCTGCCGCGAAAAGAAAAAGAAAACCGAGCCAGCCTAACCGTCCTAAGTACCACACCAAGCCCAACAACTGGGTCAAGACCATCAGGCCTACAGGTACAACCAAGGACTCAACCGCACCGGGCAGGACCCACGACACTCCCCCCAGGTGCAAAAGATAGGGAACACGACCTCCCGAACACCAGGTAACCGTCCTACCCCTAACCCAAAACAATGAAGCCAAACACTACCCACCAAGAAGGGAAAGCCTCTCGCATCGAAAGATACGAACCCAAGAGCCTGGAATAATTCAAACCTACCGCCACACTGGCCGCTGGAATCTATGTGCTCTGACGGTCTCAAAATCCACTATCCAGAAAAGAAATCAGGAGTGCCTCATACGACTGACCTGTCCTCCAACACCCGGCGCCAAGCGCCTCAATCAGAATTCGCCTCAGGCGGCAGGTCCCAATCCAAAGGAACTGCAATGCCACGCTCCATACCCGGTGCCTACTCCAATGAGGCGTCCCCAGTACTCTCAATCCCCCACCGAACAAGACCCTGCCACCAAAGGCTCCATACACAATCCCACAAATCGGGGCAACTCATCCGCCAAAACTGGCTCACTCTTTCAATGCAATCCCACAGTTTTCCCTGCTGTCAACTGTCCACCCTTCCTCGGTGCCCCAGCACTAAACGTCGGCACGGAGGGGCTACTCACTAGTCCGACAACTGGGCCACTGCACTGATCCGACAACTGCGCCACTGTGCTGATCCGACAACTGTGTCACCGCGCTGCTCCGACAACTGCACCACTGTGCTGATCCGACAACTGTGTCACCGCGCTGCTCCGACAACGACACCACTGTGCTAATCCGACAACTGTGTCAATGCTTCGACAACTGCACCACTGTGCTGATCCGACAACTGTGTCAATGCTCCGACAACTGCACCACTGTGCTGATCCGACAACTGTGTCAATGCTCCGACAACTGCACCACTGTGCTGATCCGACCACTGTGTCACCGCGCTGCTCCGCTGATCTGCCTCCAACACTCCTACCCTTCGGGTCCGGAGCCCCCCCCCCAGACCCCAATCTGGGTATCCGGCCCGAAACAACCAGCTCAGGCCCAACTGCCGCACCAAGGTGCACTCGGGTCAGAGCCCCAACGTCGGGGAGACACCGCTCACCACGACAAAACCGCAAATCAACACACCCCAAACACTCGACCCAATCTAGCGAAAGTCAAAGGCATCCCCATATTTTTGTAACGTTATGTTGTCTGCAGCCAACATAACTGTCCCACAAAAATAGGGTATGCCGATCCCTCTTCACTCACTGGAAGAGTCAAAACCAAATCACCGACTTTCGCTAAAAGTCACGTCTCTCACGCCCTAACATCCTAGGGTCCGCCAAAAGCCTAGGGTTTCCTAAGTCCCAACTGACCTATCCCTAAGCTCTGATACCAACTTAATCTGTCACGCCCCGGGTGTAAACCAGAACCCGGGCCCGTCTACAGATCCGCCGTGCACACGGTATTTCCCGCGTACACGAAGCGCCAAACCTGCTCAGATATATAAGAGATATAATAAAAGAGCAATAAAAACAGAGCTGAACTAAAACTAATACATCTCAGACTGAAGCTGGAAATAAAATACAATACATATGTATAAATGATACATCTGTCTCTCCCAGCTCACCAAAAATAAATACAACCTGCTGGCAAAAGCCAGTCCCAAAGTAAAAGTACAACCGTCTGAGGAAACACGGGTACACCAACAGTCCAGCTAACACGCTCAACCTGCCTCGAAGTCTATCTACTCAGCCGTCCTCTCTCCTCGACCCGTCGCTGAAAACTCAGCAGCACCCGCAGAAGACACTGCAAAAGAAACAAAGGGGAAGAGAAAAGAGAAAGCAGTGGGGGTGAGAACTACTGTAAACAGCAGCCTCCCCCTAGTGGGTAGACCTCAACTCAAATGTGCCCACTAGGACTACAAGAGGCGAAAAAGATGAACAAAGGTGGTAAGCTGTAAATAAAACTGCCGATGATGAATAGAGCTACCACTACATGCCTCTAATGAGCTAACTGATAGTATAGCTATATGTGTGCATCAGAATGTAAATGCCTGCCTGCCTAGACCCAATCGATACACCAGTAAGCACTGGTACTGCCTGCTGTGCCTGCCTGCCTGCCTGCCAAATCGGGTATGCTGGCCAACGCATAACACCGATAGGGGAAAAAGGGAGTCTCAAGGACTCGAAGCCTGTAAAACGCACACTCCGGAGTGGCACTCGAGGGGAGCGACCCACACGAGTATAATGCCTGGGTAACAAGTACCAAATCAGCAGGACTGGATCATGACTCTGATCAAGGTGGAAAACCCATCCACTAAAAGAAAGCCCAAAGCCTCTATCCCAATCTGATGCAATGACCACTGTCCGGTCAACCGCCAAAGATCCGCGGTTGCCGCAATGCCCTGTCCTCACAGCCTGCCTGTCCCAAAACCCACAACCGTCTGACTACACTATCCCAGCCCCTGCTCGAACCCGAGCGCACTATCCCCCAAATATAGACAAAAGAAGAGAAAAGCATGGTTTCTCCTAAGTCAATGCCATCATGATAGTGTAGCAGAAAGAGGTGGCCTAACTAAGTGTCCATACACGCATGCAAAGTCCTTTATCATTATTAAACATGATTCAAGTGTTCTAGTTCTCACAAAGTAGAGATATGCCGTTTAAATAGCCTTCCATTTTACAAGTTGCCCCAAAATAGCTTAGGTATATGTAAAAGAGGTCCCATCATGCATATGCCACATATCCAATTTAACAAAGCCCTTCCCATGGTTTTAAGCGACATATTAATTACAAGAATTAACCATTAATCAGCACTTAGTCCTTTTGAAGTCACAAACCCTAGTTATAAGCCCAATTCCCAAATTAGCATGCCATGTTCATTTTACCGGTTCATTTAGCCATATAACATATTAGCACTCAAATAGGCCTAGTGGGGACATCACAAGTAGGAGGTTAAACAACGGTACCCACCTCGAGCGCTAAATCCAAGTCCTGACAGCGAAGTCCGCGCTCGATCCTCAACAGTCCCCGCAACACTGTGCCAAAAATCCCAAAGGATACACACATAATTACTATCCAAGTTAATCCCAAAATCTGTCCCCAAAACCAGATTTACAGTTCAGCCATTTTCACCTGCGAAACGTGCCCACAAAATTCCCAGAAAAATACCACTGCGATCTACGCGACGAACCGGTCGAAACGAGTACCTGCACGTTTTCCCACGATTTTTCTATGCTGAGAACCAAAATCGACAAGAGGACCACCTCGAACAATATTTTCACCCAAAAACTGTGCTACAAGGTTCTGTAAAAAGGGGTTCTCACCTTCAGGGAAATTCCACGAAATTCCACAAAAATTCAGAGAGATTCCTTGTGATGCGTAGATGCAAATCCCCTTTTGAATCGCCTCAATCCGATGTCCGGTTGCGGAGATATCGCCAAAACAATCCGGCGCTGTCCAAAACTCCACCCCAGAAAATGGGGTCACAAGATGATCCGAAAAACCCATGAAAACCTCGGAATGGGGAAAAATCAGTAGAAATAAGAAATGTAGCCCTACCTGTTACGAAGACGATGGCGCAAGAATCGCTGAAAAATACTGCCTGGTTAGCTCGGGGGAGCTAAAACACTGTCGCTGCGCCGAAGAAGAATCCAGGAATGCAACGTCGCGCCGCGCCGAAAAATCCAAATCTCGAAATCCGAGCCTCCTAAATTCCTCAAACTTCACAGGATGCTTCCTCTCTTCTTGATGAAGATTTCATCTTCTCACTCCTTGAGAAGATGAGGCCTCTATGATGGAGAAAATGAGCCTTGAATGAGCCTCGGATGGAAAAATGAAGAAAACCCCTAAAAACAATTCCAATAATTACCATTGTGTCCTGCCGAACACGGAACAGCCAAAACAGCCAATGGGTCTTCGACACGTGTCCCGACCATCTCTGCCCGCGCGCCCGGTCGCTTCTGCTGCCCTGCCCGCACAGTTGACCGTCCAATGGGGAAGCGCCACGTGTCCCCTCCACTGTTCTGTGCACCCGGTGCACGAGCCTCTGTGGACCGAACGAATGGGAGACTGCCACGTGTCCGCTACCGGTGCACCGTAGACCATGAGCCATCCAGAGTATTCCGTGAACCAAGTGCTGTGAGCCATCCAACCGCCTCCTGCCACGTGGCACCGCCTCGGTGCACGCCCGCCGCGTGGACCGGCCGCCTGCCCGCGCCCCCCGCCGCGCCTGCCCGCGCCCTCAGCGGCTGCCCGCGGCCGCGCGCCGCCTGCCCGAGCGCCCTCCGCCGCCTTCCGCCGCCGCCCGCCGCCGCCGGCCGCCGCCGGCGATCGCCGGAGTTACTGTTCCGGCATGAACAGTAACCCGAAGCCCAAAAATGCAAGCAAATAGTCCATCTGAAGCATTTTCGCGCGCTGAATCCGATTTTGACGTCCGTTTCGCCAAATTCTCACTCTAAAAATTGCCGAAAGCCCCCGGAAAAATATTCTTGGTCCAAATTTCGCGCAGAGCCCAATCTTAATATCCGTTTTGCTCGCAAACACCTCTAAACAACCGATGGGGTCCCCCGATCACCCACGTGATCCATTTGAAGCCCGGAGTCCAACACTCGTGTCCAAACTGGCGCCCGAACACCGCCGACGTGCCCCGTAGGCCTCCAGAAGCTGCCGGTCACCCTGTAAAAGCCCCAAATACCTCCCGCACACCGCGTAGGCCTCCAGTAGCCACCTCAAAGCACCGCAACAGCTCTGCGGAGATCCAGGTCATCACATCCTCCCCCACTAAAAGAAAGTTTCGTCCTCGAAACTAAGGTCATTCCTCAACACGGAATCTCAACCAAAAGGGGGGTAAATATCCAATCATCCACCACTCAAGCTCCCAAAACTACCAAATACCTCATCCAGAGACGCGATGCAATCCTTGGGTCTCTAACCAGAACGAAACAAAGGGGAACACTCCAGAGGACCACGCCACCTCAACAAGGTACAGCTGGGCTAACAGCTCGGCCATCAAGTAGTCTGCATCGGTACAAGCATCCGCCCCTCCCAGGGCCTCAGATAATCCAACCACCAGTCCGTCGACACAAAAGCTCGATCCAAGTACCTCTGTACTCCCAAAGTATCCGATATAAGTCCCCCAACTGGTCTCAAAACCTCAGATCTCTAATCCAAAACCGTCGGGATGTAGAAGCAATCAACACTCAACCAGGTGCAGTCGAGAGAACCAGATCGCCCATCCATCTTCGCGAAGATCCAATACCCTTGTAGCTGGTAACTCAAATCCTCCAAGCTTGACAGAAGGGTGCTAGCTCCCGATGATCACTTCATCAAATTCTTACGGGTCCTCACAAAGCCGAAGTGAACCAACCTTCCACAACTCGAATAGCACCGGCGCCCCCAAAGGTGCCACACTTGGCCTGACACAAATCCAACACATCAAATCCTGGAGTTGGGTCCTCAACTCCCAAACTGGTGTCATGCCAAACAACTCCGATAGGAGAACAGCTAGGAACTCACCACCAAAAAGGGTATCTCCAAGTCCTGGTGCCGCCGCAGATCCCTCAAACCCACCAGCCAAAAGGCTACTCACCCACTACGAGACATCCGCCTCGCTCACAAGGTCAAAACCAAAGAGGCGAAGATACTCTCAAGCAAACCAAGTACACCAACACCTCCAGGCCTGGCTCCCACGAAAACCGTCCTCGCAGCATAATCAGCTGCCGCGAAAAGAAAAAGAAAACCGAGCCAGCCTAACCGTCCTAAGTACCAAACCAAGCCCCACAACTAGGTCAAGACCATCAGGCCTACAGGTACAACCAAGGACTCAACCGCACCGGGCAGGGCCCACGACACTCCCCCCAGGTGCAAAAGATCGGGAACACGACCTCCCGAACACCAGGTAACCGTCCTACCCCTAACCCAAAACAATGAAGCCAAACACTACCCACCAAGAAGGGAAAGCCTCTCGCATCGAAAGATACGAACCCAAGAGCCTGGAACAATTCAAACCTACCGCCACACTGGCCGCTGGAATCTATGTGCTCTGACGGTCTCAAAATCCACTATCCAGAAAAGAAATCAGGAGTGCCTCATCCGACTGACCTGTCCTCCAACACCCGGCGCCAAGCGCCTCAATCAGAACTCGCCTCAGGCGGCAGGTCCCAATCCAAAGGAACTGTAATGCCACGCTCCATACCCGGCGCCTACTCCAATGAGGCGTCCCTAGAACTCTCAATCCCCCACCGAACAAGACCCTGCCACCAAAGGCTCCATACACAATCCCACAAATCGGGGCAACTCATCCGCCAAAACTGGCTCACTCTTTCAATGCAATCCCACAGTTTTCCCTGCTGTCAACTGTCCACCCTTCCTCGGTGCCCCAGCACTAAACGTCGGCACGGAGGGGCTACTCACTAGTCCGACAACTGTGCCACTGCACTGATCCGACAACTGCGCCACTGTGCTGATCCGACAACTGTGTCACCGCGCTGCTCCGACAACTGCACCACTGTGCTGATCCGACAACTGTGTCACCGCGCTGCTCCGACAACTGCACCACTGTGCTGATCCGACAACTGTGTCATGCTCCGACAACTGCACCACTGTGCTGATCCGACAACTGTGTCATGCTCCGACAACTGCACCACTGTGCTGATCCGACAACTGTGTCACTGCTCCGACAACTGCACCACTGTGCTGATCCGACAACTGTGTCACCGCGCTGCTCCGCTGATCTGCCTCCAACACTCCTACCCTTCGGGTCCGGAGCCCCCCCCAGACTCCAATCTGGGTATCCGGCCCGAAACAACCAGCTCAGGCCCAACTGCCGCACCAAGGTGCACTCGGGTCAGAGCCCCAACGTCGGGGAGACACCGCTCACCACGACAAAACCGCAAATCAGCACACCCCAAACACTCGACCCAATCTAGCGAAAGTCAAAGGCATCCCCCTATTTTTGTAACGTTATGTTGTCTGCAGCCAACATAACTGTCCCACAAAAATAGGGTATGCCGATCCCTCTTCACTCACTGGAAGAGTCAAAACCAAATCACCGACTTTCGCTAAAAGTCACGTCTCTCACGCCCTAACATCCTAGGGTCCGCCAAAAGCCTAGGGTTTCCTAAGTCCCAACTGACCTATCCCTAAGCTCTGATACCAACTTAATCTGTCACGCCCCGGGTGTAAACCAGAACCCGGGCCCGTCTACAGATCCGCCGTGCACACGGTATTTCCCGCGTACACGAAGCGCCAAACCTGCTCAGATATATAAGAGATATAATAAAAGAGCAATAAAAACAGAGCTGAACTAAAACTAATACATCTCAGACTGAAGCTGGAAATAAAATACAATACATCTGTATAAATGATACATCTGTCTCTCCCAGCTCACCAAAAATAAATACAACCTGCTGGCAAAAGCCAGTCCCAAAGTAAAAGTACAACCGTCTGAGGAAACACGGGTACACCAACAGTCCAGCTAACACGCTCAACCTGCCTCGAAGTCTATCTACTCAGCCGTCCTCTCTCCTCGACCCGTCGCTGAAAACTCAGCAGCACCCGCAGAAGACACTGCAAAAGAAACAAAGGGGAAGAGAAAAGAGAAAGCAGTGGGGGTGAGAACTACTGTAAACAGCAGCCTCCCCCTAGTGGGTAGACCTCAACTCAAATGTGCCCACTAGGACTACAAGAGGCGAAAAAGATGAACAAAGGTGGTAAGCTGTAAATAAAACTGCCGATGATGAATAGAGCTACCACTACATGCCTCTAATGAGCTAACTGATAGTATAGCTATATGTATGCATCAGAATGTAAATGCCTGCCTGCCTAGACCCAATCGATACACCAGTAAGCACTGGTACTGCCTGCTGTGCCTGCCTGCCTGCCTGCCAAATCGGGTATGCTGGCCAACGCATAACACCGATAGGGGAAAAAGGGAGTCTCAAGGACTCGAAGCCTGTAAAACGCACACTCCGGAGTGGCACTCGAGGGGAGCGACCCACACGAGTATAATGCCTGGGTAACAAGTACCAAATCAGCAGGACTGGATCATGACTCTGATCAAGGTGGAAAACCCATCCACTAAAAGAAAGCCCAAAGCCTCTATCCCAATCTGATGCAATGACCACTGTCCGGTCAACCGCCAAAGATCCGCGGTTGCCGCAATGCCCTGTCCTCACAGCCTGCCTGTCCCAAAACCCACAACCGTCTGACTACACTATCCCAGCCCCTGCTCGAACCCGAGCGCACTATCCCCCAAATATAGACAAAAGAAGAGAAAAGCATGGTTTCTCCTAAGTCAATGCCATCATGATAGTGTAGCAGAAAGAGGTGGCCTAACTAAGTGTCCATACACGCATGCAAAGTCCTTTATCATTATTAAACATGATTCAAGTGTTCTAGTTCTCACAAAGTAGAGATATGCCGTTTAAATAGCCTTCCATTTTACAAGTTGCCCCAAAATAGCTTAGGTATATGTAAAAGAGGTCCCATCATGCATATGCCACATATCCAATTTAACAAAGCCCTTCCCATGGTTTTAAGCGACATATTAATTACAAGAATTAACCATTAATCAGCACTTAGTCCTTTTGAAGTCACAAACCCTAGTTATAAGCCCAATTCCCAAATTAGCATGCCAAGTTCATTTTACCGGTTCATTTAGCCATATAACATATTAGCACTCAAATAGGCCTAGTGGGGACATCACAAGTAGGAGGTTAAACAACGGTACCCACCTCGAGCGCTAAATCCAAGTCCTGACAGCGAAGTCCGCGCTCGATCCTCAACAGTCCCCGCAACACTGTGCCAAAAATCCCAAAGGATACACACATAATTACTATCCAAGTTAATCCCAAAATCTGTCCCCAAAACCAGATTTACAGTTCAGCCATTTTCACCTGCGAAACGTGCCCACAAAATTCCCAGAAAAATACCACTGCGATCTACGCGACGAACCGGTCGAAACGAGTACCTGCACGTTTTCCCACGATTTTTCTATGCTGAGAACCAAAATCGACAAGAGGACCACCTCGAACAATATTTTCACCCAAAAACTGTGCTACAAGGTTCTGTAAAAAGGGGTTCTCACCTTCAGGGAAATTCCACAAAATTCCACAAAAATTCAGAGAGATTCCTTGTGATGCGTAGATGCAAATCCCCTTTTGAATCGCCTCAATCCGATGTCCGGTTGCGGAGATATCGCCAAAACAATCCGGCGCTGTCCAAAACTCCACCCCAGAAAATGGGGTCACAAGATGATCCGAAAAACCCATGAAAACCTCGGAATGGGGAAAAATCAGTAGAAATAAGAAATGTAGCCCTACCTGTTACGAAGACGATGGCGCAAGAATCGCTGAAAAATACTGCCTGGTTAGCTCGGGGGAGCTAAAACACTGTCGCTGCGCCGAAGAAGAATCCAGGAATGCAACGTCGCGCCGCGCCGAAAAATCCAAATCTCGAAATCCGAGCCTCCTAAATTCCTCAAACTTCACAGGATGCTTCCTCTCTTCTTGATGAAGATTTCATCTTCTCACTCCTTGAGAAGATGAGGCCTCTATGATGGAGAAAATGAGCCTTGAATGAGCCTCGGATGGAAAAATGAAGAAAACCCCTAAAAACAATTCCAATAATTACCATTGTGTCCTGCCGAACACGGAACAGCCAAAACAGCCAATGGGTCTTCGACACGTGTCCCGACCATCTCTGCCCGCGCGCCCGGTCGCTTCTGCTGCCCTGCCCGCACAGTAGACCGTCCAATGGGGAAGCGCCACGTGTCCCCTCCACTGTTCTGTGCACCCGGTGCACGAGCCTCTGTGGACCGAACGAATGGGAGACTGCCACGTGTCCGCTACCGGTGCACCGTAGACCATGAGCCATCCAGAGTATTCCGTGAACCAAGTGCTGTGAGCCATCCAACCGCCTCGTGCCACGTGGCACCGCCTCGGTGCACGCCCGCCGCGTGGACCGGCCGCCACGCGGCGCCCGCTGGTGCCTTCGGCGCTGGTCGGACGGGGCGGCGACGCTGTTTTGGTGCGGCTAGCGGATTCGGGCGCCCAAAAAGGTGCGCCTAAATCCGGGAAAAGGTGCTTAGTGGACTTTTGCCTATAAATAGGCCTTTTGGGCCTTCATTTGTGGCTTTTCTGGGCTGTTTCAGAGAGGGAGCCCAATAGGGTTTTTGTTCACCCATTTATTCTACATCTTGTGGAGGAGTTCCAGGATTTTTGGTGGCACGCACTTCGAGATTGGGATTTTTTCGGCGCACTACGACGCACTTTCTTTATTTGCCCTTTTCGTCGCATTTCGGTCCGAGGGCTCCCTCGACCTACTCCGACCACCTATTTGAGCGATTCTTTCACCGTTGGATCCGCGATAGGTAGGGCTACGATCTTGGTACTTTCAGCATCTCCTAGTTTCGGGTTTTTCTTGGAGTTTTTCCATGCTTACTGGGACCCTTGTTTGCTGTGAGTTTTTCGGGGACAGCAGCATTGTTGCGTGGAGTTCTCCGTGCTCGAGCATCGGATCGAGTCGTGCCTGTACACTTTTTGCATCTACTCATCGCGAGGATTATCGTCGTATTTTTCTGGGATTTTTCTGAGGCTTTGCCGGAGGTATATTTTCTCCCTTTATCTGTGCATGGGTTTACAGTTGTGTTATTGTGAGGTTTTGCGCACCCTGTGTTGTGGAATTTGTCACTCGGCCTACGGGGCTCGGAATTGGACGTGCAGGTACCCGTTTGAAGGTCTCGACGCGACGATCGCAGTACTATTTTTGTCGGATTTTTCGGAGCCCTTTCTGTAGGTGAAAATATCGCATCTTTAGGTCTATTTTCGCAGATTGTGTATACTTGGATAATTTTTGGAATAAAGTGTAACTGTGGACCTTTTGTTGTACCCAGGAGGATTTGCAGGTATTTCTGAACCCGTTGGGACTAGTGGATATTGGAGATATTTGTTTCTGGATATTATCAGCTGTGGGACATTGGACAGTTCAGCTCTTCAGGTGGGTTGCCTCGTCTTCAAGATCTATGGACTGTACATTAATTCTATCTGTGTAGGAACTTGCATGTTGTGAATGTATTTTGTATAGCATGCTAGAATATAGGAATTGATGTTCCTGATGTTGTCAGATGATTATGTGATTTATTGTTTTCTACAAGCTGTTAATTATTGTTATCTTGGAACTTGACCTAGCACCCCCGCCATATGCAGCATGTTCAGCCAGACTTGTAGAAAAACTCCAACTTGGGCTAGATTATTATTGCTCTAGACATTCCCACACCACTATTTACTGTTTCATCCTGGACTTAGAGTTTTCCTCGCCCGGGTAGTGGGCCGAGAGGTCGGGTTGTTGTGGGATGCATTTTACACTCGTGTCTAGGGACCGAGTGGAGTCTGATAGCAGTCTGTAGATCAGTATTTTTTTTGGGAGTCGTCTGAGTGACAGTGGGTCTCGGCTGTGTAGTTTTCCAGCTTGTTAGTGAGAGAGTGTTTTGTTGATTACAGCCGATCTTGTTGATCGAGGATTTGGATTATAGCCTGCATGAGCCACATTTGAGCTTGATAGAGATGCGCGGATACTTTCCTCGGTGGGGTCGCACCTCTCGAGTGCCACTCCGGAGTTGGGCCTGATACTTTCTATCGCGACTTGTCAATGCAATCCCTCTGGCTGGGCCAGTTTTGGCAGTCACGGACGCCCTACGTAAGTCAGGTCCTCCGTGGATGCAATGGCAGTAGGTAGGCGCATGTTTGACTGGACCCGATGTGGCAGTCAGTATAGATTGGGTGATCTGAGTTGAGGGATAGTAGATGCACCATGTTTCTTTTTTTTCCACTCCTTGAGCATTTAGATAGAGGCATAGTAGCTGTAGAGTTTACTTTTTCAGCTTTTCCTTCCAGCACTGCAATTGTTACTTTATGCCTCTAGTAGACTTAGTGGGCAGACCGTCGGGCTTGTTGGCGGTACCCACTGAGAACTACTGTGGGATGTAGTTCTCACACTCGCCGTGGTGTCTTTTCCCTGGGAACTTCTGCTCCTGTTCCTGCTGCTCCAGCTGCTGATCCTACTTCTTTAGATCGAGGTAAGGGAGTTGCGAGATAGATCCCTACCAGTCGTCGTCCAGAGAGTAGATGTACCCTCTTACTATTTTGAGAGTTACATGTTGAGAGACCTTTGTAGTGAGGTATAGAGTTGTACTTTTCCTTTATTGCTGAGAGACTTGTGTATTTTGGTGAGGACTTGGGTTGTATATTTTGGAGTTGTATTTATTTTACTTCAGCATTTACTTTCAGTTCTGATATCTGTTAGTGTAGATGATCTTTTGCAGGTTAGTCGCTACGTCTATACGGGGCTTCCCGTATGGGCGGCGGATCTGTTGGCGAGCCCGGGTCGCAGTTTCGACCCCGGGGCGTGACAGTCCTGACTATTGTGCCAAAAAAAATCCCTTCTATCCCAAAACAGAAACCGTCTCTGGTGTCCCAATTGTCGCACCAATCAAAACCTGATCAAAGTAATCCTCCAAACAATGTTACCATTGTTCAGATAAGGACAAACGGTCCACCGGACCTCAAACCGCGACAACCGGTCACCCGAAGGGTACAAACATTCTAGCAATACCCCTAACGTCAAAAGATAGGAAAATCGCGCAAGAACCTGAATTTACCGAAAAAGGAGATTCTACGGGTGTATCGAAAATAACAGATAAAATTCGGGTGGTGAAACAAAAGACCGGACATGAAAACGGTGCCTAGCAAAACCCAAAATAATAAACCGACGAAAAACTCCGTGTCCAAAAATCCCTCCAGTGGCAAAAACCGTATTTTCGATGCGATCTGACTGTCGAGGAGGCAATTGACGAAAAAATAGGTTCCAATCGTTGCCTTGACGAAGTCCGCGACGAAAAACAACCGTGCAGAGGCTCATCTGATGAAAAATGAAAACAACTGCGTCGAGCGAACTGCACCGTCAAGCGGACGGCATCGTCAAGCGGACTGCACCGTCGACGAAAACGCCAAAGAAATGGTCAAACCAAAAACTGTCAAGCCAAAACCGTCGAGCAAAATCGTCGATAAAAACGCCAAGTAAAAGGTCAAACAAAAACTATCGAGCCAAAATCGTCGAGCGAAACCGTCGACGGTAGCGGCTCGACTCATGCGGACTTAGCGGAGGTGCAGCAGCCCCGCGAGGGCACAGCCCCGCGCGGGCATGGCAGCGGCGCGGCAGCCCCGCGTGGGCCCAGCCCCGCGCGGGCCCAGCCCCTTGCGGGCACGAGCAAGCAGTGCACGGCGGCAGGCGGTGCGACGCGGTAGTGTTGGGTTATATGTAATGGATCTAAATAGGGGAAAAAAACACCTAGAGGGGGGTGAATAGGTGTAAACAATAAACACTCAAAAAATCATTGCGCAATAAAACCCAATGCGGAAATGTAAATGAACACGCAAGATTTTTACGTGGAAAAACTCCAAACCGGAGTAAAAAAACCACGGGACCGATAACACGGCGAAATCCACTAGAATTAAAACACGTACAAGGTGATTTAACGTACTCACAGACGACTCAGCCTTTTACCATACGCTCCTAGTAGATCTTCTCCGCTCGCTCCACGACGCTTCTCGAATCCACGATCTGCGCCCAACGCCGAATCCTCAGCGTCCAACGTCGAGTCCACGACGTCCGACCGAATCCACGGTCTTCACCCAGTAGCACGCTTCGAATCCACGAACGTACCTCGCTCCGAATCCACGAGAGCGGTTGCACCTTGAATCCACAAGGCCACGCGAGTCCACGCGCCGATTTAGGGTAAATCGTTGTTTTTGGGTGGTGATGATCTGCCGAATACTTAGATTAGAAATAGATCGGAAATACCATCTAAGTATTCATTGATTTGATTCTACTCAAAATCTGAGTATGGAAAACCTAGAATCAAATCAATCAATATAGATGAAGAAACATAGAATTAATCTATTGATTTCCTTTCTTCTCTATATGTGGATTTTTTCTTTCGGTCGTATTTTTCTATTAATCGTTTCGATGCCCTAGAAAATGAATAAAGGGTCTATTTATAGGTTAGAAACCATTGGAAGAAGATAAGGATCAAAAACATCCTTTTCTGAAAATTTTCAGGACGGCGATCCGGATCGGATTAGCTGCGATCCGGATCGTCGTAGCGTGATAGACAATTCCAGAAAATAGGGTTCGGGATCCGGATCGCAAGTCCGATCCGGATCGTTCATACAATTCACCAAACTCCCATGTTCGGGATCCGGATCGGAATGGCCTAGGATCCGGATTGAAATTGCCAATGAACAACACCCTTCGGGATCCGGATTGCAAGGCCTGATCCGGATCCTGAACATGTCCCATGTCCAGTTTTTGATTTTTATGCAATTAAAATTCTTCCAAGTGTTTCTACACTACAAGAAGTATTCGGATCACCAAAAATCTTTAGTTAAACATACCTGATCCTTTTGAATTCTTCTTTCTTGAGATTGAGGTATATGATCCAAAGTTTTTCATCTTCAATCTTCAAGACTTAACACTTTCACGAAATACGCCAACTCAAATTCCGTAACAATCTCCCCCTTTGGCGGTTTCGTGACAAAACACAAATCCACTAAAGAAAATTCAAAAAGATATTTTTGTTGCTATCACCATACAACAAAAATTTACAATGGAGATCCAAAAATTTAAATACATGAGATAAACTCCTAAAACAGACTCTAGACTTAGACATCTGTACTCTCTGCAAAAAGAAATCATTCTTGACAAAAGAAATCGTTAGATACCTCAAGAATTGAAACATACAAAACCAAGCAGAGATAGAGTTTATACTCATCATGACATTTAGTAATTCAGATATGTAATAAGATCATAATCAAACCAACATATCTTCTAAGCAATAAGACCAAATGTCAAAATGTTAGTCCAACACACAACTTGTTAGTCATATTACATGCCCAAATAGTTAGTCAAATAGTTAGTAGGGACATGCAACAAATCACAAATAAAAACCAAAAGTTGTAATACTTACCTTCCACCAAAGTCAAAGTTTGATTCGTCAAAGTTCCAAACTTTCACACAGTCAAAGTTTTCTCTTACTACTCTCTCTCTCTCCCCCTTTTTGTCACAAACAAAGCCAAAAATGTAGTCAAAACTACAAAGTTAAAAGAGAGTTAAACAAGTTTAAATACAAATTAAGAAACTTAAAAACCTGCAAAAGAAAGGATTAGAAGGAAAGTTTATGGAGAATCGTCAGAACTGATACACCCAAGCTTCTGAAACATTTTCTTGATCCGTTTATTCATAGAAGCTTGCTCCTTCTTCACTTCTTTGAGATCTTGAATCATCACAGCTTGTTCTTTCTTGACTTCTTTGAGATCTTCCTTCATTTCAGCGAACTCAGCAGACATGCGTTCTTGTTCGTTGGATAGTCGTTGTTGTTCTTTAAAGATTGAGCTGACAGAAGCATCATCATCAGAAGTGGATGGAGGTGCTTGCTGTGCTGGTGGAACAGGAGCTGTAGAAGTAGTTGCTGGTGGCTGAGCTCGTTGTCGGATTGGAGGAGATGGAGGATCATCTTGTTTTGTCGATAGAGACTTCACTATTGTTGTCTCATTAATGGTGCCCAAACTGTACATGTATGAGCTCGCGCTTGTATCCACTTTAAACTTTCTAAGGATGCGCATGATTATCATTGGATAGGGTAGTCTCTCTGTGGGGTGAGAGTGTTCCACATACCGCGCCATCCTTGACCAAATGAGGTAAGGAATATTCAAGTTTGCTCCCATCAATGCGGCCGGGTTTCCAAGAAGATAAAGGAATAACATCCTATCCCATCGAAGAACCTTCGTGTTCATGTTGGGAAGAATGTTGTAGCAGACAATGAAGTTTATATACCGATACTCTGGTCGAAGCTCTTTAGAGAAAACAGAATTTCCGGTTGACAAGGTATCTGGAAGACAAATTCCATTGACAACCACTCTCCAGGAGTTGTCGTTGAAGCTTTGAGTTTTCAGGTAATGAATTCCATCAGATCTGGCTTTCATTCCTAGCACTTCTCCAATCAGTTGGGGTGTGACTTTGATTTTGATATTTTTAACAAAAGTATGAAATTCTCGACGTCCGTCATCGTGATCAATTAAACTTGCAGCGTTCTGATAAAACATCCGTACTGAGTGTGGACAGTACACAGTAGTCTCAGGGAAGTTGCAAATTGGAGCAAGACCGACCTGGTCAAACAAAATTCCAAAGACTGCAGATCGTTCCTTCATCGGTTGGACATTGACATGTCTTTCGCCAATACATTCCCTTTTCTCAAAATCTTTGATTCTTGCGGAGCTGATGAATTCCTGTTGAGGAGGCTGGCTAGCAATAGGTTCGTTAATCGAAATGCTCCTAGCACTGCCTCTTTTTCTTGCACCGGTTTTCATCCTTGTTCCAAATGGACTTGGGTCCATGGGAGCTTTTCCTTTTTCTGCAGCAGTAGGAGGAGGCTTTGCCTTTGAGGCTTCAGCAGTAGCTTTCCCTTTTGAGACAATAGGGACGTTTTCCTCGATCTCGAGGTTATCCCAGTCAATAGAAGCCGTCTCTGAATCTGTCTCAGAATCACTCCGAGCTTTCTTCGATCTCTTTGCTTTCTTAGGTTTGGCAGTGTCCTTAGCATGGACCATGGCAGCAAGTAGGAAAATAATCCAGGTGATCACCATTTTCGCTGCTAGTAAGAAAAGTATCCTGTGAAAACCAACTCAAGAACACATGAAAAAATTGTTAATTTTGAAAAATTTGAAAAATTGTACCCAAACAATCATAATCATGTAGAGAAGCTAAGAATCAAATTAGTTTTGCAAAAAGAATTTTAAAAGTGGATCAATTCCATGATTTTCAAAAATTCCTCTTATATGCCCTAAAACAGAATTTTCAGAAATCGAAGCCCAAAAATTCGTTAATCTTGAGAAAACCCAGCATATAATCAAAACTAATCTACTCAGAGTTCTTATTTCAAAAGAAATTTGACCAAAAACCATTCACAAACGAAAAGATCCATGATTTCTACTCACGTTTTGAGCAAATAAGGAAAAACAATGAAAAACCGAGATTTTGATCAATAAAACTTACTTGAATCGAAGAACTTGAGTTTGGAAAGCTCCAAGATGCAAGATTTCTAGAGAGAGAACTCTAGAGACTTAAGAACAAAAGATTGGGTAAAAGAAATCAAAAGCCCTTGGTTCTTATTAAAACCCTAGCCGTGATCCGGATCGGATCGAGAATGTGATCCGGATCGGCTACCCGCAGGAAAAAGCCTGCGTTCGGGATCCGGATCACTTAGTCCGATCCGGATCGGCTTCAACTTTTTCTCAGAAAAATTTAGAAAAATTCCATAAAATCCAGAAAAAGTATGTAAGCACTTTAGCATATCAACTTTAAACAAAAATCATCGTTTCATACAACAAGAAATAGATTATACAAAATCTATCAAAAATACTCAAAAATGAAACGAAAATTTATGGAAATTAAAACTCTTAAAGTTGAACAACTTCAATCACATCTAACCTGATCTTATGCGTAATGCCTTTATCAAATCATCAATTTTGGTAAAGAAAATGAAATACCAAGATCAATAGATGTTTGAAATCCCAGATAAGTTAGATAATATATCTAGACAATCTGTTGAAGGAGTGGCTCTTTGAGCATCTTTTATCAAAAATCCCACCTTATACCAACCATGAAATTTGACAGAGTCAAGTATTTCAATATGCATTTCATCATCATTTTAAAACAAAAATTTGCTTTGCATACATGGGGTATCTTTTTCTTTTTCTTTTTCCTCCATGTGGTGGTAGTTTTCACACTCCTCATTGGGATGTAACTCTTTCCACATCTTTTGAGCATTTTACTTTTCTTTGACTCCCCCTCAATTGGCTATCAATTATTTAATATATAAGGTATTCAACCAAAAATTGATCTCGCATTCATACTCGACTAAGCTATCAAATAAGATAATGACTATACCAGGAGATCATTGAGAGAGAAATTGACTTTGATCACTTAAAAGATGATTTAATTAACATAAATGATCATTGCAACATCGAAATATTATGATATCAAAAGCATAATAGATTTCTAAATGCGTAAAAGGATGCAAATAAAGTCAATTATGATTTATGCTCAATTAATGTCCTATGTACAAAACATAGATAAAGAACAAAACAAAAACAAAAACAAAACCTAACTTAAGCAAAAGTTTCAAAAAGGTTATTTCAAGGAAAGCATGCCAATTGCTTTACGCAAGTGAATAAAACGTTTTTGATCCAAAGGTTTTGTTAAGATATCAGCTAATTGATCCTCAGTTGAAATATATGACAGTTGAAGAATATTTGATTCAACTAGCTCTCTAAGAAAATGATATCTAAGTTCAATATGTTTTGTTCTAGAGTGCAACACAGGGTTTTTCGAAATGTTTATGGCACTGGTGTTGTCACAAAGAATGGTTACCGAAGATGCTGAAATCCGAAAGTCGCTCAATACGCTTTTCATCCAAATTAATTGAGTTGAACAACTTCCCGCTGAAATATATTCTGCTTCGGCAGTCGAGAGTGCTATGCAGTTTTGCTTTTTACTGTGCCATGCAACAAGGCAATGGCCAAGATAGAATCATGCACCACTTGTCACGCCCCGGGGGTCACGATCAGCGGAAAGGGAGAGTTAAAGGGTTGAGTCTCTATTTTTTTTTTTTGAAAAGTCAGTCCTCCCCGGCGCGTGCCCAGACCCGCCGCATATACAGATTTACTCGAAAATCGGGCAGAGTCTCCTCTGTATATGCACGACGTCGCGGCTATTCCAACATCTCAACACAAGTATTCGATTAATCACAACAGTCAGAACATTCAAACAACAGTGTAAACTAAACGGAGTGCCCGTCGGCGATCAAGTTGAAAGCATAAACTCACGGTTTTGAAAACAGGCCCACACGACCCAAGGTTTTGAAAACGTTTTGGAAAGATGCCATAAATCCACAGGGTTTGGAAAACGGGTCCACACGACCCGAGGTTTTGAAAGCAGTTTAGAAAAATCTCATAAATCCACATGGTTTAGAAACGGGTCCACCCGACCCGAGGTTTTGAAAACAAGTTTTCGAAGCTCTTTTTGTTTCTTTGCTAGTTGTTTTACTTTGGAAAGGATTAGCCAGACGGGAATAAATAAAACAGTCCATAATGCCAACCGAAACACCAGTAGTCAACATCCACATCGACCCCACGAGGGTATCGCGAACCACACTGTAGTCTACAGTACTGAATGAAAATGCAAGGAATAAGAAAAGAGAAAACAAACTAGAGCTCCTCACAGCCCGACCGCTCTCATCCCGGCCTCACCGCCGCCTATCGCTCGCCCCTGGATGAACCTGTCACGGAGTGGGTAGTCAGCGACATGCGATAGTAGTAATATGCAGGAAAGAAAGTCAAACCTAACAGTAAAACTATCTGGGGCAACCACTCGACTCCCTGGAAGAGTGAAACGCGAACATACATAGAACCCCTGCAACATCTGCACCGTCGGTAACACCTATACACCTTGATCTCGTCGGTCACCTATCCCGACAGATCACACCGCTCACACCTTGGGGCACCTGACCTCGTCGGACACCTATCCCGACAGATCGCACCTTCTCCCCCACCTTTTGATGCCTCAAACCCCACACCTACGGGGGCCCCCACCACTTCACCTTGTGGGGTAACACGGGTCGAAGACCGCTTTCCCGGAAAAGAGCACCCTTGCGGTGGCCAGACCGCGGGTGCGCGTGTCGCAACCACGAGCACAGTAACCAAGATACCGAACATTATCGCAACCATATAGAGGCCGTCAACGTTAGTATTTCAAATATGCAGTTAAACAGTTATCCAAAAACACCGAGTCTACACTTAGTCTCAAAGGAACCCACCTTTTACGTTGTCGCGCTGTTGGTCGCCTCTAGGTCCTTTCGCGTCCCGGTATGCCCGCCCGGACCTACACGAACCTGCGTACCGGAGTCAGTAACTCACAACTCTAACCAAGTAAAGGTTACGGAAAGCCCGCCCCTTTCCGTCGATCGTGGGGCACAACCTGCCGATTGGCAAAGACGGCGGCGTCCTTGGGTGAGGCCAACAACGCGGACAGCCCAACGTACCCGCGGAACACCCGGCCCCCCCCCCCCCCCCCTTCTCCCCGTGCCACCCGCATGCGGTGATGCCCGCATGCGGGTGCTGCCCGCATGATCGGGCGCGCACGCCCGGCCCCGCGCGGCTGCGCGGGGCGCGCTGCCCGCACGCGCGGGTGCGTGCGGGCCCGGCCCCGCGCGGCTGCGCGGGCGCGCTGCCCGCACGCGCGGTGCGTGCGGGCCCGGCCCCGCGCGGCTGCGCGGGCGCGCTGCCCGCACGCGCGGGCGCGCTGCCCGCACGCGCGGTGCGTGCGGGCCCGGCCCCCTCCCGCGGCTCCGCGGCGTGCCGCCCGCATGCGGGTGCAGCCCGCATGCGGTTGCACGCGCGCGCGCGTGGCCCCGCGCGGCCCGTGCGGCCGCGCCGCCCGCATGCGGCGCTCCGCCCGCGCCGGAGTCCGGTGGCGCCGTCACCCTCCCCCACCTCGAAGGCTTCGACCAAGAAACCAAGCAAAAACCCAAAACAAGAACCCTAACAAAAAGCTCACCTCGGTTTCGTCGGCTAGGGTTGATCGAGGAAAGGGTCGTCCCGTTCTTGCGAGCTTGCTATCGAAGGGTATCCCGTCGATCTTCTCCCTCCTCGGTCGCGCCGCCTCGGTTCTCCAAACGATCGGTGAGGGGGAGGGTGCGGTTTGGGGAAAAGGAACTGCTCCTCGTCCACGCTCGGTATCGTGCCCTAGAGTGAGGGGGGGTTGAGATGAATATCCAATCCGAGCGATTAGGAAAGGGGAAAAAAAAAGGACGAACCCGTTTCAAGTCAAAAATAAACCAAAACCAAAGGGTCGGGTTCGAACCGGGTTCCGGTCTGCCTGGTACCCCGCGTTGGTTACCCGAACCAACTGTCACCTTCTGGAATTTATTCCGGGAGATTCCGGAGTCGGAATCCAAAACCGATTTCGCCGGCGGTCCCCGTTTCGCGAGCTTTATTGACTAAAAATACTCGCGAGCCCCGACGATCTGTCCAGAAACACAGAATTATCAGTCCCCCTTCCCGGACCCCTGAGCGAGACGCGAAAATAAAATAAAATAAAAATAATAAAAAAAACACAAGTAGACCCAAGAATGGAACCACAAAATTTTAAACCCGCGGATACTACACCACTCACCTTTTAAAAACGAGCTTCGTCCTCGAAGCTCAATCCTGGATCTCGGTGAAAAGATAGGGATAGCCCTCCCTCATCTTGGACTCCAGCTCCCACGTCGCTTCCCGCTCCTCGTGGTTGTTCCAGAGCACCTTGACGTAGGGGATGACTCGGTTTCGGAGCGTCTTGCTCTCTCGTGCTAGGACTCGCACCGGGGCTTCCTCGAAGCTTAGGTCCTCCTTCAGTTCGAGTGTCGAGGCGTCCAGGACGTGCGATGGGTCGGGGAGGTATTTCTTGAGCATCGAAACATGGAACACGTCGTGCACCCGGCTGAGGGTCGGTGGTAGGGCGAGGCGGTAAGCCACTGGACCAATGCGCTCCAGGATCTCGAACGGCCCCACAAACCGTGGGCTCAGCTTGCCCTTTAACCCGAAGCGCTTGATTCCTCTGGACGGCGAGACCCGCAAAAACACGTGTTCTCCCACCTGGAATTCCAGGTCCCGGCGTCTCCGATCCGCGTAGCTCTTTTGCCGACTTTGGGCGGTCAGTAGGCGCTTCCTGATAAGGCGAACCTTCTCTTCGGTTTCTTCCACTAAGTCGGGTCCCAAGAACTTCCGTTCTCCTAAGTCGTCCCAACAGATCGGGGATCGGCAGCGCCTGCCGTACAAGGCCTCATAGGGTGCCATCTGGATGCTGGCCTGGTAACTGTTGTTGTAGGCGAATTCGACGAGGGGCAGGTAACGCTCCCAACCGATCCCCCAGTCTAGCACACAGGCTCGCAGTAGGTCCTCCAGCGTCTGAATCACTCGCTCCGACTGTCCGTCCGTTTGGGGGTGAAAGGCCGTGCTGAACTGTAATCTGGTCCCCAAGGCCTGCTGTAGGCTCTGCCAAAACTTCGAAACAAAGCGTGTGTCTCTATCCGATGTGATCGATGCCGGCACTCCATGCAGTCTCACGATCTCGCTGAGGTAGACTTGGGCCAACCGCTCTCTAGTCCAGGTTGTGTGAATGGGTAGGAAGTGCGCTGACTTGGTTAGCCGGTCAACAATGACCCAGATCGTGTCGTGCCCCTGTTGTGAACGTGGGAATCCAGTGACGAAGTCCATGGTGATCTGATCCCACTTCCACTCTGGTACAGGTAGCGGCTGTAGCTTTCCCGCCGGCCGCTGATGCTCCGCCTTTATCTGCTGACAAACCAGGCAAAGTGCGACGTGACGGGTCACATCCCCCTTCAGCTTGGGCCACCAGAAAGTCTGCTTAAGGTCCCTGTACATCTTTGTACCCCCCGGATGTGCCGCATAAGGGGCGCGGTGTGCCTCCGCTAGGATTTCCTCCTTCAATTCCGGGGTATCCGGCACGCAGATCCGCCCGCGGAACCGTAAGACGCCGTCGCCTTCCACGGAAAAGTCCCCTCCCTGATCCGGCGGAATCTTGTCTCGTATGAGCTGCAAGTGCGAGTCCGCCCGCTGTCCCTCTCGGATTCTCTCGAACAGTGTCGGCTTTACCACCAAAGCCAACAGTTGTGCGACTGTGCCTATTGGTACTACCTCCAACTTCATTCGCGAGAATTCCGCGACCAGGGTGCTCTGCTCAGTTATCGCGCGCGCGGTCGTCTCTTCTGGTTGCCCCTTCCTGCTCAAAGCGTCCGCCACTGCGTTTGCTTTCCCGGGGTGGTACTGGATCGTTAGATCGTAGTCCTTCAATAATTCCAGCCACCGTCTCTGCCGCAGATTTAGTTCCTTCTGGGTAAACAGGTACTTGAGGCTTTGGTGGTCAGAGAAGACGTTACAGTGGACACCAAAGAGGTAGTGTCGCCATAACTTCAAAACAAAGACCACCGCGGCCAGTTCCAAATCGTGTATCGGATAATTCTTCTCGTAATCTTTCAGTTGTCTGGACGCATAGGCTATTACTTTTCCTTGTTGCATCAACACACCCCCAAGTCCGATCCTCGATGCATCGCAATACACTTCATAATCCTCTCCGGGTGTTGGTAGTACGAGGATTGGTGCCCTGGTTAGCCTTCTTTTAAGTTCTTCGAAGCTCTCCTGGCATTGTGTCGACCACACAAACTTTTCTCCTTTCCTAGTCAACCGGTTTAAGGGGGCCGCAATCTTCGAGAAACCCTCTATAAAGCGTCTGTAATAACCCGCCAGTCCCAAGAAGCTGCGAATCTCCGTCACCGTCGTTGGCGGCTGCCAGTCGATCACCGATTCCACCTTCTTGGGGTCCACGGCGATTCCCTTCGCCGAGATCACATGCCCCAGGAACCCCACTTCGCGTAGCCAGAAGTCACATTTTTTTTGAGCTTGGCGAACAGCTTCTGCTCCCTGAGGGTTTGGAGAATCGTTCGTAGGTGGTCCTCGTGCTCCTCGTCGGTGGGTGAATAGATCAGTATGTCGTCGATGAAGACCACCACGAACCGATCTAGGAACGGTCTGAAGATCCGGTTCATCATATCCATAAAGACCGCGGGGGCGTTCGTAAGCCCGAACGGCATGGCC
This sequence comes from Tillandsia fasciculata, assembly GCA_029168755.2. NCBI lineage: Eukaryota > Viridiplantae > Streptophyta > Magnoliopsida > Poales > Bromeliaceae > Tillandsia > Tillandsia fasciculata. The sequence goes on from JAQOTM010000624.1 coordinate 69,306, forward strand.
GTGAACTCGTAATGGCCATACCGGGTCCGAAAGGCGGTCTTCGGAACGTCCTCGTTCCGAACCCGGAGCTGGTGGTAGCCCGACTGCAGATCGATCTTTGAAAAGACCGTCGCTCCTCGCAGCTGGTCGAAGAGGTCGTCAATTCTGGGCAGGGGGTACTTGTTTTTCACCGTGACCTTGTTTATCCCCCTGTAGTCGATGCAGAGACGCAGGCTTCCGTCCTTCTTCCGTACAAAGAGTACCGGTGCGCCCCAGGGCGACACACTCGGCCTGATAAACCCTTTGTCTAAAAGGTCCTCCAGTTGCGCCTTTAGCTCTTTTAACTCCGCGAAGGCCATTCGGTAAGGCGCCTTTGTGATAGGTTGAGTACCCGGTATGAGTTCAATAGGGAACACCACCTCTCTCTCTGGGGGTAACCCGGGCAGTTCCGCTGGGAAAACGTCGGGGAAGTCCCTCACTATTGGGATGTCTGAAGGTGCCGTCGAGGGTCGGGTAACCAAATCCACCGATGCCAAGTAGGCCACACACCCACCCTCTACCAGTCTCCTGGCTCGAGCCGCTGAGATGACTGCCGGGAAGGAGGTACTCTTGCACGCCAGGTATGCATTCTTTGGGAAACTTGGTTCTTGCAGTTGCTGCCGTAAGAGTTGGTTCTCCGCGGCCGCCGATGCCGTTGCATCCGCCCCCTCGTCCCCAGCCGACGCTCTGGTTCGAACCATTGTCTGTACAGACACACCAACAGAACACAAAACTTAGCACTGAACTTCGCTAGAAAGAACTACCGTAATATCGAGAGGGAAAGGAAAACATTATCCACCCATCCCCTCCCCGGTCTCTCACGTCCTAACCCTTAAACCCTGCACATTTCATTTATTCGTAGATAAGTGTGGCACTACTGTGGATGTTGGACCTTCACTGTTGTGATTAAAAGAAAATTTTCTCTTTTTGTTTTTCTCTGATACCATCTTAATCTGTCACGCCCCGGGGGTCACGATCAGCGGAAAGGGAGAGTTAAAGGGTTGAGTCTCTATTTTTTTTTTTTGAAAAGTCAGTCCTCCCCGGCGCGTGCCCAGACCCGCCGCATATACAGATTTACTCGAAAATCGGGCAGAGTCTCCTCTGTATATGCACGGCGTCGCGGCTATTCCAACATCTCAACACAAGTATTCGATTAATCACAACAGTCAGAACATTCAAACAACAGTGTAAACTAAACGGAGTGCCCGTCGGCGATCAAGTTGAAAGCATAAACTCACGGTTTTGAAAACAGGCCCACACGACCCAAGGTTTTGAAAACGTTTTGGAAAGATGCCATAAATCCACAGGGTTTGGAAAACGGGTCCACACGACCCGAGGTTTTGAAAGCAGTTTAGAAAAATCTCATAAATCCACATGGTTTAGAAACGGGTCCACCCGACCCGAGGTTTTGAAAACAAGTTTTCGAAGCTCTTTTTGTTTCTTTGCTAGTTGTTTTACTTTGGAAAGGATTAGCCAGACGGGAATAAATAAAACAGTCCATAATGCCAACCGAAACACCAGTAGTCAACATCCACATCGACCCCACGAGGGTATCGCGAACCACACTGTAGTCTACAGTACTGAATGAAAATGCAAGGAATAAGAAAAGAGAAAACAAACTAGAGCTCCTCACAGCCCGACCGCTCTCGTCCCGGCCTCACCGCCGCCTATCGCTCGCCCCTGGATGAACCTGTCACGGAGTGGGTAGTCAGCGACATGCGATAGTAGTAATATGCAGGAAAGAAAGTCAAACCTAACAGTAAAACTATCTGGGGCAACCACTCGACTCCCTGGAAGAGTGAAACGCGAACATACATAGAACCCCTGCAACATCTGCACCGTCGGTAACACCTATACACCTTGATCTCGTCGGTCACCTATCCCGACAGATCACACCGCTCACACCTTGGGGCACCTGACCTCGTCGGACACCTATCCCGACAGATCGCACCTTCTCCCCCACCTTTTGATGCCTCAAACCCCACACCTACGGGGGCCCCCACCACTTCACCTTGTGGGGTAACACGGGTCGAAGACCGCTTTCCCGGAAAAGAGCACCCTTGCGGTGGCCAGACCGCGGGTGCGCGTGTCGCAACCACGAGCACAGTAACCAAGATACCGAACATTATCGCAACCATATAGAGGCCGTCAACGTTAGTATTTCAAATATGCAGTTAAACAGTTATCCAAAAACACCGAGTCTACACTTAGTCTCAAAGGAACCCACCTTTTACGTTGTCGCGCTGTTGGTCGCCTCTAGGTCCTTTCGCGTCCCGGTATGCCCGCCCGGACCTACACGAACCTGCGTACCGGAGTCAGTAACTCACAACTCTAACCAAGTAAAGGTTACGGAAAGCCCGCCCCTTTCCGTCGATCGTGGGGCACAACCTGCCGATTGGCAAAGACGGCGGCGTCCTTGGGTGAGGCCAACAACGCGGACAGCCCAACGTACCCGCGGAACACCCGGCGCCCCCCCCCCCCCTTCTCCCCGTGCCACCCGCATGCGGTGATGCCCGCATGCGGGTGCTGCCCGCATGATCGGGCGCGCACGCCCGGCCCCGCGCGGCTGCGCGGGGCGCGCTGCCCGCACGCGCGGGTGCGTGCGGGCCCGGCCCCGCGCGGCTGCGCGGGCGCGCTGCCCGCACGCACGGTGCTTGCGGGCCCGGCCCCGCGCGGCTGCGCGGGCGCGCTGCCCGCACGCGCGGTGCGTGCGGGCCCGGCCCCCTCCCGCGGCTCCGCGGCGTGCCGCCCGCATGCGGGTGCAGCCCGCATGCGGGTTGCACGCGCCCGCGCGTGGCCCCGCGCGGCCCGTGCGGCCGCGCCGCCCGCATGCGGCGCTCCGCCCGCGCCGGAGTCCGGTGGCGCCGTCACCCTCCCCCACCTCGAAGGCTTCGACCAAGAAACCAAGCAAAAACCCAAAACAAGAACCCTAACAAAAAGCTCACCTCGGTTTCGTCGGCTAGGGTTGATCGAGGAAAGGGTCGTCCCGTTCTTGCGAGCTTGCTATCGAAGGGTATCCCGTCGATCTTCTCCCTCCTCGGTCGCGCCGCCTCGGTTCTCCAAACGATCGGTGAGGGGGAGGGTGCGGTTTGGGGAAAAGGAACTGCTCCTCGTCCACGCTCGGTATCGTGCCCTAGAGTGAGGGGGGGTTGAGATGAATATCCAATCCGAGCGATTAGGAAAGGGGAAAAAAAAAGGACGAACCCGTTTCAAGTCAAAAATAAACCAAAACCAAAGGGTCGGGTTCGAACCGGGTTCCGGTCTGCCTGGTACCCCGCGTTGGTTACCCGAACCAACTGTCACCTTCTGGAATTTATTCCGGGAGATTCCGGAGTCGGAATCCAAAACCGATTTCGCCGGCGGTCCCCGTTTCGCGAGCTTTATTGACTAAAAATACTCGCGAGCCCCGACGATCTGTCCAGAAACACAGAATTATCAGTCCCCCTTCCCGGACCCCTGAGCGAGACGCGAAAATAAAATAAAATAAAAATAATAAAAAAAACACAAGTAGACCCAAGAATGGAACCACAACATTTTAAACCCGCGGATACTACACCACTCGTGCTTTTCCGATCATCCACTGATCCTGCCCAATCGGCATCTGAGTATCCAACAATATCTAAACTTGTTCCCATAGGATACCAAATTCCGAAGTTTATCGTTCCTTTGATATATCGGATGATCCGTTTCACCGCTTTCAGGTGAACCTCCTTCGGTGCTGATTGATATCTCGCGCAAATCCCAACACTGAAGGATATATCCGGGCGACTAGCCGTGAGATATAGTAGACTTCCAATCATACTGCGATACAGTTTCTCGTCTACATTCTCACTTTGTGATTCACTTCCAAGTCCCTTATGGCTAGTTCCCATTGGAGTCGGAAAATCCTTAGAATTTTCTAAATCAAACTTTTTGACCAACTCCAGTGCATACTTGGATTGACACAAGTGAATTCCTTCATCGTTTTGTTTAACTTGTAATCCAAGAAAATAAGTCAATTCGCCCATCATGGACATCTCAAATTCGCTTTCCATGGTCTCCGCGAATTTAGAAGCATCATTATCTCTTGTTGCGCCAAATACAATGTCATCGACATAGATTTGTGCAACTATGAAATTGTTTTGATAATGCTTCACAAAGAGAGTCCTGTCAGCTCCCCCTCGAGTATAGCCCTTTTCCAAAAGGTGCTTTGTCAACCTTTCGTACCATGCTCGCGGTGCTTGTTTCAGACCGTAAAGAGCCTTTTTCAGACGAAAAACATGGTTAGGTAGTTTATGATCCACAAAACCTTTCGGTTGAGCCACATAAACTTCCTCATTTAAAAACCCATTTAAAAAGGCGCTCTTAACGTCCATTTGAAATAATTTGATTTTAAAATGACAAGCAATCGCAAACAAGATACGAATGGACTCGAGTCTAGCTACAGGGGCGAAAGTTTCATCAAAGTCTATACCTTCTACTTGAGAGTAGCCTTGAGCAACTAACCTTGCTTTGTTCCTGATGATAGTACCATCTTCATTTTTCTTGTTCTTGAAGATCCATTTGGTACCTATCACATTGTGTTGCTTCGGAGGCTTCGTTAATTCCCAGACTTTGTTTCGCTCAAATTGATGGAGCTCTTCCTGCATTGCTTTAATCCAGTAGTCATCTTGGAGAGCTTCATCAACATTCTTTGGTTCGATTTGAGATACATAGCATGCAAATCCGCAAACCAATTGTCTCCGTGTTCTAACTCCTTCTTGTGGATCTCCAATGATGTTCGATTCAGGGTGATCCTTGGAGATGCGTAACGTTTGAGGTAAGGAGTAGTCGGAGGTACACGAGATGATTCCTGCACATCAGATAAACTTGAAGAACCGTTAGATGCATCATTATTATCGAAAGAATTGTTAGAAGAAGATGCATTAGCAGGTGTATCATCATCAAGAGAGATATCGAGGGTAGATTTTTCAGATTCAAAGTGAAAAGCTTCATCTACCTTAACATTTATCGATTCTACGATCGTCTTAGATTCTAAGTTAAAAACTCGATATGCTCTGCTGTTTGTAGAATAACCTAAGAAAATCCCTTCGTCACTTCGAGAGTCAAATTTTCCAAGATTCTCGCGATCACGTAAAATAAAACACCGACTCCCAAAGATACGAAAATATTTGATGTTAGGTTTTCTACAAAACCATAGTTCATATGGTGTATTCAAAGTCCCCGGGCGCAAATACACTCGATTAATAACATAGACAGCAGTGTTCACCGCTTCAGCCCAAAAATATAAAGGTAAGTTCCGGCTATGAAGCATAACACGTGCCATCTCCTGTACGACCCTGTTTTTGCGCTCGACTACACCATTTTGTTGAGGTGTATAAGGTGCGGAGAATTCATGTTTAATGCCGTTAGAAGTGCAAAAATCAATGAATTTGGAATTTATGAATTCTCCACCTCTATCACTTCTAACTCGAGTAATCTTTTCATTCTTTTCAATCATAATACGATGGCAAATCTCGTGAAAAGAATCAAAAGTATCAGCTTTTTCTTTTAAAAATGCTACCCAAGTATATCTAGAGAAATCATCAACCAATAAGAAAATATACCATTTACCTCCCAAGGATGGTTGACGAGTTGGCCCCATTAAATCCATGTGCAAAAGTTCCAAAGGCCGTTTTGTACCTATGTGGTTCAAGTTCTTGTGTGCAGTCCTAGACTGTTTTCCCTTTTGGCAACCGCCACACACAATGTTTTGTTCAAAAGAAAGTTTAGGAACCCCCTTGACCACATCTTTGTTTGAAATTCTAGCAAGTTCCTTAAAGTTTATGTGACCTAGCCTTTCATGCCAAAGTGTTTCATTTTTCAAAGATGCTAGGTTACATTTTTCAGAAATTTATGAGGAACTACATAACAATTGTTTTCTGATCTAACCCCTTTTAAAAAGAAAGCATGGTTCTTGTCAGTTACAGTACATTCATCAGATGAAAAATTAACTGAATAACCATTATCACAAAGTTGACTTATGCTTATGAGGTTAGTCTTAAGGCCATGAACAAATAACACATTATTTAGAACCGGGCCATCTGGAATAGCTACCGTTCCCTTTCCAACAATTTTGGAAGACCGACCATCTCCGAAAACAACAAGTCCTCCGGAGTTTTTCTCAAATGTTTGAAAACAGTTTTTGTCACCGGTCATGTGACGGGAACACCCGCTATCCAGATACCAAGACGAACTATCATATGCATGCAAGGAAACATTGGTAACAAGACAAGGAAAAATTTCACCTTTGCGCACCCAAACCTTTTTGGAATGCGTCGGTAATGGTCGTGAAGTTGATCTCCTAGGTGAAAGCGTCTTGTTGAAGATTGCTGCTCCTTGATGATGTCGTCTTGAGCGGTGAACTACCAAGGCTCTTTTCCTTCAATTGATTTGCAGTTGATTTCTGAGGAATCACCTTTTGGTAGTCATTGCAAGAGGTGCTTGAGGTGTGCGTTTGGCTCCCATCTTGCAATTTCTCCTTATGTGCCCTGAAATGCCACAACGAAAACATACCTTAGATCTTGACGATCCCGAAGAGGATGAAGTAGGCTTGTTGTCGTTGCTTGTCGTGAATTCCGGTGTCGGAGGAGGAGATACCGACTGAGGCACAAAAACTGTCCCACTCGAACTTGGAATGTCTCCAGTTTGAGTGTATCCGAGGCCGAACTTATTTGTTTGACCAAGACCAAGAAGTCTGTCCAACTTACTCCTTCCAGAAGAAAATCTCTTTAAGTCATCCTTTAGTTGGCGTATGGTCTTCGTCATTTCCATTTTTCCTGTCGAGCCTCGCCGTAGAGCTTCAAGAAGTAATTCGCTTTGTCCACCATTTCATGTTCTTTCTCGAAAAGCTCATTGGACTCTTGAAGGGAAACATTTGCTTTGGCTAGATTATCCCTTTCCACTTCAAGATCGTTTGAGAGAGAAGTTACCCTTTTTACTTCTTCTTCGAGATCCTGCAATCTCCCTCTCAACCCCTTGTTTTGCTTTGCCAGTTTCTTTGAATCCCTCAAAAGCTTATGGTAGGCAAGAGCAAAATCTTCACCTTCAGAATTGCTCGATTCATCGTCCGTTGCAATCTTTTCAACATGGGAGGAGTTGGACAAGGAATCGGATGTACTTGCCATTAAGCACATGAAGGGTGAAGAGGTGGACGCGTGGAAAGCTGTCGCGTTGTCTTCTTCATCACTTGAGGATGACTCATTTGACGTGGAGTTGTCATCCCAAGTAACGACTTGCATCGCTTTCTTCTTTGCCGGATTCTTGTTGGGACACTCCGTTGCAATGTGGCCGTAGCCTCGACATTTGAAGCACTGTACTTGTCCCTCTGAACTTTTCTTATCCTTTGAGAAGTTCTCTTGCTTTCTTGACTTGTAACTTGAAGAACCCTTGCCTTTCTTCGACTTTCCGAAGGATGGAGTTTTGCTTGAATTACCCCTTCGAAAGTTGCGGCGAAACTTCCTTGTCAAGAGAGCGAGCTGCTTCTCAAAGTCCTCCATAGATAGGTTCTCGTCATCGTCCGAGGAGGATGAATCCGCGTCTTCTTCTTTGTTGTTTTCAATGCATAACCTGAAGACTTAGAAGAGGATGCCTTTCCAGAAGAATAGTTAGTAGGAAATGTCATTTCATAAGTTTGTAAAGCACCAACTAATTCTTCTACACGCATTTCGTCCGGGTGTTTAATTGTTTCAATGGCTGCGACCTTCGGGCGAAATCGTTCAGGAAGAGTTCTTAAAATTTTCTTACAACTTTAAATTCTGGAATCTTCTCTCCCAAGTTAGCACATGAGTTTACGATGTCTTGCAATCGTGTGTAATAGTCAGTGAAAGATTCATTTTCTGCCATAGAGATAGAGTCAAACTTGCTCGTAAGCATTTGCAGTTTCTGAATCTTCACAAGGTTAGTTCCCTCATGCGTAACTTGAAGAACATCCCAGATTTCTTTCGCAGTCTCACATGCCGAGACGCGAGAGAACTCAGTTTGTGACAAAGCATTAAATAGAGCATTAATTCCTTTGCCATTGTAAGAAGATGAATCTATCTCTTCCTTGGTCCATTTCGACCTAGGTTTTAAGGTGCGAACATCAGAAATAATTTCAGTTGGATTAGACCATCCTAATTCAATTGATTGCCACACCCTTTCGTCGATGGAAATTAAAAAGGCTTTCATCCGTACTTTCCAGTACGCATAATTTGTTCCATCAAAGAAAGGGGGTCGATTGATGTTTCCACCTTCAACCATTGTTTACAACCCTATTCCCGCTCTGATACCACTTGTTGGGTTATATGTAATGGATCTAAATAGGGGAAAAAACACCTAGAGGGGGGTGAATAGGTGTAAACAATAAACACTCAAAAAATCATTGCGCAATAAAACCCAATGCGGAAAAATAAATGAACACGCAAGATTTTTACGTGGAAAAACTCCAAACCGGAGTAAAAAACCACGGGACCGATAACACGGCGAAATCCACTAGAATTAACACACGTACAAGGTGATATAACGTACTCACAGACGACTCAACCTTTTACCATACGCTCCTAGTAGATCTTCTCCGCTCGCTCCACGACGCTTCTCGAATCCACGATCTGCGCCCAACGCTGAATCCACAGCGTCCAACGTCGAGTCCACGACGTCCGACCGAATCCACGGTCTTCACCCAGTAGCACGCTTCGAATCCACGAACGTACCTCGCTCCGAATCCACGAGAGCGGTTGCACCTTGAATCCACAAGGCCACGCGAGTCCACGCGCCGATTTAGGGTAAATCGTTGTTTTTGGGTGGTGATGATCCGCCGAATACTTAGATTAGAAATAGATCGGAAATACCATCTAAGTATTCATTGATTTGATTCTACTCAAAATCTGAGTTTGGAAAACCTAGAATCAAATCAATCAATATAGATGAAGAAACATAGAATTAATCTATTGATTTCCTTTCTTCTCTATATGTGGATTTTTTCTTTCGGTCGTATTTTTCTATTTCGTTTTCGATGCCCTAGAAAATGAATAAAGGGTCTATTTATAGGTTAGAAACCATTGGAAGAAGATAAGGATCAAAAACAACCTTTTCTGGAAATTTTCAGGACGGCGATCCGGATCGGATAAGCTGTGATCCGGATCGTCGTAGCGTGATAGACAATTCCAGAAAACAGGGTTCGGGATCCGGATCGCAAGGTCCGATCCGGATCGTTCATGCAATTCAGCAAACTCCCATGTTCGGGATCCGGATCGGAATGGCCTAGGATCCGGATTGAAATTGCCAATGAACAATCACCCTTCGGGATCCGGATTGCAAGGCCTGATCCGGATACTGAACATGTCCCATGTCCAGTTTTTGATATTTATGCAATTAGAAATTCTTCCAAGTGTTTCTACACTACAAGAAGTATTCGGATCACCAAAAATCTTTAGTTAAACATACGTGATCCTTTTGAATTCTTCTTTCTTGAGATTGAGGTACATGATCCAAACTTTTCTCATCTTCAATCTTCAAGACTTAACACTTTCACGAAATACGCCAACTCAAATTCCGTAACAGGTAGCCCCACACGGGCACAACCCCGCGTGGGCACGGGCAAGCAGCGCGCGGTGGCAGGCGGCGCGGCGCGGTGGCCCCGCGCGGGCACAGCCCCGCGCGGGCCTAGCCCCTTGCGGGCACGAGCAAGCAGTGCGCGGCGGCAGGCGGCGCGACGCGGTAGCCCCGCACGAGCCCAACCCCGCGTGGGCACGGGCAAGCAGCGCGCGGTGGCAGGCGGCGTGGCGCGGTGGCCTCGAGCGGGCACAGCCCCGCGCAGGCGCGGCAACAGCGCGGCAGCCCTGCGCAAGCGGCGCGCAGCAGCGCGCGGCGGTAGGCGGCGCGATAGCCCGGTGCGGGCGCGGCAGCCCGGCGCGGGCCCAGCCCCGCGCGGGTACGCGCAAGCAGCGTGCGGGTACGCGCAAGCAGTGTGCGGGTACGCGCAAGCAGCGCGCGGCAGCTCCGCGCGGGCACGGCAGCGGCGCGGTAGCGCGTGTGGCGGCAGCCCCGCGTAGGCATGCGCAAACAGCGCGCACGGGCGGTAGCCCGCTTGGCTACGAGTGGCGATAGCGCCACGGCGGCGACTCGGCTAGGGCGTCGAGTGACGGCGGCGGCGGCGGCTCGGCTAGGGCGTCGAGCGGCGGTGGCGGCTTGGCTAGGTCATCAAGCGGCGGCGGAGCCACCGTCGATTATCCTTAGCGTCCCCGCTGAAAACCCAAAAACTCAACCCAAAAACTTAGTCGAACTAGACCCAAGAACGAAACCAACGAATGAACCCAACGATCAAAACGACGATCGAAAGCCAACGAACAAAACCAACGAACGAAACCAACGATCAAAATGACAAACGAAAGCCAAAGAACGAAACCAACGAACTGAGCAAAAACAACGAACCCTAACGCAAAACTAAAATTATCGAAAACTGAGAGAGACAAAAGCCGCTAACCTAGCTCTGACGGAGAAGACAACGCGATCCCGATCTCCGCGGACGGTGGTGTTTCTGGATCCGCTCCTCGGTATCGGTGACACTTTCGGTCTCGGTCTTCGGCACGCGCAACGAGAAAAGAGGAAGAGGGATGATCTTTTCTCAAAATTAGGGTTATATGGTATTTGGGGTATTAATATCTTTTTATTAATATTTTATTTATTTATTTCTCTTTTGTACGTACGAAAATCCCAATATCCGATATTTTTAAAGATATTTTTAGCCGATTCCTCGATAAGGGTGCCGATCCTCCGAACCGTCCCGTAACCGTTAGCACGGATCCTCATGCACCAACAATACATAGCGGGCTCCTAGGATGTCAGAACTTATCTTTTGGACCCGCTAACACTGAAACCCTTATTCCGGGAGACCCGTAATTAAGTTGGATTTCAGATCTGATCGCTTTGCCATTCTTTATTTTCCGAGCTCTAACACAGAAAAGAATGCTCGCAAGCGCAGAAGATCTACCCTAAAAAGTTGAGACACTACACCACACACCCCTTAAAAGAAGTTTCATCCTCGAAACTTAACCTCAACGTACACTAGACAAGTCTGGAAGACACTCTCTCATCTTCGATTTTCAATTCCTAAGTCGCTTCGCGCTCTTCATGATTACTCCACCAGAGGAAGATAACGAGACCAACCCTTGCCCAAGTCGAGTATGCACGCTCGGAGCATGTCCTCGAGAATCTGGATCACCCGTTCTGATTGTCCGTCGATTTGGGGGTGGAAAGCCATGCTGAATTGTAGTTTGGTCCCCAAAGCCTGCTGCAAACTCTGCCAAAAGTTCTACATAAATCGAGTGTCTCAATCCGACGAAATCGTTGCCGGCACCCCATGCAATCCCCCAACCTCGTTGATGTAGACTTGCGCCCAACGATCTCGAGTCCACGTCGCAACCCTGCTGTGATCGTGAAAAACCAGTGACGAAATTCGTGGTGATCCGCTCCCATTTCCACTCTGGTACTGGTAAAGGTTGCAGTTTTATCATGCCCCGGAGGTCTAAGGTTAAGCGGAAAAGCGTATATATATATATATATATATATATATATATATATATATATATATATATATATATATATATATATATATATATATATTTGAAATCAATTAATTAAACGACCCCGTCTTACGGGTGCGTGTCAGACCCGCCACGTATACAAATTCACCCTGCACACGGACAGAGTCTCCTTTGTACACGCACGGCGTCACGATTACATTTCCAGCAATAACATCACACGGCATTGACCACACAGTCACAGTGACTAGTATAAACGTGTAACAACATTCAACATTCAACATTCAAACACATTGAGATGAACCTATGAGTTTGCAAACGGTGTCCACACGACACCCATTTCTTTAGAAACGTCTAAACATTCATGTCAAGGCGGCTATTTAGTTTGAAAGGATAAATCCACAGGGTTTTCAAAGTGGTGCCCACACGACACCCTTGTTTTGAAAATCATTTTCGAAATCCTTTTAACATCGTAAAACGGCCGCGAAGTCTAAAAAGTCATAACATTATCCAATTAACTAGTTACTTGTCCACACATCCAGCATGATCCACATACACACGTAATAACTAAAGAGAGAGAATAAAGATAACCAGACTAAGAGTTTTGATAAAGGCCTCATGCGGTCGATCACTAGGTTCGCGTTGCCTCACCACCGTCCCGGGGAACACACTTATTTGGACCTGTCACGGAGTGGGTAAAGTCAGTGACAAATAAAGTAGATGTTACACATTAATGAACAGAAATTTAGAATGAGTTACTCTGCACCGGAACCTTCCGCTATCCTTTGCCCTGAATTCACCTTACTTAATTTTAGTGGCACCGTCGCGTCAGGGTAGTCGACGATCTCCCCACGCGACACTTACGATGCTTTTTACCCCTTCACGATGCGTGAGCGACAAGTTGCAGTCGGGAAGAGGTCCCCAAACAACACACGTGGGGCACACGGGTCATATAGACCACTTCTCCAGAAAAATACACCTATGCGGGGGCCATTCCGCCAGTGTACGTGCAGCATCCAAAAATGGATTGCCGAGGTCGGCGTAAATTAATTATTGCGACACTTGGTCACCTTAAACATTAGCAAAGAGTGTTACATATAATGCGAAGGGTTAGTTTACTGGAAATATTTCATCTACTTTATTAGACAGGTTAGCACAACTTTTTAAATGAATTACTGCACATAATGCACTTACAGCACTTGTTGCATAAGAACCCACCTGGTTGCGGAAAGGTCGGGGTACTAGGGGTCCTTGATACTCTCCCGCTGCGCACTTGGACCTAAAGAAGTCCCCAAAAACAACAGTTAATAACTTATACACTTACCAGAAATGAAAACCCAATTAACTCTGCGCCGTAACCCCAAACGGCGCCCAAAACCATACTTGTCGACTCCCGCGCGCCCGCTAACATCCTCCCCGCAGGCGTCGTCGCCCGCGGGGGTTGCCCGCCGTCCGCGAAGGTCTCGCGCGGCGCCTGTACGTCGACTGCCGGCCCGCGCAGAGACTGCCCGCGCGAAGACTGCCCACGCGGCGCCCGCGCTGTGCAGGTGCGGGCCGCGCGGCGCCCGAGCGGGTGCAGGCCGCGCGGCGCCCGCGCGGGTGCAGGCCGTGCGGCACCGCGCGGCGCCCGAGCGGCGCCCGCGCGGGTGCAGGCCGCGCGGCGCCCGCGCGGCTCCCGCACAGTGCCCGAGCGGCGTCCGTCCACGCGGTGCCCGAGCAGCACCGCGCATCTCCCCCGCCAGCACGGTGCCCTAGCGGCACCGCGCGTCGTCCGCCCGCGCGCACCGTGCCCTAAATCGCACGGTGACGGCGGCGGGCGGCGGAGACGAGGGAAACGGAAACGGGGAAGACACCAAAACTTTACGAAAAGGAACCCGAAAAATTACCACGAAAATAAACACTCACCGGAAAAATCCGACGGGGAACGACCGACGCGCTCTAGGTTCCAGTACAGGATTTGGGGTGTTCGGATCCCGCCGTCTTCTTCCTTTCCTCCGGTTAGGGTTCCGCCTTTTTCCCCCCCTTTTTTTTTTTTTCTTTCCTTCTCTCCGCTCTGTCTCGGTTAGGGTTCCGTATTCTCTCTTTTGTCTCTTTTTAACGAGGAGGGAGTTATGTATATTATTTATTTATTTATTTTCTTTATTTATTTTCTTTATTTGTTTATTTTCTAACTCGTACGTAATTAAAAATCTATTTTTCTCTTTTTCTTCACCGGATAATTGATTAATTAATTAATTATCCCGTACGAGATAATCCCCCTCATCTTAGATGGGTGCAAGATATTTTGCACGGATTTCGATGCACGTTCAGTCATCGCAACACTAAAAATTCCGTTCTGGGAGATCACGATATCGGATTTCAGATCTGATCGCACCGTCGGTCATCATTTTTCGTGCTCTTTCGCAGAAAAATACAAGCACCACACACCGACCGACTCACAAAATACAATAATCCCGGAGTACTAAAAGAACACTAAATTAGAAGGAGGGTTAATTATTACAGAAAAACCGTGTCATTACACCACTCACACTTTATAAAAAGTTTCGTCCTCAAAACTTAATTACAATCCTCACTAAACAGTTCGGAAAAACACTCCTTCATTTTCGATTCCAGTTCCCACGTCGCCTCGCGTTCCTCGTGGTTGCTCCATTAGACCCTTACGTAAGGAATGGTCTGGTTCCGTAGTTTCTTGTCTTCTCGTGCTAGGATCCACACCGGCGTCTCCTCGACAGTTAAGTCCTCTTGCAGCTTGACGGTGGATATATCTAGGGCGTGAGAGGGATCGGGGAGGTACTTTCGGAGCATCGAAACGTGAAACACGTTGTGTACTCGGTCTAGGTTTGGCGGCAAAGCCAACCGATACGCCACCGGACCCACACGTTCTAGGATCTCAAACGGTCCCACGTACCTCGGACTTAGCTTCCCCCTCAGGCCGAAACGTCGGGTACCCTTTGTTACGGCATTTTGGTGTTGGCATATTTCGTGAGTCAAGTCAGTAAGTTGAGTCGGAGTCTTGAAGTGATCAAATTGTCAATCAGCAATTGAAGACTCAGAGAAGATTCAACAAGATCTCAAGTTGACACTCAGTGTTTTGAGTTTTGAAGATTGAAGTTGAAGAATTATGAATCATATACATCAATCTCAAGGAAAATGGATTCGGATTGATCAGGTACGTTTAACTAAATAATTTTGGTGATCCGAATACATTTGAGTAGTTTAGAAACACTTGGATAAGGTTTCATTGCATAAAAATAAAAAACTGGACAAATTGGATGTTCAGAGTCCGGATCAGAATTTCTGATCCTGAACCGATCCGAATCAGAATTCCGATCCGAATCAGAATTCCGATCCGGATCCCGAACCTTGTTTTTTTGGAATTGCTGAAAAAAGACGACGAGTCAGGATCGCCGTAAATCCGATCCGGATCGCCGTCCGGGAAAATTTCAGATAAGGTAGTTTTTGATTCTTATCTCTTTCCAAAGGTTTCTAAACTATAAATAGACATTTAGGGTTTCTCAAAAACGACCGATCAATTCATAAAACACTTGAGAGCAACCCTAGAGGCTAGGTTTTTATCGTTCTTCTTTATAGCCTCTTTTAGGTCAATTCGACGGTTCTTCCAAGATCTATCTTTTGTCGAATTGATCTAATCTTTGCTTAGAGATTTCTTCTACGGTTCTTCAATGATAATCTAAGCAAAGGATCACCATCGAAGCCAATATTTCTATCGGCTGAGTTTGCGTCGTGGATTCGACGTGGCATCGTGGATTCGGTGTGCTAAAGGCGTTTCGTGGATTCGAAACGTGTGCTCGTGGATTCGAGTGGCGTTCGTGGATTCGAACGTGTGCAGTGGACGTGCAATCGGTGAGCGCAAGGTCCGAAGAAGTTGAAGGAGGGGTTTGAGTCCGTGGAGTCGGTAATCACCTTGTTATTCTTCTTTTCTTAGTGGATTGTTATTGCGTGTTGGTCCCGTGGTTTTTCTCCTGGATTGGAGTTTCCACGTAAATCTCGGTGTGCTGTTTTTATTTTCCGCATTGGTTTTTATTTTGCACTGAGATTTGTTTTTTAAATATTACACCTATTCACCCCCCTCTAGGTGTTTGATAGTACCTATTTAGATCCTTGTGGATCCTTAAAAACCAACAATTGGTATCAGAGCGGGTTTTAGGTTTATCTATCATGTCGGGTGAAAGTGGTAATATTTTTAGACCTCCTCTTTTTGATGGGACCAATTATGCATATTGGAAAGTGCGGATGAGAGCTTTTCTCATCTCAATTGATGAGCGGGTATGGCAAACCGTTGAATACGGTTGGGTGCATCCTGTTGAGGAAGTAGGAAATTCTACTACCCCAAAACCTCGCTCTAGATGGTCCAAAGAGGAAATCGAAAGATCTTCTTACAATGGGAAAGGTATGAACGCTTTATTTAATTCTCTTTCCTCGACTGAGTTTACAAGAATTTCCGCGTGTGAAACCGCGAAGGAAATTTGGGATATTCTCAAAATTACACATGAGGGTACTAATCTTGTAAAAATTCAAAAGCTCCAGATGCTTACAAGTCAATTTGACTCTATTCATATGGAAGAGCATGAATTGTTTACAGATTATTACACTAGACTTCAAGATGTAATTAATACATGTGCTAATTTAGGAGAAAAGATCCCGGAGTCGAAAATTGTAAGAAAGATACTTCGGACTCTTCCGGAACGGTTTAGGGCAAAGGTTACCGCCATTGAAACCGTTAGTCATCCGGATGAGATGAGTGTAGAGGAATTAGTAGGTGCTTTACAAACTTATGAGATGACTTTTCCTACTAATCAAATTTCTTCCAAGTCTTCTTCTAAGCTTACAGGTATTGCATTCAAATCAACAAAGGAAGAAGATGGCGATTCGAGTTCCGACGATGAAATCTCTTTTGCCGAGTTTGAAGAACAATTGGCGCGGATCACAAAGAAATTTCGTCGGAAATTTTGGAAGAATCGAACCGATGGATCTTCATCCACGAAACCATCTAAAGGATCATCGGGTTCTAAATCCTCTAAACTCAAAGGCGTTGCAAAACCTTCTAAAGAAAAAGAAAAAGATGATTTCGAAGGAGAAATCCGATGCTATCGATGCAAAGGCTACGGCCATATTTCAACGGATTGTCCTTCTAAGAAATCATACAAAAAGAAGGCTTTGCAAGCAAAAACTTGGGACGATTCTAGTTTCGATGAATCGACCTCAAGTGAAGAGGAAAAAGAAAAAATTGTTGCTTTTCATGCCTCTCAAATTCCCTCTTCTAATTTGTGCTTATCATCTTTAGTCACTGACTCTACTCCTTTGATTTTGTATGAAACATCAACATCCGGCGGAGAGTCATCAAGTGAGGGGGAGTCGGACGAAGAAGAACTTGTTGAGGCATATCAACAACTTCTTGCGGAATCAAAGAAGATGGCCAAGCATATCAAGAAGTTGAGGAAGCAACGACTTGAGTTTCAAGACGAGAATCAAGCGTTAAAGATCAAACTTCATGATCTCGAGGAGGAACAAGGACGTTTATTGGATAACAATAAAATCCTCCAAGAAAAGTTAAACCAATCGGAGACAAACGAAAAATCATATATGGACAAGATTGGTTTTCTTGAAAAACAGTTTGAAGAAATTCATGTCACCAACCAAGCTTTGACCAAGCAAGTTCATCAACTTAAATCCGACATACAAAGGCTTTCAACCGGTTCCAAGAAACTAGAAAGTATGTCCGGATTAGGTCAAACAAGCAAGGTTGGTTTGGGATTTAAAAAGGACCAAACTGTGCATGCTTCAAGTTCCACAATAAAATTGAAAGGAAGAACTTGTCACCTATGTGGACTTGAAGGACATTTGGTGAAGAATTGCCCGAAAAAGAGAAAGAAGAGTCCTTCGGCAACTTCATCTACGGAGCGAACTCAACGGAATCAAAAGACACATCAAGTCAATGGAGTTCACTCAACCCACCAAAGGCCCGAGCCACATCATCAATCATACAAGTGGATTATTGCGAGGCAAAGACCTAAGGTGGATCAACAGTCAAAGCGGACAACCCCCGGCCACAACGAATCAAGACAACCCAAAATCCAGCGATTTTGGATTCGGAAAGGTGATATCTTTCCTTGTCTTAAGTTCTAAATAGCTTATGACTGTATGTAATGCTTTGATTGGTTTTTCCTTCATATTTTTCTTAATCTCTGCATTACATGTTTTTCAATGCTCTTCGTTTTTATACTTTGTTTTTGAACAAAAGGGTTTTTATTGAACAAGTGCATTGAATAAAAAGGGCTTCACGTTCATTCACTCCAAATTAATTTTATATGGATTATCAACTTTACTCCATAATCATAATCTTGAAGATACTTCATTATAGGAGTTTTTGATAGTTATAAGCATCAAATTTTAGAAATCATGTGTGATCTTTAGATGCTTATTCTATCTCGGTTGTGTGAATTGATTGTGATAAACGTGAGACAACCGATAGACTAAAATTTGGAATTTAATTCTTTCACGTAAGAGATTGCCTTCTTACAAGGGTAAATAAATGAATTGTAAAAGATGTGGAAAGAGTTACATCCGAAAGGAGTGTGAAAACTACCACCACATGTAGGAAAGAGCTGCCACCCCGGTCGTCCGGTTTGTGTGTGAAGCTACCACATGTTATGGATGCTTGGAAAATATTTTTTTTGAAATTTTTAGTTGAAGCATTCGGAGATTTAAATTCAAAGTTCTTATTTTGAACAATCTCCTGGTTGGTATAAGGTGGGATAGTTAAAAAGATGCTCAAAGAGCCACCCTTAGGTATTTTAGTGCTTATCTCAATTTGAAAGGGTAGAATTCAGAATTGGTGTCATTTGGAAAATCTCCGCAAGTCATCTTTGTAAATCCGTTACATCTTGATAGAGTTTGGATCTCAAGATTATTTTTGATGACTTGTGTTTGATGAATATAACATGAAAAACTGTTTATAATGTTTTATCTTTGTTTTTCATGATTTAGGAGTAAATCTTTTTAATTTTGTGAAATTAATTGGATTGAATGGCATCTGTGTGAATTCGTTGTTTAAAGCACATAAATTGATTTCTTGATGGAATACAAATCGGTATTTGAAAAGATTCTAAAATCTGGATTTGTTTCAAGATAGGGGGAGATAAAGAAAAGATTGAAAGAGCCGAAAAACAAAAGAACCAAAAGGACGAATCAAATGTAGGATTTTAATTTCTAACGACTAACGTTTGATTTTGTTTGGAGTTTTGTTTTGCAGGAATTACATCACTTTAAGACTCCAAGTCCTAAGTCATAGAGTATGTTTTAGGACTGTTTGGTTCAAATGTAATTTTGTATTTATTGGATCTTTCACGCAAAGAAAATCAATGTTTTGGTGATAACATTGAATTTCGATTTTTTGGTTTAATATAGTAATCCGGATATTTTATTTTTAATAAATAAAATAAAAGATGATTTTTAGCCTGAGGGTAGATTCAAAAGGCCTATGTTGATCTTTTTGATCAATTGCCGGGGTGCAAGTTGCACGAATTACGAGGCAAAAAGGCTAATTTCCAATCCGGATATGATCTCGGAAATTCGAGTTGACCGTTGCGATCGTCTCGTCGAACTGAGCAAGTTTCATATTCAGTACTTTTCGATCTGACGGTCGGATCTTCCAGAATTCAAAGAAGAAGGGAACAAATGGCTGCGACCAATGGAACAGTGCCCTATGCGCACGGTGACTTAAGTCACCTACTGTAGGTGAACAGTAACCCTGGAATTTAATTGTCCCTTGAACCAACATTGGCCAATTTACCATCTGGACTCCTAATATAGTGATTCGAGTAGTCAATTCTAGTTATTTTCGACGTTCTGAACGCAATGGCGCAGTCGAAAATTGTGTTTGACAACTCTGGAATCTCAAAAAGCGTGAAAACTATAAAATGGGACAGTTTTTATGGAACGAAAATTAATCTGGACATCGCGTCGAAAAACTAAAATCGCTATCTTGAAGTTTTCGACGTGCCGGACGCAATGGCGCAATCCGTTTTTCGTTCTGATGACCTGAACTCCTCGAAATGCGTAAAATACAGGAAAAATTAGGATATTTTGCGCATAAACCCAATAATATCTGCCTCGGAAATTGTGCCACTCTCTGGGCAGGGACCTAAGTGTAATATGAACACTTTTTGTATAGGACTAAAGTTCAAATGGCGGAAGTGGAGGGTGCTTTTAGCACTTTGTTACAACTGCATGTATTAAATCACACGCATGTAAGTGGCCTTGGAACCTCCTCACCCGAGCCACCCTTTCACCTGCCCTCTGGGAAACACCACCCCCACACCACCCTCCACCGCACCCAAGCGTCGCACCCGAGCTCCGCCGCCGTGCCGTCGCCGGAGAAGCCCAAGAAGGTGAAGAAGCCACCTTAGCTCTCGGGTGGGTGGTTGGGAGAGGGTGTTTTGGAGTTTTGGTTGGACAAAAACCTCAACTGAGAAGTCTTTGGAGTGGCCGCGACTGTGCCATAGCGGAGCCGGCGGCCGCCGCCGCCGGGAACCACCGTGAAGCAACTTCTCCTTCTTCCTCTCTCCGGCAAGGTAAGAGGGTTACATGTTTTTGTTTTTAATGGGTTCAAGAATCATGTGGTAGCCTCCTAACATCAAGAGCACCCTACCTGTGAAGCCTGAGCCCCTGTCTCCTTCCCGACCGCCGGCGGGAGCCTCCTATTGCCGGAAAACAATAATTGGCCGAGCCTTATCTTGGGTTCCATCCGGCCGTTCAAAATTTAAGCAAGGCCATTGATCTTGTTCCTCTGGATGACTGAAGGCCTTCCCCAAGTTTTTGGATCGATCGGATAGAGATCCACGTCGCAACCGGGAGCCCTAGAACCGAGGAATAATGCACTTCGCTGGATTTCCTCTGCCCGGCGCCGCCGCGCGTCCCCGCCGCCGGCCAACCACTCAGCAAGCATCGTGGGACCGAGAGGGATGTTTCGGTCCATCTTGCGCCGGCCCAGGCCCCACCGGCCGGAAACTGCCATTAATGGTGGCCGGAATCTCGAGTTTGGAAGAAAGTGGTCTCCGGCGATCGCCGGAGCTCCGTCAAGCGGGTGAGTGGCTCAGGTGAGTTCTACTTATCCCTGTAAAGCTTCCTATACACTTTCATGTGGATCCTAACGTGGATTTTGCCATGTTCGAGAGTGCACCATGGTTGCTTGGCCGAGGTTTCCCTCCGGCCGCCGTCGTCGCTTCGGGACGCCGGCCAGCAACCCAGATCAGCCCGCAATATCATCTAGAGTAATTCCATCATTCTGGTTTGGTCGAAATGCTACGGAAAAGAAAGTTGGCTCATCTCTGGGTTGCACCATGAATATTTGCCCGAGCTTCACCATCCCCGGCCGCCGTCGCCTCCGGTCGCCGGCAAGACCCCCAGGTAACCTCTAAACTCTGTGTTCCTGTTTTTCATCCAAGTTGGAACCCCCCCCCAGACCCAAACCTTGCTCTGCATATTGCTTGGATTAGAGTTAGAGTATATGTGTCAACTATGCCCACAAGGTGTTTGTGTTAATGCCCCAATGAAGTTTGGTTTGGAATTAGGGTTTGAGCACAATATGAAAGTTGTTGTAAAACATCCCCTGAGCTCTGGGCTCACTTCAGATCAAACTAGATCTGTGTGGATGTGTTGTGAGGTTTTGTCAAACTGTTAGAAAGCAAGGAACATGGATCTGGTTGATCCATCGGTTTTGGTCTGAAACTAGAGCGAGCACTGGTGTCCTGGCACTGTCCAGAGACACTTTCATATACAAGGTTCGTCTGTTTGACGATCGGATTAAAAGTTGTAGTGTAATCAACCTTTTAAAGTAATGTTGGAACAAAACTAAGTTCCGGGCTGTTAGCGAAGCCGCGATAGTGTATTCCTGGCTAATTTGGGGTCACTGGACGCGATGCTCGCGTTAGATTTGGTGTTTGAAGTCTCGGAGAAACAAAAATGCAAAATGGCTATGTTAGAGGAGAGTTTTATGGCCCGAAGTTTGCCTCGGGTTTCGTGCTGCCACAAATTGGTGAGCACGGTGTTCAGCAAGACAAATGTCACCTGCTGGAAGTGACGGTTCGTCAAAATTAATTTCCAGTTGAAAGAACGAGCGAAAACAGCGCTCAAATGACGCTAAAAATGTGAATTCTAGAAACCCTAGGGGTCTAAATGCAATTTTGGCACTGCATACTGTTTAGAACAGTGTATAAATGTTTCCTAAACTTTCTGTTAGGATTACAATGGCTCCCGTTGAGCGGAAATCGGATGACAGTTCGAAAATCGGCAAAATCGTCGATTTTTCGGCATTCCGGTGGCAATCGCGTAATTTGAGAAATTACGGCGGTTTCACCAAGCCGACTGTTGAGTCCCAGTAGAATCTGGTTGAGCCAGCGGCTAAGTTTTAAAGCCTGAATCTCCCGGAAATCCAAAAGGAATTCTCGGGAGGGGCAATTTGGTAATTTTACCAAAGATGGGATATAAGATTAAATTGGTCCAAGTGTTGTCATCAGACATGGATGTCTAAGTAATTAAAAAGATCATGTTAGCGACAAGAGTTTAAAAATAATGTCAGGATAGTTGTGGTTGAGTAGTTTTCCCTAATCGTAACCTTGATTTAGGTTTGCACAGTCTTCGAGCGTCCAGTTGGAGTCGAAGGTTCGCCTGGGCATTGACAGGTGGGTTATCTTCGGTCCGGGCTTTATCATTTCGGCCCTCTGTGTACGGTATTGGTTGGACCCCTGTTTTTGTTAGCTTTACTTTTGTTTTGAGCCTGCCTTTCCTTTGATTCAGTTGTTTGCTACTTTATGCCTGCTTTATGCCTGATTATGATCTTCCTTAGTGATCTTTACCATATCTGATGATTGGTTGTTCCCAGTGGTTATTTCATTACTCTATACGTTGCCATGTCTATTTGGTCATCTGATAGTTGAGCCTGCTTTCCCTGTTGTTCGCCTGTTATGCTGCTAAACACATGATCTTCTAAAATAAATGTTTTACCAAGCTTTGTAGGGTAGCCTGAGTCTGTTCTTGTTTGATAGGACAAGGGCAACGCTCTACGAGGTCTAGGACCCGAAAACCTATTTTCCAATGTTTCTTTAAAAACATGTGTTTAGTTGCATATGGGGTTAGTCTGTTTGATTGGTAAATAGTTGCCGGGATATCTGTTATACATGAGTTTCAGCACTCCTGATTATCTTGATCTATGGTTCATAACTGCTGTTAATTGTTCTCGCGTTGAGTTCAGTTGTTATTAGATTTTGAGCTTGTTTTCCTGATGATCAAATATTACACTGCTGAACACATAAATTTAGTCAACTAATGTTTTATTGAACGTCGTAAGGCCGCCTGAGTCTGTTCTTGTTTGATAGGACAAAGGCATTGCTCTGCGAGGTTTGGACCTAAAACCTACCGAGCTTCGTAGGGTCGCCTGAGTCTGTTCTTGTTTGATAGGACGAGGGCAACGCTCTTCGAGGTAAGGACTTTTCAAAATAGTTTTCTCAAAAATATGTGTTTAGTTTTGTATGTTTGGTTGGTCTGTATGATTGAGTTGAGATTTGCCTTTGATCTTGCATATGAGTCAAGATTTAGTTGATTAGTTGCTGATTATTCCTGCATGAGAGTTGAGCTTCAGTTGATTTGGTTATTGCATCCCAGTGGGGATTTTCCGGCTTGTTGCCGATTACCCGGTCAGTGGACCGTGAGTTTGAGCATTTGCACTTGATCGCCCGCACCATTGTACTTCACGAACATCAGCGGAGTCATGACCCGCAGCGATGTTCTTTACCGGTAAAGTGGTTAGTAGTTGCAACCCGTGACCCTCAGTTGAGGGAATGTCAACCAGGTGGTGCCAGGTGGGCAGCAATAGCTTATGATTGGGTTATTTACTTTACAATTATTGATGCATGATTCTGCTTGTTTAACCTGCTCTAGTTATAGCCTGCTTTTGTCATGATATGTGATTATCCTGTTTTCAATTCCTGGTTTAGTTTGAAGATATTCGTTTGTTGATACCTCCCTATACAATTCTTCAGCATGCTTGGTTCACTATATTCCTGTCGAGATTATGCCTATTCCTGTTGGTTATTCATTTGCTTCCTGAATGCTTGCCTAATATGATTTTCCTGATTCCTATTACTGTTATAGATGTCAGCCTATGCTTGCTTCAAGATTAGCTAAATTGATTTAACTACAGCTCCAATTATATATCTGCTATTCCTAACATGTGATCATTTACTATCCTCTAGTATTGTATACCAGTAGGTACGATCTGCTATTTCTCGGCTCGTCGTGCCCACTGGGATACATGTATAGTGTATCTCACACCCCCTGGGTGAATATTTTTCCAGGTCAAGCGGGTGCTGAGATGTTGGGACGGTTTGGTGAGGTATCGAGATAGGTGATCGACCCTGGACAGCCGTGTAAATAAATTAAAGGTTAAGTGGAAACTTTATTGTAGACAATAGAGTGGTAATTTTGTCACGCCCGGGGGTTTGTTTTAGCGGAAACGGTTCACAAAAGGTAGGTGCGTAAATTTTTTTTTTTGAAAATTAAACCTTCTTCCCCGGCGCATGCCCAGACCCGCCGCATACACAGAATCACTCTGCAAACGGACAGAGTCTCCTCTGTATATGCACGGCGTAGCAGCTAATACAAGTCCCAAACGCAATCATCCATTCAATCACAACAGTTCTAACATACAACTATGTACCATAACTGAGTAAAAAGCACGGCCAAGAGATTTTAAAAGGATAAATCCACAGTCGTTGAAAACGGCGCCTACCCGGCGCCCAGAGTTTGAAAACGCGTTCGAAAATAGCATAAATCCACAGGGTTTGGAAACAGTGCCCACACGACACTTGAGTTTTGAAATTCATTTTCACAATCCATAAATCCACAGGGTTTTGAAATCAGTGCCCACACGACACTTAAATTTTTGAAAACAGTTTTCGCAATCTTTTCTTTGGTTTTTCTTTTTCTTTTCCAAACGGCCAACAGAAGTGAAAGAAAAGATAAATACGTAAGAGAACTACCAAATGGAGACCATGCCGACATCCACACCGACCCCACGAGGGTATCGAGAACCACACGAAGAACTACAAATGTGAATGAAATGCAAAGATAGAAAAAGGGAAGATAGTCCGGGGTCCCCAGCGACCCAGAAGCTCCTGCCCCGTCCTCACCGTCGCCTACCTCTCCCCCGTCTGGACCCTGTCACGAAGTGGGAAGTCAGTGACGAATAATAGTAGAGCAGGAAAATATAGTAAAACAAACCGTGAAGACAACGGAGCAACCACCCTCTCAAGAGGGAAACGATAACCTGTATCCCTGTATCCTGCAATACCCGGCCACGTCGGACAACTAAACCGACGGCCCATACCGTACCTGCAAAATCCCGACCACGTCGGACAACTAAACCGACGGGTCGCACCGCTCGCACCTCGGCGCCTCAAACCCCACAACTAATAAGGGGCCCCACTACGTCACCTCGTGGGTATACACGGGTCATAGACCGCTTTTCCGGAAAAGCGCACCCTTTGCGGTGGCCAAACCGCGGGTGCGCGTGCTGCAGCCTCGAGCCAAGTAACCATAACCACCATCATGTTAGCCTCATAATATATAACAAGAGTAAAACGGCAACATGTATAATCAAAAGTAAAACCGCAACATGTGTAATCGAAAGTAATCCGCTAACATGTATAATCAAAAGTAAAACCGTAACATGTGTGATCGAAAGTAACCCGCTAACATGTATAATCAAAGTAAAGCAATAATACGTGTACTCGAAGGTAACCCGCTAATATGTAATATCGAAAGGAAAACGACCGCCGGAGACCGACGCTAAACTCCAGGAAGAAACCCACAACATGATAAACATGAAAATAACAATATTGCGCATAAAGGGATTCTAAGGGTGTACCCACCAGTAAAACTCGATAGTATCATCAATAAAGATCACTCATAGTAGCACAGTTAGACGAGTCATAAAGACTTGAGCACAATTTACGAAAGTCCCACACTAAGTCTTAGGATGAGCACCCACCTGAAACGCGAAGAAGAAGATGTGCAGAAACTCTAGTTAGAATACCCCCTTTGAGCCCGAGAAGAACTACAGTAAAAATTATCATTAAAAACATCGTCGCGATCAAAAACACTGAAAAACGGGGCGAAACGGGCCAAAAACGGGCCAAAACGGAGTTACCGGGCTTCCGGGCTGGGAGCTGGTGCACGGGCAGAGGCGTGGACCGGGTCCACAGTGCAGAGGGTGCGCGGCGCGGACCGGGCTCACCCGGGCGCGTGCACCAAGCAGCTTGGGCCGGGCCGGTGCACGCGCAGGGCGTGCACCGGGCTCACCCTCCCGGGCGCTGCGGTACGCACCGGGTGCACGCTAGGGGCGTGCACCGCGGTAAAACGGGCCGGGCCGGTGCACGCGCAAGGCGCGCACCGGGCTCAGCCCTACAGGCCGCGGCGACGCGCACCGGGTGCACGCTGGAGGCGTGCACCGCGGTGCGCGGGCGGGCTGGCGCACGCGACTGTGCGCCCGGTTCCGCGCCTTCGGGCTGTGGGACGTGCGCCGGGCGCACGCCGGGTCCCGTGGACCGCGGCCGTACCAGGGTGAACAGTGACCCTTTTTTCGCCCCCCGCGGCTCCGATTGCGACCCCGCGACCCCGGCGACTGCGGCGACGACCCCGCTGACACGATAACGGCGGCAGCGGCCTCCCGTTTAACAACGGCGGCGGCGGCCTCCTGTTTAACAACACGCATCACCCACAACACCCGAGCAACCGACACCCAAAACCTCGACCCCACAGAAATTGCAAAAAGGAAAAAGGAGAAACTCGAACCGCTCACCTTGATTCCGTCGGAGGAGGAGGAAGAAGGAGGATCGTCCCCTCCACGCCCGATCAATCTCGCAGAGGATGGGCGATTCCCCTTTCTCGGTTTTGGTTCCCTCCGTCGATTTCTTGGGAAGAGGGAAAAGGGATTGGTTTTCCCCCCTGCACGCACCCAAATAAACTTAACGCCCAAATGAAAAAAAGGAAAAAACCTAAATCCCCAAAACACAACTAAAATCAATCGGGGTGCAACGAGGGGTCCAAATTACCCCGAAAAACGTGCCGATCGCCTGCACGACTTTCGATGCGCCCAAACTGATGGTAAAACTTCAAAAATTATTTCTGGGAGATCCCGGGGTCGGAATTCAAATCCGATCGCGCCACCGTTCACCGTTTTGCGAGCTCTACCACCTAAAAATACCCGCAACCCCGACGATCAGCCCAAAAATTCCCGAATTTCAACTCCCCTTCTAACAACTGTAGAAAAACAATTAGGACCCAAAACAGAAAACTAAAGGTAGAGATACTACCAAATAAATAAAATAACCCACTGACATAAAAAGATGAAAAGTCGGATCACAGCAGGATCCCGTCCGAACACCTCGAAAAGCGTGCCGGCCCCCCCTTAGCACAGATTCCGATGCACCACTCAAAGGCAACCGCTTTGACCCCCATCCCGGGAGATCCGTAAATCGGAATCCGAATCCGATCGCTTTGCCGTTCTCCGTTTTCCGAGCTAAAACGCAGAAAAATACTCGCGGTCCAGGCCCAGTCCATTGCAGAAAACACAGTGAAGAGTCTCCCCAACAATCCCGTCATAAAACGAAGGTATACAAAGGCATCGGAACGCCAGGACTCTACAAATTTATTAATTATGTTGTAATAATTTATATTAGTTGTTGTATATAGATTGGACTCTGATGGTTGTTGCCATGATAGCCGTGCATATGTAGAAAAGGCTCAATTCCAATGGGGGATTGGGACTTTTCTATATATGTGGCGGTCTGTTGCGCCCTGGCTGGTTTTCAAACTCTGATTTTAAAAAAAAAAAATTTTAGACGCGGATATTTGAACTCGGGGCGTGACATTTAAGATGAGTGACTTGAGCGTTTTTATGTATTTTTGGGTTTTGTCACGAAATTGCCAAAGGGGGAGATTGTTACGGCATTTTGGTATTGGCATATTTCGTGAGTCAAGTCAGTAAGTTGAGTCGGAGTCTTGAAGTGATCAAATTGTCGATCAGCAATTGAAGACTCAGAGAAGATTCGACAAGATCTCAAGTTGACACTCAGTGTTTGAGTCTTGAAGATTGAAGTTGAAGAATTATGAATCATATACATCAATCTCAAGAAAAATGGATTCGGATTGATCAGGTACGTTTAACTAAATAATTTTGGTGATCCGAATACATTTGAGTAGTTTAGAAACACTTGGATAAGGTTTCATTGCATAAAAATCAAAAACTGGACAAATTGGATGTTCAGAGTCCGGATCAGAATTTCTGATCCTGAACCGATCCGGATTAGAATTCCGATCCGGATCAGAATTCTGATCCGGATCCCGAACCTTGTTTTTTTCAGGAATTGCTGAAAAAAGACGACAGTCAGGATCGCCGTAAATCCGATCCGGATCGTCGTGCGGAAAAATTTCTGTTAAGTCAGTTTTTGATGCTTATCTCTTTTCAAAGGTTTCTAAACTATAAATAGACATTTAGGGTTTCTCAAAAACGACCGATCAATTCATAAAACACTTGAGAGCAACCCTAGAGGCTAGGTTTTTATCGTTCTTCTTTATAGGCTCTTTTAGGTCAATTCGACGGTTCTTCCAAGATCTATCTTTTGTCGAATTGATCTAGTCTTTGCTTAGAGATTTCTTCTACGGTTCCTCAATGATAATCTAAGCAAAGGATCACCATCGAAGCCAATATTTCTATCGGCCAAGTTTGCGTCGTGGATTCGACGTGGCATCGTGGATTCGGTGTGCTAAAGGCGTTTCGTGGATTCGAAACGTGTGCTCGTGGATTCGAGTGGCGTTCGTGGATTCGAACGTGTGCAGTGGACGTGCAATCGGTGAGCGCAAGGTCCGAAGAAGTTGAAGGAGGGGTTGAGTCCGTGGAGTCGGTAATCACCTTGTTATTCTTCTTTTCTTAGTGGATTGTTATTGCGTGTTGGTCCCGTAGTTTTTCTCCTGGATTGGAGTTTTCACGTAAATCTTGGTGTGCTGTTTTTATTTTCCGCATTGATTTTTATTTTGCACTGAGATTTATTTTTTAAATATTACACCTATTCACCCCCCTCCAGGTGTTTGATAGTACCTATTTAGATCCTTGTGGATCCTTATATAAAAACCAACACCCTTTGAAGGCAACACCCGTAGCAACACGTGCTCGCCCACCATGAATTCCAATTCCCGACGTCTATGGTCCGCGTAACTTTTTTGTCTGCTATGGGCAGTTAACAGCCGCCGCCTGATCAGGCGCACCTTCGCCTCGGTTTCTTCTACCAAATCCGGTCCCAACCATTTGCGCTCTCCCAAGTCGTCCCAGCATAAAGGTGACCGACAGCGGCGCCCATACAAAGCCTCGTATGGTGCCATCTGAATGCTGGCTTGGTAACTGTTATTATAGGCGAATTCTACAAGTGGCAGGTATTGAGACCATCCGTCGCCCAGATCAAGTACGCATGCCCGAAGCATGTCTTCGAGGATATGGATTACCCGCTCTGATTGTCCGGGTTTGCGGGTGGAAGGCCGTGCTGAAATGCAGCTTGGTTCCCATCGCCAAGCAATGATTATTGACTGAGTGACCATCAGACATCTTAGTCCTGAACAGTCGCCTTAACACTTCGTAACGAGCTGTTCGACTTTGCTCATCATACAACTGTTTAAGATGAAGCAAGATGTCAGCAGAACTCTCCATGTGCTCATCTGGCGTTGCAACTCATTACTCATAGACGCAAGCATGTAGCATTTTACCTTCATGTCATCATCAATCCATTTATTTATAGCATCTTTCTGTTGAGCTGTTGGATTTGCGGGCACTGCTGCCTCCGTGTCCAACACGTAGGCTAATTTCTCAGAATTGAGAACAATTCTCAAATTCCTCAGCCAATCGATGAAATTTGGTCCAGTTAGGCGATTAGTATCAAGTATTTTGACAAGTGGGTTAGAGGCCGACATTTTCTGCAGATGGTTAAGATTCTAATTAGTTGTGTACTTAATCATAATCCATTTTGATTAGGGGCATTAAATCTAAATGGTGCCTCCCACTAATTTTAGCGAATCTCCACACTCCCCGAGTGGAGAAAACGGAAACTTTACTAAAAGTTTCTAGTGGGAATTGCGGTCCCATCTATTTGCACACTACCTCATCCTGACAGATTCTTGGCAATGAGTAAAGAAATGAGTGAACAACTCTTGTTCAATGCTTCTCAAGCAAATCACAATTTTATCTTTGGCCTCCAAAAATATAGGCCTCATCCTAACAGATTCTTGGCCTTATCTTTTGGTTAAGTTAGACCCACCGTTCATCATGCAAATAAAAAAGTCATTGAATCCTCATCCTGACAGATTCTTTGATTCAACGCCTTTCTTACCACATAGCATCTCATGCCAATAGAATGGTTGCGGCTCCCTAATGCAACTGACCCCCGTGTCCGGGTGCATCAATCAACACTAAAGAGACGCCCACACCTTACAACGATGGAAGGCCACTAATGGGTTCATAACACCATTGACTTAATATTTTATTTAGGGAGATTTGTTATCTCTGTCACGCCCCGGGTCGAGACTGCGACCCGGACTCGCCAACAGATCCGCCGCCCATACGGGAAGCCCCGTATGAACGTAGTGTCTAACCTGTAAAAGAACATCTATACTATACAGATATCAGAGCTGAAGTGTAAACTGCTGGAAAATAAAAGCTCAATGAACAACTACATCTCTCAGATAATACAACCAACCTCACCAAAAGTACATAATCTCTCAAGCAGTAAAATAAAAGTACAACTCTATACCTCACTACAAAGTCTCTCAACATAAACTCTCAAAAGTGAGGGGTACATCTACTCTCTGGACGACGACTGGTAGGGATCTATCTCGCAACTCCCTTACCTCGATCTGAAGAAGCAGCAACGGGAGCAGCAGGAACAGGAGTAGTAGTCCCTGTGGGAAAAGACACCACGACGGGTGTGAGAACTACGTCCCAAGTAGTTCTCAGTGGGTGCCGCCAACAAGCCCGACGGTCTGCCCACTAAGTCTACTAGAGGCATAAGTAATAATAATATAAACTGAAATGAAAGGCTGGAAAAGTAACTCTACAGCTACTATGCCTCTATCTAGATGCTCAAAAAGTGGAACAGATGATAACATGATGCATCTACTAACTCACACAGTACATTCACCCAATCTATACTGACTGCCGCATAGGGTCCAGTCAAACCTGCGCCCACCTACTGCCGCACATCCTCAATAGGACGGGTCTACCGTAGGGTGTCCGTGAAAACTGGCCCAGCCAGAGGGACGGCGTCGACAAGTCGCGATAGCAAGTAACAGGCCCAACTCCGGAGTGGCACTCGAGGGGCGCGACCCCACTGAGTAAAGTATCTGCGCATCTCTGTCGAGCTCGATATGGCTCATGCAGGCTATAATCCAAACCACGATCCACACGATCGACCAACAACACTAACTCTCAACTCACAGGCTGGAAGACCACACAGCCGGGACCACCGTCCCCCAGACGGCTCCCAAAACAGAACACCAACCAGGGCCTGAAAGTTCGGAAGACCGACACCTACAACCCTATCAAACAAGAACAGGTTCCAGGCTTGGCCCCCGTCACTTTCGTCCCAACCAAGAAACGGCCCCTAGAACCCGACCACTCGAATCCTTTCGAGTGGGAAAATTTATAGGAAAAAGGTGACATTTGTTACAGAAAACTATTTTCACCCAGCCCACACAGGGTGAGGATTAAAAGTAGTACCCTTTTTGAAAAGCTATCTTATTTTGAGAAGAAATCCATTTTTCATGATTTTTAGTTCTTTTTAGGAAAATAGTTAGAAAATAAGTGTTTTATCCAAACCCCGAAGGGCTGATGCCTTTGTCCAATCAAACAAGAACAGACTCCAGCGGCCCTTCGATGCTTGGAAAGAAACATTGGCAGACTAAAATCATGTGTATGTCGAAAGGAGTTCTGGGTTCTAGGTCCGACTAACACTAGTAAACTACCGCCACTAACACAGTGGCGACAATCCAAACAGGGAAACAAGACCTCCCGAGACCACCGTTTACCCCAAACGGTTCTCGGTACAGACAAGCGACCCACTACATCTACCAGACTCCACTCTGCTCCCAAGCACGAGTGCAAATGCATCCCACACTAAAAAGAAGTCCCGACCGCTCGGCCCACTACCCGGGCGAGGATAACACTAAGTCCAGGAATGAAACAATATGTGTGGATGTCTAAACATAAATAACCCTAGCCCAAGTGAGGGTTTTCTACTGGTCTGGTTATACATGCAACATGTGACGGTGGTGCTAGGTCAAGTCCAAGGATAGCGAATAAATAAGGATGTGGAGAATACTGATAAGGAACACATGCTGAACTGAACAAGTAAGCAATCCCAACTCATGTTCTCTAACATGCTGTACTGCAGGTAACAATGATACATACACATCCCTAAACAGCTAGAATTAGTGTG
Organism: Tillandsia fasciculata; assembly: GCA_029168755.2. Lineage (NCBI taxonomy): Eukaryota > Viridiplantae > Streptophyta > Magnoliopsida > Poales > Bromeliaceae > Tillandsia > Tillandsia fasciculata. The sequence goes on from JAQOTM010000624.1 coordinate 101,419, forward strand.
CAGATCGTAAATCCTGAAAGCGAGGCCACCCACCTGATCAGACGAACAGCCAAAAGTCCTACAGCTGATAATACCAAAAGTAGCAGCTACACAGTATCCAACAGGTCCAGCACAGTCCACACTGCTCCTGATACAAAAACTGAGCTGTTGTTACACAAATATTCCTCCCAAAACTGTCAGATTTTACACACAGTAATTCAGCTGCAAAGACGGGCAAAAATCACCTGCTGGAAGTCCTCAGAAAAATCCGAATAAAATATCCCTGCGATCTACGCGTCGCTAGCTTCGAAACGACTACCTGCACGCCCAAATCCGAGTTCCCAATGCTGAGATATAAAATCGGCAAGGGAAACACCCCAAACTAAACTGTACAAAACTCCGCAGATAAAACTCGGGAAGAAGAAAGATTCTCACCTTCGAAGCAAAGTCATAAAATTCTGAGAAAAATCCAGGAGATTCCTCGCGAGAAGTAGATGAGAATCGCCTCTTGAATCACCTCGATCCGATGTTGGTGCGCAAAGTTACGGCCAAAACTCTGCGATGCTGTCCAAAACTGCAACTGTACCAAGGGCTCCAAAGATGATGAAATTCACCTAATGTTTAGCAATATTTAGCTTTTCTCTTCAATATGAAAAATGTAGGTCATTGAGTCTTGGTGAATTCCCCGCAAAAATCAGCTTAAAATTCCACTTCTTCAATCCTAGGGAGCAAAAACACTGAGCATTGCTCAAAACCACATCCAGAATCTCAGCTGTACACAACAATCCCAAAGATGGCTTAATTTACCTAACTTAGAGTCCAAATTGGAAATTCCATAAAATACGAAAATTGGAGCTCTGTAAGTCCTAGAAATTTACCAACAAAAATCAACTTAAAATTCCATTTGTACATCCCAGGGGAGTAAAAACATTAACCTCTGCTCGAAATCTCAAACTGAAATCAAGTGTCTCAAAGATTGCTATATTTACCTGGTTTAGAGCTTCAACTAGGTCTCCTCTTCAATACCAAAGTTGTAGATCATGAAGTTGTGAAGAGAACCACGCAAGAACCATCCCAAAATTCCATTCCTACACTTCTGGAGACCTCTAGGAAGAAAATGCGACGAAGTTGAACCCAAACCAGCAATGATCAAAGCTCCAACAAT
>JAQOTM010000624.1:102662-131597 GCA_029168755.2 Tillandsia fasciculata
GTCGCTGTCACGCCCCCGGGGGTTTTTGAGTCTTTTGAAGCGGAAAAACGTGTCTATATTTTTTTTTTCTTTTAATAAGGTGGCATATACTTCACCCCGGTGCGTGCCAGACCGCCACATACACGAATTCACTCCGTCCACGGACAGAGTCTCCTTCGTATATGTACGGCGTCTCACTACAACATATAAATCATTCATAAACATCATACATCACACACCAACCAACAACCATGCAGTAGACATACATCATATTCAGAGTTTAATCGTTTAATTAATGCACGTCATTTAAGCGGCGTCAAAGTTTGGAAAAGATAAAACCAGAGTTGTAAAACCCGTGCCCACACGGCACTTCTTTTTGAGAAAACATTTTCGCAACCTTTATCTTATCATAAAATATGCCGCCATGTAAACACTACTGAAAGGATCATCACAGAAAACTACACCTCATCCACAGAGCTAACTAAAACATATCCACATATAAGGTGATCCACAAGCAACTAGAAATAGTATAAAGGGAAATGAGTCATAAATACGATAACCAAGAGTCCGACTACGATCCTCACGACGCAGTCCCACCGCCATCCCGGCTAACGCACCTAGGAATACCTGTCACGGAGTGGGTAAAGTCAGTGACAAACAAAGTAGATGTGTAACAATATCAAAAGGGATAAAACATACGAACGCGCCGATTACGCCATAACCTTTCGTTAAACACTTGCACATTAATTTACCCTGGGCACCATTCCCAGACCACTTGTCGGGGAGACTAAAGTCCCCCCCTCGTGCACAAACACCTACTTGATGCTTTTACCTCTCACTCGCGGTGCTGGTGTGACACCTCAGCTGGCGCGAAGAGGTCCCCGCTTGCACCATTACCTTTACGGGGCACACGGGTCATAAAGGACCACTTTTCCGGAAAAGTACACCCATGCGGAGGCCAATCCGCCTGTGTACGTGCAGCATCCGAAACCGGATCGCCAAGATTGGCGTGTACTGGGCACCGCGACCGCAGCCGCACAATTATTAGATAATTAACAACAATTGAAAGGTTAAACTATTCATCTACTTTGTTAGGTAAATTAAGGAGTACTTTTAATGATGATAGATGCACTTACAGCACCGGTTGCACTCATCGCAACCGTACCCACCTTATTGGAGAGAAATCGGAACACCAATGTCCTTCGCGCTCTCCCGCTGTGTACCCGGACCTAAGAAAAGTCCGCACAGATAAACTATGGTCAAAAACACACACTAACACCTTAAAACAGAAAAACCCCACCTTACAATTTGACGGAATTTGTCCGGCATCGTTCGATGGTCAAACCGGACTACAACCCGCACCGCCGTCGCCGCCCGTCGGAGCCCCGCGCGGCTCGAACCCGCGCGGCGGGCTCCGCGGGCGGTGCCCGAGCGGCGCCCGCGCGGCGCCCGCGCGGGCGGAGCCCGCGCGGCGCCCGCGCGGTGCGGGCCGCGCGGCGCCCGCGCGGCGCCCGCGCGGTGGCCGCGCGGCGCGCGGGCGGAGCCCCGCGCGGCGCCCGCGCGGACGCGGGCCCGCGCGGGTGCCCGCGCGGGTGGGGCCCGCGCGGGCACCGCGCGGTGCCCGCGCCCGCCCGCGCGGGGCCGGGCCCGCGCGGCGCCCGCGGGCGCCCGCACGGGGCACGGCCGCGCGGCGCCCCGCGCGGGCGCCCGCGCGGCGGCCCGCGCGGGGCCGCCCCGCGCGGCGCCCGCGCGGTTGCCCGCGCGGCGCCGCGCGCGGGTTTGCCCGCGCGGCGCTCGCGCGGTCCCGTCGCGCCTTCACCGTTCGCGATTTTTATTTTTATTTTATTATATTTTACCTACGCCGTTCGCGGTCCTCCTCCGCCTTCGCCGTCCGGGTCCTTCCCGCCCTTGCCGTCCGCGTCGCGACGACGGGGACGGCGTCGGTGGCGGGGACGACGGGGGAGTCCAGAACTAACAACAAAAATAGATAGGAAAAATCCAAATAATTTTCTAAAAATTATTTGCTCACCGAGGATCGTTGGGAAGGTCGCCCGGTCTCACTTTTTGCCTTCGGGTCGGCGTTTGGGGCGATCGGCTCCTCCCCTTTTTCCTTCTCCTTTCCTCCGGTTGGGGTTTCGGCACGTACGAAAGAGGAGGGTTTGAGGAGGCGGAAAATCGAAATAGGGTTTCGCTCGGTGAGCGGGGAAATAAATAATCCCTGTTATGGATATATCCAATTTGTAAGTCCGCACCGTCAAAAACCCCTTTCGGGTGTTTTGACTCTGATTAATTAATTCGTTAATTAATTAATCCCTACCGATAACCCTATTAGTTAATTGTTTGATTATTATCCTCACCGTCGATCCCCATATTTAATCGTTTGATTTCTTTATTTACGTACGTAGGAAACCCATAATTCCCCGTTTCTGTTTCTCAAGAAAATATCCGACTGACGGGATATTTCTCACCTTTAAATCCTGACCACCGATTATTTGATTACCTTTATCAATTAATCTTGGGGAATCAAATTCCCAATTGGATTCAAATTACCCGGATATTTGAATCTTTAATATCCAAATCCCAGTCGCCGATTATTTAACCACCTTTATTAAATAATCAAGGGAAATCAAATTCCCAACTTAAATATCCGGACTTTATCTCTTATCCAATCCACGAGATAAAATCCCACCAATTTAAATCCCTTAATAAAATATCCTGATTTTTATCTCTTATCTAATCACGAGATAAGAATCCCACCAATTTAAATCCCTTAATTAATTCGTACGTAGGAGGATTTAAATTCCGTCACCGGATAATTAATTAATTAATTAATTATCCTTACGAGATAACCCACCTTATCTATTACGGGTGCAAGATATTTTGCACGGTTTCCGATGCGTGACTAACTACCGCATCGCTAAGGGTCCCGTTCCGGGAGATCCCGGTATCGGATTTCGAATCCGATCACGCCGTCGGTCATCGCTTTTCGCGCTCTATCGCAGGAAAATACACACACCCTGCCCGGCCGACTTTTCAAAATTAAATAAATTTTATTTCGCTTAAGGCCTAAGCGATTACATGTGAGTTCGAAAATACCCCGAAGGGTCGGGTCACTACACCACTCACACTTTATAAAAAGTTTCGTCCCGAAACTTAAACTCAAACCTCACTTAATCAATTCGGGAAAACATTCCCTCATCTTTGATTCCAGTTCCCACGTCGCCTCGCGCTCTTCGTGGTTGCTCCACTGGACTTTCACATAGGGGATCGTTCGGTTGCGTAGCTTCTTGTCCTCTCTCGCCAAAATCCGCACCGGTGTCTCCTCGACGCTCAAGTCCTCGCGTAGCTCAATGGTGGAGGCATCCAAGGCATGAGAGGGGTCTGCCAGGTACTTCCGGAGCATCGAAACGTGGAACACGTTGTGGACTCGTTCGAGGTTCGGGGGCAGGGCCAACCGGTACGCCACCGGTCCCACGCGCTCCAGAATCTCGAACGGTCCCACGTATCTGGGGCTCAACTTCCCCTTAATGCCGAAGCGTCGGTTCCCTTTGGAGGGTGAAACCCGGAGCAGAACATGCTCGCCCACCATGAACTCTAAATCTCGGCGTCTGTTATCTGCATAACTCTTCTGTCTGCTTTGGGCGGTCAGCAGCCTTTGTTTAATCAAACGCACCTTCGCTTCGGTCTCCTCCACTAGATCTGGGCCCAGAAACTTTCGCTCACCTAAGTCATCCCAGCAAATCGGAGACCGACAGCGGCGCCCGTACAGGGCCTCGTACGGCGCCATCTGAATACTGGCCTGGTAACTGTTGTTGTAGGCAAATTCCACCAGGGGCAGGCACCGTGCCCACCCTTCGCCCAAGTCCAGAACGCACGCTCGAAGCATGTCTTCCACGATCTGTATCACCCGCTCCGATTGCCCATCGGTTTGCGGATGAAAAGCTGTGCTGAAGTGCAACTTGGTCCCCATCGCTTGTTGCAAACTTCGCCAAAAGTTCGACACAAAACGCGTGTCTCTGTCCGACGTGATGGATGTCGGTACACCGTGCAACCTCACTATCTCATCGAGGTACGTTTGCGCCAGTCGTTCCCGGGTCCACGTCGTGTGTATGGGCAAAAAGTGGGCCGATTTCGTCAAACGGTCCACGATCACCCATATCGCATCGTGTCCCTGTGGCGATCTCGGGAAACCGGTCACAAAATCCATGGTAATCATGTCCCATTTCCACTCGGGTACCGGTAAAGGTTGCAATTTTCCCGCCGGCCGTTGATGTTCGGCCTTTACCCGTTGGCACACTAAGCAGTGAGCCACGAATCGGGTCACGTCCTCCTTCATTTTGGGCCACCAGAAGGTTTGCTTGACGTCCTTGTACATCTTGGTTCCTCCGGGATGCGCCGCATACGGGGCAGTATGCGCCTCCCGTAGGATTTCTTCCTTGAGTTCCGGCAGGTCCGGTACGCAGATTCGTCCGCGAAATCGTATTGCATCGTCGGAGCTCACCACGAAATCACCTTCCTGGTCGGCGGTTATTCTACTCCGCACCAGCTGGAGCTGACCATCAGTCGATTGGCCCTCGAGAATCCTGTCCAGCAGAGTAGGTCTGACCACCAGCGTCAGAAGTTGGGCGACTGTCCCTGCAGGTACCACCTCTAGTCTCAATCGCGAGAACTCCGCAATTAGACTATCCTGCTGTGTAATGGCGCTTACATCGGCTCCGCGGCCTGTCCTTTGCGACTCAGGGCGTCGGCCACCACGTTGGCCTTCCCGGGTGATAGTGGATCGTCAGATCGTAATCCTTTAATAGCTCAAGCCACCGCCTTTGTCGCAGATTTAGCTCCCTTTGGGTGAAAAGGTACTTGAGGCTCTTATGATCTGAGTACACATTACAGTGTGCCCCGTACAGGTAGTGCCTCCAGAGCTTGAGCACAAACACCATCGCTGCGAGTTCCAAATCATGCACGGGGTAGTTCCGCTCGTACTCCTTGAGCTGCCTTGATGCATAGGCTATAACCTTTCCCCGTTGCATGAGTACTCCACCCAATCCATTTCGCGATGCGTCGCAATAAACTTCATAGTCCTCCCCAGGCTCTGGCAGGGCGAGGATCGGGGCTCGCGTCAACCTGTCCTTGAGCTCCTCGAAGCTTCTTTGACACTTGTCCGTCCAGACAAACTTTTCCCCCTTTTTCGTCAAGCGGGTTAAGGGGGTGGCTATCTTGGAGAAGCCCTCCACAAAGCGCCGGTAGTACCCGGCTAATCCCAGGAAGCTCCGAATCTCCGTCACCGTCGTCGGTTGGGGCCAGTCCGTCACCGAATCTATCTTCTTTGGGTCCACCGCGACTCCAGCCGCCGAGATCACATGCCCCAAGAAACCGACCTCACGGAGCCAAAACTCACACTTTTTGAGTTTGGCGTAGAGTTTCTGTTCCCGAAGGGTCTGGAGGACTGTGCGCAGGTGTTCTTCATGTTCCTCATCGGTACGGGAGTAGATGAGGATATCGTCAATGAAGACCACCACGAATAAGTCCAGGAAGGGTTTGAATACCCTGTTCATCATATCCATAAACACCGCCGGGGCATTAGTGAGCCCGAATGGCATTACCGTAAACTCGTAATGGCCATAGCGAGTACGGAAAGCCGTTTTGGGGATGTCCTCCCCCTTGACTCGGACCTGATGATAACCCGACTGCAGGTCGATCTTTGAGAACACCGTCGCCCCCCGTAACTGGTCGAAGAGGTCGTCGATCCTTGGAAGGGGGTACTTATTCTTGATCGTCACCTTATTTATCTCCCGGTAGTCGATGCACAACCGGAGACTTCCGTCCTTCTTCCTCACAAACAGGACGGGCGCGCCCCAAGGTGACGCGCTTGGTCTGATGAAACCTTTGTCCAGAAGGTCCTCCAACTGTGCCTTGAGTTCCTTCAGCTCCGCGAAGGCCATCCTGTACGGTGCCTTGGTGATGGGCTTGGTGCCGGGGAGCAGTTCAATTGGGAAGTCAACCTCTCGTTCCGGCGGCATTCCGGGGAGCTCCGCCGGAAAACATCCGGAAATTCCCTTACCACTAAGTCTCAAATGTCGAATCGTCGGCGCTAACCATTAACCCCAAAAGCCTGAGCTTTCAGAGGTGCGCATCCGATTCACTTAAAGTGGCATACACCGCACCACAGATCTCGACCAGACCCAACCCACCTGGATGTTGGGTCTATTGTTGGGCCTCTTGCCGTTAGGTCTATTGCGGACCGCAGCCTACTCAACCTTTCGGGCTCACCAACCCAACTCACTAGTCCCTTGGGCCTATTGTCTCAAGGCAGAAGTTGGACCTATTTGACCCTAATAAAGGGCCAACACCAAAGACAACTAAGTCTTCGCATCCTTATTGGGCCAGAAAGTACAGAGTATTGGTTCTCCTGGGGTCAAGACCAACATTACTCTTCGTAAGGGGTCTTTCCTGCTACTACTTCCCTCGGGTAGTGCGTCCTTTGTCGTGTCGTCGCATAAGACCCCTCATCCGTGTCGCGACTCCAAAGAATCATTCCCGGGTTCGGGGCAGTAAAAACGGAACTGTCCCAGTTTGTCACGATAGAAGCAAAGGTCGTGCTTCCGGAATGAATATTTCCCTCGAGGTGCTCCTCTTGGCATGCCTCTTCCGACGTTTGGCCGGGTTCGTTTCTTATCCTGCGTGTCCTGAGCTCTCCCGTCGGGCTTGAGACATCGTAAATCGCGCTCCACCGCGGTGGCTCTATCGTCCACCTCCTGGAAGGTGGCAAACCCGCCGTTTGCGCCACCTTAAGATGTCGCTCCATAAGCCATTACAAAGGACGGGCCTTGTGAGATCCATCTTTCTAGTCGTTGTCGGAGAGCGAAGATGAACTCCGCCGCGTGGCGCACCATACTTTTGCCTGGGCGTCCTCCTGAAACCCATTTCGGGCCTTCCGTCGCTGTATACAAAGAAACCATGTCACCCCTAGACCTCAACTGGTCTAGCACCATGACTACAACACACCTAAATTACGTTCCCGTTTTCCCGTACTCTCACGTACTACCACCTACACCTTGGTTATCTCATTTCCAATTTGCTTGTGGCACCTTGCACTGTGGATGTAAATCACGTCTACTATGGTTGTGGTTGTATTTTCTCTGATACCATTTAATCTGTCACGCCCCGGGGGTTTTTGAGTCTTTTGAAGCGGAAAAACGTGTCTATATTTTTTTTTTCTTTTAATAAGGTGGCATATACTTCACCCCGGTGCGTGCCAGACCGCCACATACACGAATTCACTCCGTCCACGGACAGAGTCTCCTTCGTATATGTACGGCGTCTCACTACAACATATAAATCATTCATAAACATCATACATCACACACCAACCAACAACCATGCAGTAGACATACATCATATTCAGAGTTTAATCGTTTAATTAATGCACGTCATTTAAGCGGCGTCAAAGTTTGGAAAAGATAAAACCAGAGTTGTAAAACCCGTGCCCACACGGCACTTCCTTTTTGAGAAAACATTTTCGCAACCTTTATCTTATCATAAAATATGCCGCCATGTAAACACTACTGAAAGGATCATCACAGAAAACTACACCTCATCCACAGAGCTAACTAAAACATATCCACATATAAGGTGATCCACAAGCAACTAGAAATAGTATAAAGGGAAATGAGTCATAAATACGATAACCAAGAGTCCGACTACGATCCTCACGACGCAGTCCCACCGCCATCCCGGCTAACGCACCTAGGAATACCTGTCACGGAGTGGGTAAAGTCAGTGACAAACAAAGTAGATGTGTAACAATATCAAAAGGGATAAAACATACGAACGCGCCGATTACGCCATAACCTTTCGTTAAACACTTGCACATTAATTTACCCTGGGCACCATTCCCAGACCACTTGTCGGGGAGACTAAAGTCCCCCCCTCGTGCACAAACACCTACTTGATGCTTTTACCTCTCACTCGCGGTGCTGGTGTGACACCTCAGCTGGCGCGAAGAGGTCCCCGCTTGCACCATTACCTTTACGGGGCACACGGGTCATAAAGGACCACTTTTCCGGAAAAGTACACCCATGCGGAGGCCAATCCGCCTGTGTACGTGCAGCATCCGAAACCGGATCGCCAAGATTGGCGTGTACTGGGCACCGCGACCGCAGCCGCACAATTATTAGATAATTAACAACAATTGAAAGGTTAAACTATTCATCTACTTTGTTAGGTAAATTAAGGAGTACTTTTAATGATGATAGATGCACTTACAGCACCGGTTGCACTCATCGCAACCGTACCCACCTTATTGGAGAGAAATCGGAACACCAATGTCCTTCGCGCTCTCCCGCTGTGTACCCGGACCTAAGAAAAGTCCGCACAGATAAACTATGGTCAAAACACACACTAACACCTTAAAACAGAAAAACCCCCACCTTACAATTTGACGGAATTTGTCCGGCATCGTTCGATGGTCAAACCGGACTACAACCCGCACCGCCGTCGCCGCCCGTCGGAGCCCCGCGCGGCTCGAACCCGCGCGGCGGGCTCCGCGGGCGGTGCCCGAGCGGCGCCCGCGCGGCGCCCGGGCGGGCGGAGCCCCGCGGGGCGCCCGCGCGGGTGCGGGCCCGCGCGGCGCCCGCGCGGCGCCCGCGCGGGTGCAAGCCCGCGCGGTGCCGCGCGGGCGGAGCCCCGCGCGGCGCCCGCGCGGACGCGGGCCCGCGCGGGTGCCCGCGCGGGTGGGGCCCCGCGCGGCGCGGGCCCGCGCGGGTGCCCGCGCGGGTGGGCCCCGCGCGGCGCACCGCGCGGTGCCCGCGCGGTGCCCGCGCGGGCGCGGGCCCGCGCGGCGCCCCGCGGGCGCCCGCGCGGGCGGCCCGCGCGGCGGGGCCGCCCGCGCGGCGCCCGCGCGGGTTGCCCGCGCGGCGCCGCGCGCGGGTTTGCCCGCGCGGCGCTCGCGCGGTCCCGTCGCGCCTTCACCGTTCGCGATTTTTATTTTTTATTTTATTATATTTTACCTATGCCGTTCGCGGTCCTCCTCCGCCTTCGCCGTCCGGGTCCTTCCCGCCCTTGCCGTCCGCGTCGCGACGACGGGGACGGCGTCGGTGGCGGGGACGACGGGGGAGTCCAGAACTAACAACAAAAATAGATAGGAAAAATCCAAATAATTTTCTAAAAATTATTTGCTCACCGAGGATCGTTGGGAAGGTCGCCCGGTCTCACTTTTTGCCTTCGGGTCGGCGTTTGGGGCGATCGGCTTCCTCCGCTTCCCCCTTATTTTCCTCTTTTCTCCTCCGGTTAGGGGTTTCGCCTCTTTTCTTTTTCTTCCTCACCGGTTGGGTTTCGGTACGCTCGAAAGGGGCGATTTGAGAGACGGTATTTCACAATAGGGTTTCGTTGGTAACGGGGAAATAAATAATCTGTTATTTATTTATCCCCTTTTATCTAATTTCACACATACGCACCGTCAAAGTCCCTTTCGGGTATTTTGACTCCGATTAATTAATTCCCAATTAATTAATCCTTACCGTCCCAATTAATTAATTTTTCCAATTAATTAATCCTTACCGTCGATCCTAATATTTATTATTTGATTTCTTTATCTTACGTACGTAGGTGAACCCGAATTTCCCCGTTTCTATCTCTCACATAAATATCCGACTGACGGGATATTTATTCACCTTTAAATCTGACCACCGGTTATTTAATTACCTTTATCAATTAATCTTGGGGAATCAAATTCCCAATTGGATTCAAATTACCCGGATATTTGAATCTTTAATATCCAAATCCCAGTCGCCGATTATTTAACCACCTTTATTAAATAATCAAGGGAAATCAAATTCCCAACTTAAATATCCGGACTTTATCTCTTATCCAACCCACGAGATAAAATCCCACCAATTTAAATCCCTTAATAAAATATCCTGATTTTTATCTCTTATCTAATCACGAGATAAGAATCCCACCAATTTAAATCCCTTAAATAAATTCGTACGTAGGAGGATTTAAATTCCGTCACCGGATAATTAATTAATTAATTAATTATCCTTACGAGATAACCCACCTTATCTATTACGGGTGCAAGATATTTTGCACGGTTTTCGATGCGTGACTAACTACCGCATCGCTAAGGGTCCCGTTCCGGAAGATCCCGGTATCGGATTTCGAATCCGATCACGCCGTCGGTCATCGCTTTTCGCGCTCTATCGCAGGAAAATACACACACCCTGCCCGGCCGACTTTTCAAAATTAAATAAATTTTATTTCGCTTAAGGACTAAGCGATTACATGTGAGTTCGAAAATACCCCGAAGGGTCGGGTCACTACATGCGACCCCACCGAGGAAAGTATCCGCGCATCTCTATCAAGCTCAAATGTGGCTCATGCAGGCTATAATTCAAATCCTCGATCAACAAGATCGGCTGTAATCAACAAAACACTCTCTCACTAACAAGCTGGAAAACTACACAGCCGAGACCTACTGTCACTCAGACGACTCCCAAAAAAATACTGATCTACAGACTGCTATCAGACTCCACTCGGTCCCTAGACACGAGTGTAAAATGCATCCCACAACAACCCGACCTCTCGGCCCACTACCCGGGCGAGGAAAACTCTAAGTCCAGGATGAAACAGTAAATAGTGGTGTGGGAATGTCTAGAGCAATAATAACCTAGCCCAAGTTGGAGTTTTTCTACAAGTCTGGCTGAACATGCTGCATATGGCGGGGGTGCTAGGTCAAGTTCCAAGATAACAATAATTAACAGCTTGTAGGAAACAATAAATCACATAATCATCTGACAACATCAGGAACATCAATTCCTATATTCTAGCATGCTATACAAAATACATTCACAACATGCAAGTTCCTACACAGATAGAATTAATGTACAGTCCATAGATCTTGAAGACGAGGCAACCCACCTGAAGAGCTGAACTGTCCAATGTCCCACAGCTGATAATATCCAGAAACAAATATCTCCAATATCCACTAGTCCCAACGGGTTCAGAAATACCTGCAAATCCTCCTGGGTACAACAAAAGGTCCACAGTTACACTTTATTCCAAAAATTATCCAAGTATACACAATCTGCGAAAATAGTCCTAAAGATGCGATATTTTCACCTACAGAAAGGGCTCCGAAAAATCCGACAAAAATAGTACTGCGATCGTCGCGTCGAGACCTTCAAAACGGGTACCTGCACGTCCAATTCCGAGCCCCGTAGGCCGAGTTACAAATTCCACAACACAGGGTGCGCAAAACCTCACAATAACACAACTGTAAACCCATGCACAGATAAAGGGAGAAAATATACCTCCGGCAAAGCCTCAGAAAAATCCCAGAAAAATACGACGATAATCCTCGCGATGAGTAGATGCAAAAAGTGTACAGGCACGACTCGATCCGATGCTCGAGCACGGAGAACTCCACGCAACAATGCTGCTGTCCCCGAAAAACTCACAGCAAACAAGGGTCCCAGTAAGCATGGAAAAACTCCAAGAAAAACCCGAAACTAGGAGATGCTGAAAGTACCAAGATCGTAGCCCTACCTATCGCGGATCCAACGGTGAAAGAATCGCTCAAATAGGTGGTCGGAGTAGGTCGAGGGAGCCCTCGGACCGAAATGCGACGAAAAGGGCAAATAAAGAAAGTGCGCCAAAAAAATCCCAATCTCGAAGTGCGTGCCACCAAAAATCCTGGAACTCCTCTACAAGATGTAGAATAAATGGGTGAACAAAAACCCTATTGGGCTCCCTCTCTGAAACAGCCCAGAAAAGCCACAAATGAAGGCCCAAAAGGCCTATTTATAGGCAAAAGTCCACTAAGCACCTTTTCCCGGATTTAGGCGCACCTTTTCGGGCGCCCGAATCCGCTAGCCGCACCAAAACAGTGTCGCCGCCCCGTCCGACCAGCGCCCGAATCCACCAGCGTGCGCCGCGTGTCCCCCGAACACGCAACAGCGGTGCAAGCGTGCCCGGGTGATGCCATGTGTCCCGCACCAGGTCAAAGTGGTGGTTGGCGCCCGCCAATGGCCGGTCGCCACGTGTCCAGCCCGGGGAACCTGCCGACCGGTCGCCCGCCTCGCCGGTCGTGCCGCCTGCCCCCCACGCGCGCACGCACTCTAAGGCGTCGGCGCACCTTTCCATGGACCGCGCTGCGTGAGCCTGCCAACCACCAGCCGCCACGTGTCTCCGCGCCTGGTCTATGCACCAGCGCGGGGTTCCGTGGACCGCACATCACGCACCGGCCACTCCTGGGGCACCACGTGTCCCCGCGCCGGGTCCATGCGCCAACCGGGGCTGCTCTGTGGACCACGCACTGTGAACCGACTAATAATAGGCCGCCACGTGGCACCCTGCCGGTCTACGGCCTCCCCCATGCACCAGAATCCACTGAAAACTTCCGGGAGTCCCTTTTTGGGCATCCGAAATATCAAACAAGCAAATAGCCGTTTTCAAGTGTTTTTCCACGTTGAATCCAATTCCAACCTCTGTTTGGCCAAAACCTTTTCAAAATTTCGGCAAATATAGCCGAAGGCCAATACAGCTAAAGGTAGCTCACAGGGTCCATCTGTGACATCCCTTTGATGCACTATGGGCCAGACACACCAACACTAGGTGTTCTACACAATGGATTCACTGGAAAAGTTGCATGGGAATCTGGGCCACTACAAGGTCCACTAAATTTTGCCTGTTTGTGGGGGGTAAAATGCTGATTAGTGTTTTGGATATTTTTATTAGGCCCGCGGGTGGTGTTGTTTGCTTTAGAGGGTCGCGAGCGCAATCGTTATCTTCGTTTTAGGTGGGTACCTTCTTCTTGCATTTTGGGTGTGGTTTCATATGTAATGCATAAGAGTAAAGTAGATGTGCTAATGAATCTTGACTAACCCCTTTTTGTATGAGTATCCCTATTATCACACATTGACTTCGGTCGCTATGCTCATGGTTACTTACACGCACATAAGCGGTTTAGCCACCGCAATGGTGTACTTTTCCAGAAAGGTGGTACGTTGACCCGTGTACCCCACAAGGTGACATAGTGGGGACCTCTCGCGGTTACTTAAGGTGCTGCACAAGTGCCGTGGAGGGGTTGGAGGTAACAAGGTGCAAGCAAGGTGTTTTCTTCTACATGCACTGTTTCAGCAAGGTGTTTTCTTTTGCATGCACTATTTCGAGTTACAGGGGGTTACTATTGATCCATGCGGGAGAGTGTGGATGCTCTGGTTTTCGATTTGCTTTAGTTCCAGTATTTATAGCATTTTGCACATCTTACTTTTACCTCTTACTCTTTGTGTCGCTAACTTTCCACACGGTGACAGGTTCGGTCAGAGGAGGGGATCCAGGACGACAGTGAGGCCGCGACTAGAGGACTGTAGCCTCGTTCTGTGGCTAGTGACCTTTTCCTTTTTGCCTTTGATGAGATTGGTTAGTTAGTGAGCATGTGGTTTCTTTTATTGTGGATGTTGGAATCTAGTGATGAACGGTTTTCTTTATTTTTCTCTTAGTTCGGCCATTTTCAAATAAAGAAAAGGTTTGCGAAAATGATTTTGAAAAGAATAGGTGTCGTGTGGGCACCGTCTTATAAACCCGTAGATTTATCCTTTCAAAACGTTGATGGCCTCGTTAGTTATTGATTATGATTATCTTCTTCCTCTACTCGACTATTTGACTGGTGTGGTTAAAGTGTGAATTGTGTTTGCGACGCCGTGCATATACAAAGGAGACTCTGTCCGTTTGTGGGGTGAATTTTTATGTGTGGCGGGTCTGGGCACGTACCGGACTGATAAAAAAAAAAAAAAAAAAAAAAAAAAATTAAAAAAAAATTAAAAAAAAAAAGAGAAAAAAGAAAACTTACACATTTTCCGCCTATTTAAACCCCCAGGGCGTGACACCGCTTGACTGACCACACTAAATCCACTGGCCGGAGGTACTCAACCGCCAACCACGAATGAAGGTCCAAAAGTTTTGGGAGACTAGCGCCTACAACCCTATCAAACAAGAACAGGTTCTAAGCACAGCCCCCTCGTAGCTTTCGTCCCAAAATATGAAACAGCCCCTAGAACCTAGATCACTCAAACCCTCTCGAGTGAGAAAGTTTTTGAGAAAAGATGATATTTATTACCGAAAATTATTTTGATTTAAGAAACCCCTATTTAATTAATTTTAGTTTTTTAAGAAAAACCAGTTAAAACAAGTTTATTTTTTAAACCCCGAGGGGCTAATGTCTTCACCCAATCAAACAAGAGCAGGCTTCGGCGACCCTTCAAAATTCAGAAGGAAAACATTAGTTTACTGAAATCATTTGTGTGTCCAAAAATAGTCTGGGTTCAAGGTCATGCTATCACCAGCTCAACACTATCACGAACACAGTGCCAACGATACTGGTCGGAAAATACTCGACGACCCGGGACCACCGTCGACCCGAATGGCTCCCGACTTTAGCCCTGATCTAGCCTCAGCTACCAGACTCCACTCGGCCCCCAAGCATGAGTGCCAATGCATCCCACAATAACCCGACCACTCGGCCCACTATCTGGGAGAAGAGAAACTCTAAGTCCAGGGAATAAATAATATAGAGTGTGGGAAGTCTAAAATATAAAGGAAACTAGCCCAAGTGAGTGTTTCCTACTAGTGTGGTTAAATACATGCAAACATATGATGGGTGCTAGTCAAGGTTCCAATATTTAATTATCACGAGAAATAATTAATTTATTAATTCTATCATACATGTTTGCATCTCAGTTCACAAAAAGGAGTACTTTACTTAACATGGATGCATACTATGACATAGAATTAGTACGCCGCCCACTAATTTTGGAAGAAATCCAACCCGCCTAGAATGCGCTGATCCGTAGTCCGATTAAGCTAAAACTGAGCATGTGTGTTCCTCAGGTTCACACGGTTCCAACGAACCTAAAAGCTCCAAAAAAAACTCCTCCCGGATGTATGGCGATGCTCCAAAATACCAAGTGTTGCCCAAACGGTCCACTGCAAAATTCAGCGTGTGCATAAACGGTGCGTAGAAGCCAAATCGCACACAATTTTCACCCAGAACCAAAAAGAAAGATGCTCAACTTGATCGTAAGAAAGAGTCCCAACTTTTACTTTCCCCATAAAACTCCAAAATCTCCGCGAAAACTATATCACAAGCCGAACGCCGTGTCACGCCCCGGGGGTTTAAACGCGCGGACGGAGAGCCACCGATGCCCCCAAACTCACAATATTTCTTTTTCTTTTTTTTTTCCTTTGTCTTTTTGGAACCAAATCTCCCCCAGTGCGTGCCTAGACCCGCCATGTCACGCCCCGGGGTCGAAACTGCGACCCGGGCTCGCCAACAGATCCGCCATCTGTACGGAAACTGCCGCACAGACGAAGCGTCAACCCTGCAAGTCAGATCTAGAGCTAAAAACATGTATCAGAGCTGAAATGAAACTAGAAGCTACATATATCAACTGAACATCTGGATAAAATAAAAGTCCTCAAAACAAGTCTGTCTAGCTATAAGAAATAGCAACAATCCTCACAAGCCTCTAAGAATGTCCAGTACAAAAGTGGAATCATAAAATACCCCGGGTACATCTACCTTAGACTCTCAATGCTGGTAAGGAACTAATCGGCTGCGTCCTCACGTCGATCTGCTGTCTCCGTGCGATCCAAGCCGGAACAGCTGCCTCAAACCTGTCACCGCAGCGGGTGTGAGATCTACTGCAGAAGGCAGATCTCAGTGGGTACCGTCCCAATATCCACGGTATGCCCACTAAGTCTACTGGAGGCAAAACAGATAGGTATGCAGATAGATAGATAAAAGGAAAGCAGGAAATGAACTACAGCTAATAAGTAACAACATCATGCTGAAGGAACTCTACTCTGACCCTGCTATGCATACACTAACACTGCTAATAATATGCCTCAAGTACTATGCTCAAGGGAAAACTCATCAATGAACATGCTATGCCATTAGTCTCTCAATGTCACCCAATCTCAATGACTGCCTCATAGAGTCCAGTCAAGTGTTACGGAATTTGAGTTGGCGTATTTCGTGAATAGTTTAAGTCTTGAGGATTGAAGATGAAGAAACTGTGGATCATATACCTCAATCTCAAGAAAGAAGAATTCAAAAGGATCAGGTACGTTTAACTAAATATTTTTGTTGATCCGAATACTTCTTATAGTGTAGAAACACTTGGAAGAGGTTTTAATTGCATATTCATCAAAAACTGAACATGGGACATGTTCAGGATCCGGATCGTGGACTTTCAATCCGGATCCCGAAAGGTGTGTTCGTTTCATACATTGCTGCAATCCGGATCACAGCTTGGGCAGTCCGGATCCCGAATGGGGTGTTTGTGAAAATGTATGAACGATCCGGATCGTGTATTATGATCCGGATCCCGAACAGGCGATTTTCTGGAAACTGCATTCTGTGCGTCTGCGATCCGGATCGTGGCTTATGCAATCCGGATCGCCGTCGGTAAAACTTTCCAGAAAAGTTTGTTTTTGATCCGAATATTCTTCCTAGGGTTTCTAACCTATAAATAGCCCTTATTTCATTTCTAGGGCATCGGAAAAAGAGCCGTCATTTTCAAATATCATTTTATACGGCCTTAGATCCACATATAGAGAAGAACGGAAATCATTAGATCTATTTAATGGTTCTTCATCTATATTGATTAGTTTGATTCTAGGTTTTTCATACTCATATCTTGAGTTGAATCAAACTAATGAATACTTAGATGGTATTTCCGATCTACTCTTGATCTAAGTATTCGGCGGATCATCACCACCCAAACAAACAACGATTTACCCCAAAATCGGCGCGTGGACTCGCGTGGCCTTGTGGATTCAAGGTGTTATCGCTCTCGTGGATTCGGAGCGAGGTGCGTTCGTGGATTCGAAGCGTGCCATTGGGTGAAGACCGTGGATTCGGTCGGACGTCGTGGACTCGACGTTGGACGCTGTGGATTCAGCGTTGGCGGCGCAAATCGTGGATTCGAGAAGCGTTCGTGGAGCGAGCGGAGAAGATCGACTAGGGGCGTATGGTAAAAGGTTGAGTCGTCTGTGAGTACGTTATATCACCTTGTACGTGTGTTAACTCTAGTGGATTTCGCCGTGTTATCGGTCCCGTGGTTTTTTACTCCGGTTTGGAGTTTTTCCACGTAAAAATCTTGTGTGTTCTTTTATTTTTCCGCATTGGGTTTTATCGCACAATGATTTTTTGAGTGTTTATTGTTTACACCTATTCACCCCCCTCTAGGTGTTTTTTCCCCTATTAGATCCTTATTAACCTAAACCCAACAAGTGGTATCAGAGCGGGAATAGGGTTGTAAACAATGGTTGAAGGTGGAAACATCAATCGACCCCCTTTCTTTGATGGAACTAATTATGCGTACTGGAAAGTACGGATGAAAGCTTTCTTAATTTCCATCGACGAAAGGGTGTGGCAATCAATTGAATTAGGATGGTCTAATCCAACTGAAATTTTAGATGATGTTCGCACCTTAAAACCTAGGTCGAAATGGACCAAGGAAGAGATAGACTTATCTTCTTACAATGGCAAAGGGATTAATGCTCTATTTAATGCTTTGTCACAAACTGAGTTCTCTCGCGTCTCGGCATGTGAGACTGCGAAAGAAATCTGGGATGTTCTTCAAGTTACGCATGAGGGAACTAACTTAGTGAAGATTCAGAAACTGCAAATGCTTACGAGCAAGTTTGACTCTATCTCTATGGCAGAGAATGAATCCTTCACTGACTATTACACACGATTGCAAGACATCGTGAACTCATGTGCTAACTTGGGAGAGAAGATTCCAGAATTTAAAGTTGTAAGAAAAATTCTAAGAACTCTTCCTGAACGATTTCGCCCGAAGGTTGCAGCCATTGAAACAATTAAACACCCGGACGAAATGCGTGTAGAAGAATTAGTAGGTGCTTTACAAACTTATGAAATGACTTTTCCTACTAACTATTCTTCTGGAAAGGCATCCTCTTCTAAGTCTTCAGGTTACGCATTGAAATCAACTAAAGAAGAAGACGCGGATTCATCCTCCTCGGACGACGACGAGAACATTTCTATGGAGGACTTTGAGAAGCAGCTCGCTCTCTTGACAAGGAAGTTTCGCCGCAACTTTCGAAGGGGAAATTCAAGCAAAACTCCATCCTTCGGAAAGTCGAAGAAAGGCAAGGGTCTTCAAGCTACAAGTCAAGAAGCCAAGAGAACTTCTCAAAGGATAAGAAAAGTTCTGAGGGACAAGTTCAGTGTTTCAAATGTCGAGGCTACGGCCACATAGCAACTGAATGTCCCAACAAGAATCCGGCTAAGAAGAAAGCGATGCAAGCAGTCACTTGGGATGACAACTCCACGTCAAATGAGTCATCGTCAAGTGATGAAGAAGACAACGCGACAGCTTTCCACGCGTCCACCAAACCTTCATCCTTCATGTGCTTAATGGCAAGTACATCCGACTCACTGTCCAACTCCACTGTGGAAAAGATTGCAACGGACGATGAGTCAGATAATTCGGAAGGTGAAGATTTTGTTTTAGCCTACCATCAACTTTTGAGGGATTCAAAGAAACTGGCTAAACAAAACAAGGGGTTGAAAGAGAGATTACTGGATCTTGAAGATGAAGTAAAAAGAGTAACCTCTATCTCAACCGATCTTGAAGTGGAAAGGGACAATCTGATTAAGACAAATGTTTCCCTTCAAGAGTCCAATGAGCAATTCGAGAAGAATTATATGGATATGGTGAACAAAGCGAATTACTTCTTGAAGCTCTACGGCGAGGCCCGACAGGAAAAATTGAAATGACAGAGACCATACGCCAACTAAAGGATGACTTACAGAGATTTTCTTCTGGAAGGAGTAAGTTGGACAGACTCTTGGTCTCGGTCAAAGAAACAAGTTCGGCCTCGGATACACTCAAACTGGAGACATTCCAAGTTCGAGTGGTACGGTATTTGTGCCTCCGTCGGTATCTCCTCCTCCGACACCGGTGTTCACGCCAAGCAACGACAACGAACCTACTACATCATCTTCGGAATCGACAAGAACCAAGGTATGTTTTCGTTGTGGCATTTCAGGGCACATCAGAAGAAACTGCAAGACTGGAGCCAAACGCACACCTCAAGAACATCTTGCAACAACTACCAAAAGGGCTATTCCTCGGAAAACAACTCCAACCAAATTGACGGAAAAGAGCCTTGGTAGTACATCGCTCAAGACGACATCATCAAGGAGCAGCAATTCTTCAAGCAAGACGCCCTCACCTAGGAAATCAACTCCACGAGCATTACAGACGCATACCAAAAAGGTTTGGGTGCGCAAAGGTGAGATCTTTCCCTGTCTTGCTACCACTGTTTCCTTGCATGCATATGATGGTTCGTCTTGGTACCTGGATAGCGGGTGTTCCCGACATATGACCGGCGATAAAAACTGTTTTCAAACTTTTGAGAAAAACTCCGGAGGACTTGTTGTTTTCGGAGATGGTCGGTCTTCCAAAATTGTTGGAAAGGGAACAGTAGCTATTCCAGATGGCCCGGTTCTAGAT
Organism: Tillandsia fasciculata; assembly: GCA_029168755.2. Classification (NCBI taxonomy): domain Eukaryota; kingdom Viridiplantae; phylum Streptophyta; class Magnoliopsida; order Poales; family Bromeliaceae; genus Tillandsia; species Tillandsia fasciculata. The sequence continues at coordinate 122,183 of JAQOTM010000624.1, forward strand.
AATGTATTATTTGTTCATGGCCTAAAGACTAACCTCATAAGCATAAGTCAACTGTGTGATAGTGGTTATTCAGTTAATTTTTCATCTGATAAATGCACTGTAACTGACTTGAACCATGCTTTCTTTTTAAAGGGGGTTAGATCAGAAAACAACTGTTATGTAGTTCCTTCTAAAATTTCTGAAAAATGTAACCTAGCATCTTTGAAAAATGAAACACTTTGGCATGAAAGGCTAGGTCACATAAACTTTAAGGAACTTTCTAGAATTTCAAATAAAGATGTGGTCAAGGGGGTTCCGAAACTTTCTTTTGAACAAAACCTTGTGTGTGGCGGTTGCCAAAAGGGAAAACAGTCTAGGACTGCACACAAGAATTTGAACCACATAGGTACAAAACGGCCTTTGGAACTTTTGCATATGGACTTAATGGGGCCAACTCGTCAACCATCTCTGGGAGGTAAATGGTATATTTTCTTATTGGTTGATGATTTTTCTAGATATACTTGGGTAGCCTTTCTAAAAGAAAAAGCTGATACCTTTGATTCTTTTCTCGAAATCTGCAATCGTATTATGATAGAAAAGAATGAAAGGATTACTCGAGTTAGGAGTGATAGAGGTGGTGAATTCATAAATTCCAAATTCATTGATTTTTGTGTTTCTAATGGCATTAAACATGAATTCTCCGCACCTTACACACCTCAACAAAATGGTGTAGTCGAGCGCAAAAACAGGGTCGTACAGGAAATGGCACGTGTTATGCTTCACAGCCGGAACTTACCTTTATATTTTTGGGCTGAAGCGGTGAACACTGCTGTTATGTTATCAATCGAGTGTATTTGCGCCCGGGGACTTTGAATACACCATATGAACTTTGGTTTTGTAGAAAACCTAACATCAAATATTTTCGCATTTTTGGGAGTCGGTGTTTTATTTTACGTGATCGTGAGAATCTTGGAAATTTGACTCTCGAAGTGACGAAGGGATTTTCTTAGGTTATTCTACAAACAGCAGAGCATATCGAGTTTTTAACTTAGAATCTAAGACGATCGTAGAATCGATAAATGTTAAGGTAGATGAAGCTTTTCACTTTGAATCTGAAAAATCTACCCTCGATATCTCTCTTGATGATGATTCACCTGCTAATGCATCTTCTTCTAACAATTCTTTCGATAATAATGTTGATGCATCTAACGGTTCTTCAAGCTCATCTGATGTGCAGGAATCATCTCGTGTTCCTCCGCCTACTCCTCTACCTCAGACGTTACGCATCTCCAAGGATCACCCTGAATCGAACATAATTGGAGATCCACAAGAAGGAGTTAGAACACGGAGACAATTGGTTTGCGGATTTGCATGCTATGTATCTCAAATCGAACCAAGGAATGTTGATGAAGCTCTCCAAGATGATTATTGGATTAAAGCAATGCAGGAAGAGCTCCATCAATTCGAGCGAAACAAAGTCTGGGAACTGACGAAGCCTCCGAAGCAACACAATGTGATAGGTACCAAATGGATCTTCAAGAACAAGAAAAACGAAGAAGGTACTATCATCCGGAACAAAGCAAGGTTAGTTGCTCAAGGCTATTCTCAAGTAGAAGGTATAGACTTTGATGAAACCTTCGCCCCTGTAGCTAGACTCGAGTCCATTCGTATATTGTTTGCGATCGCTTGTCATTTTAAAATCAATTATTTCAAATGGACGTTAAGAGCGCCTTTTTAAATGGATTTTTAAATGAGGAAGTTTATGTAGCTCAACCGAAAGGTTTTGTGGATCATAAACTACCTAACCATGTTTTTCGACTGAAAAAGGCTCTTTACGGTCTGAAACAAGCACCGCGAGCATGGTACGAAAGGTTGACAAAGCACCTTTTGGAAAAGGGCTACACTCGAGGGGGAGCTGACAGGACTCTCTTTGTGAAGCATTATCAAAACAATTTCATAGTTGCTCAAATCTATGTTGATGACATTGTTTTTGGAGCAACAAGAAATACTGATGCTTCTAAATTCGCGGAGACCATGGAAAGCGAATTTGAGATGTCCATGATGGGCGAGTTGAATTATTTTCTTGGATTACAAGTTAAGCAAAACGATGAAGGAATTCACTTGTGTCAATCCAAGTATGCACTGGAGTTGGTCAAAAAGTTTGATCTTGAAAATTCGAAAGATTTTCCAACTCCAATGGGAACTAGCCATAAGGGACTTGGAAGTGAATCACAAAGTGAGAATGTAGACGAGAAACTGTACCGCAGTATGATTGGAAGTCTACTATATCTCACGGCTAGTCGCCCGGATATATCCTTCAGTGTTGGGATTTGTGCGAGATATCAATCAGCACCGAAGGAGGTTCACCTGAAAGCGGTGAAACGGATCATCCGGTATATCAAAGGTACAATCAATTTCGGAATTTGGTATCCTATGGGAACGACTTTGGATATTGTTGGATACTCAGATGCCGATTGGGCTGGATCGGTGGATGACCGGAAAAGCACGAGTGGTGCATGCTTCTATCTCGGCCACTGCCTTGTTGCATGGCACAGTAAGAAACAGAACTGCATAGCACTCTCGACTGCCGAAGCGGAGTACATTTCTGCAGGAAGTTGCTCAACCCAATTGATTTGGATGAAGAGCGTGTTGAGTGATTTCCGAATTTCAACATCTTCGGTAACCATTTTATGTGACAACACTAGTGCTATTAACATTTCTAAAAACCCTGTGTTGCACTCTAGAACAAAACATATTGAACTTAGATATCATTTTCTTAGAGAGCTAGTTGAATCAAACATTCTTCAACTGTCATATATTTCAACTGAAGATCAATTAGCCGACATCTTAACAAAACCTTTGGATCAAAAACGTTTCATTCACTTGCGAAAAGCAATTGGCATGCTTTCCTTGAAATAAACTCTTTTTGAAACCTTTGCTTAGATTAGGTTTTGTTTTTGTTCTTGTTTTTGTTTTGTTCTTTATCTATGTTCTGTACATAGCACACTAATTGAGCATAAATCATGATTGACTTTAATTGCATCCTTTTATGCATTTAGAAATTTATTATGTTTTTGATGTCATAATGTTTCAATGTTGCAATGATCATTTACGTTAATTAAACCATCTTTCTGTGATCAAAGTCAATTTCTCTCTCAATGATCTCTTGGTATAGTCATTATCATATTTGATTGCTTAGTCGAGTATGAATTCGAGATCAATGGTTTGGTTGAATACTTTATATATTAAATAATTGATAGCCAATTGAGGGGGAGTCAATGAAATGTGAAATGCTCAAAAGATGTGGAAAGAGTTACATCCCAGTGAGGAGTGTGAAAACTACCACCACATGGAGAAAATGAAAGAAAAAGGAACTCCATGAATGAAAAGCAAACTTTTGTTTGAAAAATTGTTGATAAAACTCATATTGAAATACTTGACTCAGTCGTATTTCATGGTTGGTATAAGGTGGGATTTTTGATTTAAGATGCTCAAAGAGCCACTCCTTCAACAGATTGTCTAGATATATTATTTAACTTATCTGGGATTTCAAACATCTATTGATCTTGGTACTTCATTTTCTTTACTGAAATTGATGATTTGATAAAGACATTACACATAGGATCAAGATAGATGTAATTGAAGTTGTTCAACTTTAAGTGTTTTAACTTTCGTAAATCTTCGTTTCATTTTTGGATATTATTGATAGATTTTTCATAATCTATTTCTTGTTGTGTGAAACGATGTCATTTGTTTAAAGTTGACATGATAATGTGCTTACATACTTTTTCTGGATTTTACTGTATTTTTCTTAATTTTTCTGAAGAAAAAGGTGTAGCCGATCCGGATCGTGGCAAGTGATCCGGATCCCGAACGCAGGATTTTTCCCGCGTGTGGCCGGTCCGGATCACATTCTCGGCCGATCCGGATCGCGGCTAGGGTTCTATATAGAAACTTTCAGATTCGAGATTTCTTTACCCTAATTTCTGGTTTTCAAGCTTCTAGAGTTTCTCTCTCTAGATTTCTTGCTTCCTGGTGCTTCAAAACTCAAAGTTCTTTGGATTCAAGTAAGTTTTCATGATCAAAACTCGGTTTTTCACAGTTTTTCTGTTTTTTCATCAAACGTGAGTTGAAAAGTTGGAATTTTTTCGTTTGTGAATGGTTTTTGATCAAATTTCTTTTGAAATAAGAACTCTGGATCAATTAGTTTTACTTTTATGCTGGGATTTCACTTGATTAACGTGTTTTTAGGCTTCGATTTCTAAAAATTCGGTTTTAGGGCATAAAAGAGGAATTTTTGTAAATCATGGATTTGATCTATTTTTAAAATTCTTTTTGGAAAACTAATTTGATTCTTGGCTTCTCTATATGATTATGATTGTCTAGGTACAATGTTTTCAAATTTTTCAAAATTGACGATTTTTCATATATTCTTGAGTTGGTCTTCACAGGACACCTTCTTAAACTCAAAGCACTAGAATCAATGGCATTCTCTTGGTTGATTCTGCTACTAGTCACGATGGTACTCACTCGACCAACCAACAAATTGAAGCGCGCCAAGAAAGTTCAACGAAAAGGAGAAGTGGAAGTTATAAGTGACACTGAACTTGAAAAGAACCCTGATGAAGTACACTGGGATATGCTGACTGATGATGATGATGATGAGGTATTGCCTTCAAAATCTAACCGAAAAGGGAAAGCACCAATGAATACTGGAAATGTTCCTATGTCTACTCCAATTATCTCTTTCAAACGGAAACGACTTGCTAGACGTTATGGATTAAGACGAGACACTAACATTGATGCACCAATAGCCCCTGACTCTCCGCCACGTGTTGAAGAGGTAGTCGTTAATTCTGACCGTCTTCGAGCTTTTGAACGACGTGAATGCATCGGAGAACGTCATGTCAACATTGAAGCCCTTCGCAATCATTCACCAGAATTTGGAAGATTGATAGAACAAGCTTCTCTTCTTCAAGTCTGCCTTTTCCTGAACTTCTCGGATATTGTTTGTATCGTGTGAGAACTTCTACACGAATGCGAGACATCTTCAGGAGACTGAAAATGGGTCTATGTATTTTTATACAAATGTCCTAGGAATGAAGCTTAAGATCACACCGCAGTTAATTGGTGACGTTCTTGGAATGGAATCGAGCACATCGGGGATTAACTTTTTGAAAGGAAAAAGTTTGACAAAAGAATTGTGGCAAACTGTGATTGACAAGATTTGTCTGGAAGGAACCAAATCAGCTGATGGTAAGGGTGTAAGTCAAAGTATCTACGACTGGAGTACCGATTTCTAAACTTCATCACGTGCTACAACATTTTGCCTAACATGCAGACCAAGGTTGTGAGGTGGGAGCGACTACTATTCCTATATCTCATAGGCCATCCCTCTGAGGCTACTGGATTGAACTTGAATATCCCCTATATAATCTGGAATAGAATGTCAAGGTACATTGTGCATCCTCATCCGTCTGAGCGACTTCCGTTTCCTCTACTCATCATGAGGATATTACAAAAGTTTGACATTGATGTAAGCTCCACATCATATCAGCACAGTTGCGGGATGATTGATGAATCAACGATTGTGAAGTCACTTCACAAATTACCTCATTTTTGACAAGAACCTTGTGATGGCACCTCGGCCTCACCGTCTGAGCAAGAACCCGGCGAGACTGATGAAGCCTCACTAACTTCGATCTTCAAGTTGCAACAACGACTATCTGTCAAGCAAGAACAGATCTTGAAGGAACAGCAAAGACTTTGCAATGCGCTTGAAATCGTCACGGCAGCTCACATTACCTTCACTAAAAAGGTCAACTCTATGCACAAGCGGATGACAAAGATACTGTCTAACATGGGTTGCACTCCTTCTGATGATTCAGATTCTGACGACTGATCGTTTTTCACTCTTTTCTTCTTCCTTCTGTGCAGGATATTAGTCTTTTTGATTTGTTTAGTGTAGTTCTCAGTTTGTGCATATTTTTAGAACTCGATTTTGTTACTCTTCTTACATATTGTAGCTCTTGCTACGTTTTGGCTTGTTTTTGTGACAAAAAGGGGGAGAGAGTTAGCGAAACTTTGAACAATGATTGTGAATATCGATGATATCAAGGTAAGTATGAATCTCAACTCAACTTTGGTTTTCTTTTGTGATTTCGTGACATGCTTCTATACTAACTATTTGACTAACTATTTGGGCATGTAATATGACTAACAAGTTGGTGTTGGACTAACATACTTTGACATTTGGTTTTTTCAACTGCTTAGAAGATATGTTGGTTTTAACTATGTTTCTTTTACATATCTGATTCTTTTAAATGTCATGGTGAGATCAAACTCTATCTCTGCACTTGGTTTTTTCTATGTTCCAATTCTTGAGGTATCTAACGAATTTGTTTGTCAAGAATGTTTTCTGTGTGCAGAGGTTACAGATGTCTAAGTCTAGAGTTTGTCTTAGGAGTTTATCTCATGTTTTTAATTTTTGGAACTCTTTTGTAAATTTTTGTTGTATGGTGATAGCAACAAAAATATCTTTTTGAATTTTCTTTGTGGATCTGTGTTTTGTCACGAAACCGCCAAAGGGGGAGATTGTTACGGAATTTGAGTTGGCGTATTTCGTGAATAGTTTAAGTCTTGAGGATTGAAGATGAAGAAACTGTGGATCATATACCTCAATCTCAAGAAAGAAGAATTCAAAAGGATCAGGTACGTTTAACTAAATATTTTTGATGATCCGAATACTTCTTATAGTGTAGAAACACTTGGAAGAGGTTTTAATTGCATATTCATCAAAAACTGAACATGGGACATGTTCAGGATCCGGATCGTGGATTTTCAATCCGGATCCCGAAAGGTGTTCGTTCATACATTGCTGCAATCCGGATCACAGCTTGGGCAGTCCGGATCCCGAATGGGGTGTTTTGTGAAAATGTATGAACGATCCGGATCGTGGATTATGATCCGGATCCCGAACAGGCGATTTTCTGGAAACTGCATTCTGTGCGTCTGCGATCCGGATCGTGGCTTATGCAATCCGGATCGCCGTCGGTAAAACTTTCCAGAAAAGTTTGTTTTTGATCCGAATATTCTTCCTAGGGTTTCTAACCTATAAATAGCCCTTCTATTTCATTTCTAGGGCATCGGAAAAAAGAGCCGTCATTTTCAAATATCATTTTATACGGCCTTAGATCCACATATAGAGAAGAACGGAAATCATTAGATCTATTTAATGGTTCTTCATCTATATTGATTAGTTTGATTCTAGGTTTTCATACTCATATCTTGAGTTGAATCAAACTAATGAATACTTAGATGGTATTTCCGATCTACTCTTGATCTAAGTATTCGGCGGATCATCACCACCCAAACAAACAACGATTTATCCCAGAATCGGCGCGTGGACTCGCGTGGCCTTGTGGATTCAAGGTGTCATCGCTCTCGTGGATTCGGAGCGAGGTGCGTTCGTGGATTCGAAGCGTGCCATTGGGTGAAGACCGTGGATTCGGTCGGACGTCGTGGATTCGACGTTGGACGCTGTGGATTCAGCGTTGGCGGCGCAAATCGTGGATTCGAGAAGCGTTGCGGAGCGAGCGGAGAAGATCGACTAGGGGCGTATTGTAGAGTACCGGGTCTTCGGATAGCACGACGACCACACGGATGACATGGAGCAGAGTGTTGCCTTGGCATGTTGCATTTGAGTTACAGTTGATAACGGGTTGATTCGGATCAACGCGGGAAGCTCCAGCCCGATTCGGGGTTTTTTCGGGCTTTGTATGCCGATTGAGGATGAGATTTGGAAATTTCCGACTTCACCGTGGAGTGCCGGAAATTCAGAAACACTTGGAATAGGTGTACTTCCAGTTTACAGCAAGGTTCGGGAGGTTCCGGGCTGACGCGGAGGATCCAGAGGCAAAAAGTGAGTCGGAACTGGCAATTTTGAGCAGCGTAATTGATTTGGGCACCCCGACTCAACGGATGAGCTTTTTGAAGAGAAAAGCTGTGGACACGTGTACTTTTGATTTACAGCGAGGTTCGGGAGGTTCCGGGCTGACGCGGAGGATCCGGAGGCAAAAAGTGAGTCGGAACTGGCAATTTTGGAGCCGGTAATTGATTTGAGCACCCCGACTCAATGGTTGAGCTTTTTGGAGAGAAAAAGCTGTGAGCGCGTGTATTTTCGATTTACAGGGAGTTCGGGAGGTTCCGGGCAGCGGCGGAGAGCCCGAGGTCGAAAAGTGAGTTGGAGTTGGATTTGTGGAATTAATTAATTAAGTTAATTAATTAAGTAAAGTTTTCCCCTTTATAAAAAGGGGCTCCAACCCTCTCTGCAGCAGGGAGAAAGAAAGAAAGGAAAAGAAAGGAGAGGAGAAGGAAGAAGAGAAGAAGGAAGAAGAGAGGGCTTTGGAGGAAGCTTCTTGGGCGTTTTCTTCTCCGATCGTGGGCGTGGATCCGTGCGGGGCCGGCGCGCGCGAGTAGGTTGGTTTATTCTTTTTATCTTCCTTTTCCCTTTCATTTTCCTGCGGCTGGGGGTGCCGTGGACTTTTGTCCGAGGCGGAGGGGAACAGTTGCCGAGCCGCGCACGCGCAAATTGCCGGGCCGTGGTGGCGGGGGGCTGCCGCTGCCGCGGGCGCGCATGTGCGACGCGCGCAGCATGCGCCCTGCTGCATGGTTGTGCAGCAGGGCGACGGACGGCCTTGGAGGTGCGGCATGGGGCCGCGCGGCCCTGCAGCCGCGCGCTGGGCGCGCGCCACTGCAGGGGTGGCCGCGCGGACGGCCCCTGTGCCGCGCGGCATGCAGGCCGCGCGCTAGCGCGCGGCACTGCAGGGTGGCCGCGCGGGTGCCCTCGGGGCCGCGCGGCACTGCAGGCCGCGCGCTAGGCGCGCAGCACTGCAGGGTGGCCGCGCGGGTGCCCTCGGGGGCCGCGCGGCACTGCAGGCCGCGCGCTAGGCGCGCGGCACTGCAGGGAGGCCGCGCGGGTGGCCTTTGGGCCCCGCGGCCCTGCAGGCCGCGCGTCAGGCGCGCGGCACTGCAGGGGTGCCGCACGGGCGGGCCCCTGCGCTGGGCGGCCCTGCAGGCCGCGCGCGTGGCGCGCGGCACTGCAGGGGCGCCGCGCGGGCGGCCCCTGTGCCGCGGGCCCCCGCGCGGCATGGCAGGGGCCGCCGCGCGTGGCGGCCCCTGTGCCGCGGGCCCCGCGGGCATGGCAGGGGGCGCCGCGCGGGCGGCCCCTGTGCCGCGGGCCCCGCGCGGCTTGGCAGGGCGCCGCGCGGGCGGGCCCCTGTGCCGCGGGCCCCGCGCGGCAGGGCAGGGCGCCGCGGGCGGCCCCTGGGCAGCGGGCCCCGCGCGGGCTGCAGGGCCGCGCGCTTGGGCGGCGGCACTGCAGGGGGCCCCGCGGCGGGTGGCCTTGTGCGCTGGCCCCGCGCGGGCTGCAGGCCGC
>JAQOTM010001936.1:0-22499 GCA_029168755.2 Tillandsia fasciculata
CTGACCCGGACAGTTAGCGCTTCAGGTGGGTGGTTGTTGCTTGCCTCTACATCTGACTTACTCACTAAGTTTATTAGAAAATCCCACTATTGAATGTATTGTTTGATTATCATGCATAAGTGACTGAGATAAATGTGAGCCTATCATCTGAGATTAATTTTGTGGATTTAGCATGTTGGGGATACTATTGGGATGATATTGCTGTTAGAACTTGATCAGTGGAATAATTTAATAGTGATAGTTAACATGCCGTATTAGTACACAAATCTTATGAAAATTAGTTAAATGGACTAATTGTTGGGGACATGACGACATATCCATGTGCGGGTTTCACCTTGGGATTTATTATGGATCAGGGGTTGTACATGTGTAGTCGACTAATGATTTTTGCCTGATGGTTATATTTATGGGGATATATTAATTGTTACACATGTAGAGCTATATTTGACTTTCTCTCTCTTTTACATTGCATTTATGCATGCTTGTTTGGACATCTAGATAGGCCACTATTTTATTGCTACACTATCATATTAGGATTTGACTTAGGAGAAACCATGATTGCTTTCTTTCTCCTTTTTATTTAGACTTTTGAGTCATGTTGCTGGAGTTCGAGCAGAGGTTTGGGATAGTGTAGCCGGGACCTGAGGGTCAGTGACAGGGTGTACTTGATACTGGATTATGGGTTATTGCGGCAACCGCGGACAGTAGGCGGTTGACCGGATCTGATTATTTACCCAATTGTGGGTTGTGGGTTGTTGCGGTGACCGCGGACTTTGGGCGGTCGACCGGATATTTACTGTTGCATCAGATTGGGTATCAGTTTTCTCTAGTGGATGGTGTTTCCCACCTTTGAGTATTATTGCATCAAATCGGGGTTTTGTTAGTGGACGGAGCTTCCCACTTTGATCATAGTCTTGATCCAGTCCTGCTATTGTGAGACAGTGGTTACAGAGATGCTTGATACAGTGATATTTTACTCGTGTTGGTCGCTCCCCACGAGTTCCACTCCGGAGTAGGCTTTTCACGGTGCCGTGCGCCGGGCACCATGGTGAGTACAGTTTTGAGTCCTTGGAGATCCTTTTGCTTCGGGTTATGCGTAGGCTGGCATACCCGTCGCGGCAGAGCAGGCAGTACCAGTTTACTGGTGGCACTAGATTGGGTCTATTTGGTCAGATACTATTTCCTGATGCACTCATACTGTCATTCCTTCGGTATTGCATTTAGAGGCATACTCGTTGTGGTTTTCCCTTTTTATTCAGTAGTTCTGTTTACCGCTTTCCTACTTACCCTTTTTCTTGCCTCTAGTAGACTTAGTGGGTACGCGGAGCTTGAGGCTTTACCCACAGGGGGAGGCTACTGGTTTACTAGTGGTTCTCACCCCCACTGTTGTTTCCTCTTCTTTTCCCCCCCCTGTTTTGCAGAGTCCTCATTGGAGTTGCTGATCTTCGGTCGTTGTTCGGGGCGAGGGAGTCACGAGCTAGATCGTTACCACCCAAGAGTGTAGCTGTATCCCCTGGTTGGAGATTCCTCGTAGCTGTTGGCTGGTTTTTACTGTATCTGGAGGAGAGAGATCTTTTGTATTCGGAGAGACTGATGTTGAGACTGATGTACTATAGTTTTAGTTTATCTCCTTTTATAGTTGAGAGATGCTGTACTGAGGACATTGTATGATGATTATCTGTATTTGAGGAAATGGATATTGTACTTTATTTCATATTGTTCAGTGATTGGATTTTATTTTACAGCATTTCATTTCAGCTCTGATATTTGTGTAGCTATAGTACTATCTTTTGCAGGTTAGACGCTTCGCCTATGCGGGTTTTGGCATAGGTGGCGGATCTGTTGGCGAGCCCGGGTCGCAGTTTCGACCCCGGGGCGTGACAGATTAGGTTGGTATCAGAGCTTAGGGACAGGTCAATTGGGACTGTAGAAACCCTAGGCTTATGGTTGGACCCTAGGATGACTTCGTGAGAGTCGTGATTTTAGCGAGAGTCCTGATTGAGTTTTATACCTCTCCCAAGTGATGGGATGGGTGATTGGCATGTTTATTCTCCTAAGCAATTATGTTGGCTGCAGACAACATAATGCGGCGGAACGGTTGACATGCTCTAGACTCTCGCCGGATTGGGTCGAGTTGTGTTTTGTGCTGTGGTGCAGTTGGTCAGGGTGAGCGGTGTCTCCCCGACGCGTTGTGCGGATTGGTGCGCACTCGTCGCAGCAGTGGAGCTTGAGCGGATTGTTTTGGGGCCGGATATCCGGATTGAGGTTAGAGAGCTTCAGGCCCGATGGCAGGATTGTCTGAGGTATATCAGCGGTAGAGTGAGCCGCTGGTCTGGGTGACACAGTTGTCGGAGCAGTGGGCAGCCCGATAGTGTTTTCTTCTGAGACCACCTGGTTACAGTTTCCTCAGCGGCAGTGATTTCTGAGGCGCCAATGGAGCGAGTGGCCCCCTCCGTGCCAATGTTTAATGCTGAGGCACCGAGGTGGGGTGGATAGTTGACAGCTGATGAGTTGTGGGACATCATTGATCGATGGAGCCAGTTTTGGCAGATGAACCACCCTGATTCATGGAATTAAGTTGGAGCCTTTGGAGGCAAAATCGTGGTTGGTGGTGATGGAGTGATCAATTGAGGGTCTCCCTGTGCTAGAGAGTTGAGGCAGTTGTTGAACTGTACGCTCCAGGTTTCGAGGGACGAAGCGCGTAGGATGTGTGCGACTGGGAATGGATTGCGCCAGAATACCCCTTTTGTTTATCTGATCCCTCTGTTTTGGATTTTGGATTTTAGATGCCTCGATGGAGTTGGCATTGTGTATGGAGCGTACTGTTGCAGTTCCTGTGGATAGGGATCTGCCGCCAGAGGCGAGTTCTGGATAGAGGCGCCTGGCGCTAAGTGTTGGGGGGACAGATCGGCTGGCCGAGGCACTTTCGTGTTCCTTTCCTGGATGGTGGACATCCTTGTGGACGGATTATGTAAAGCTTACCCAAAGGAAGGTTACCCTTTGTGATGGATAACATTCGTGTTTGGGGTGCAATGGATATGCTTGAGGGGTGAGCTGAGTAAGGATAATTGTATAAGGAATTGCAGGAATTAATTGTGTTTTGTCATATGACGATTGCAATAATGGATTTTCTGAGATGGCAGAGGTCGGGTGGACCCCGATGGCAGCATCAGCAGCATTATCAGAGTGGCTGTCACGCCCCGGGGTCAGAACTGTACCCCGGGCTCGCCAACAGATCCGCCGCCCCTACAGGAAGCCCCGTAGAGACGTAGCGTCTAACCTGCAAGTAAGTATCTAAACTAACAGATATCAGAGCTGTAAAAGTAAAACTAACAGTAACAAGAAGTAAATCTGTCCCACAAATAATATACATAAAGTCCTCACTCAAATACAGGAGTCTCTCAAAAGAAAACAGAAGAGTACAACTCGATACCTCACTACAAAATCTCTCACACCAAAAGACACAACCAAAAGTACATCGGGTACCTCTACCTCTTGCTGCTGCTAAAAGGGAAAAAGGATCTACCTCGCGATTCCCTTACCTCGGTCTGTAGGAGCTGGATCAGCAACGGGCACCACAGGAACTGGAGCTGGAGTCCCTGGGGAAAAGACACCACGACGGGTGTGAGAACTACCTCCCACAGTAGTTCTCAGTGGGTGCCGCCAACAAGCCCGACGGCCTGCCCACTAAGTCTACAAGGGGCATAAAGTAACAAAAGAAAATGCAGTATAGAAAGCAGGAAAGTAAAACATCTACTGCTACTATGCCCCTAACTACATGCTCAAGGAAAAAGGATCGAAGACCAATATGTCTCTACTGATACTCGTCTCAAGTCACCCAATCCAAACTGACTGCCAAAACGGTCCAGTCAAACCTGCGCCTACCTACTGCTGTAGGTATGTCCATAGCTGCCAAAACTGGCTCAGCCAGAGGGACGATGTCCATGACTGCCAAAACTGGCTCAGCCAGAGGGACACCAACATCGACAAGCCGCGAAAGAAGTAGCAAGCCCAACTCCGGAGTGGCACTCGTGGGTAGCGACCCCACCGAGCAAAGTATCTGCGCATCTCTGTCGATCTCAAGTATGGCTCCTGCAGGCTATGATCCAATCACTGACTCACTCACTAAAAGAATCCACACTGTCCCTATGATCATCTCCCAAAGATCCCAGATCCAACATGTCACTATCTCAATGATGAACAATCTACAGACTGCTACCAACTCTACTCGGTCCCCAGACACGAGTACAATGCATCCAAAGCTACTAAACCTCCCAACCCACAACTCAGGGGAAACCACTATGTCCAGAATGACAAGGGTAACAAGCAAAGTGGGAGAACTAATGCCCAAATCTAACTGTAGTCGTCTGAGTATGATGTACAATGCATAATAGATGTGCTAAGTCAAGTTTTCTCCAATTAAAATGGTTCATATGTTGCAAGAGTTCCAAAAAGATCATCAATTTTAGCAATTATCAACTGTGGTTACTAACATACAGTTTGCACAGATTTATTAGCTCACATACTATCATGCATGCATTTATAGTTGCAGAATTAGAGTGCAGTCCATAGAAATTGAAAGCAGAATCACCCACCTGAACACGCTAACTGTCCGAGGCGGTACAGATAAAAAGTCCAGGAATCGACAATTTTCCAGATCCACAGAGCCAGGAGCACAGAAAAAGTGCTCTTACAGTCCTGGGTACAACAACAACTCACAATTACAAACAATTAACACATAACAATCACATTCCAAAAATCTGCATACACAGTTACTGTTCACACGCGAATTTCACCTGAAAATAAATTTTTAGAAATTCCAATAAAAATATCACGACGATCCTCGCGAAGTGTAGATGTCGATAGGCTCTTCAATCGTCGAAATCCAATATCCAGAAGTGAAGATAAAATTCTGCGAAGTTGCTGCTGTCAAGATTCCAAACTGTAGCAAAGGGGCGTAAAAATGTATCCCAAACCCTCAAAAAAGCTCATTTCTGGGAAAAATGATCAACACGGAAAACGTAGATATACCTCTCGTGCAACCGCTGGCGAAAAAATCGTCCAAAAATGTGGTCGGGGTAGCTCTGCAGGTCTCCCAGAAGAAAATGCGATGGTAGTGGGCCTCAAACTGTAGAACGTCGCTCCGCACTACGAGGTAAGAAACACAGTCGTCACGGCTTCCAGAAATTCTGAAACTTGGTCAGAAGATTGGCAAGAGGGAGAGGAAAATTTTCATATAAGGCTCACGAGCTGATTCCCACGAAAAAGGGTGAAAAACTCGGCCCAAACCGACCTATATATAGGCCTCAAGGAAAAGCCCCAAAAAAATCAAGTCAAATGGGCTCGGGCCCAAACTTTCGGGCGCCCGGAAATTTCCGGGCGCGCACAGTGCGGCCCGGCCCAAAGTTTTCGGGCGCGCACAGTGCGGCCCGGCCCAATACACGCCGTCGGACGGGATCCACGATCCGTCCGACCCGCCTCTGAGCCTGCCACGTGTCGCCCGAACAGCGAACACCGAAGCGGGCCACTCACCGCCCGCCACGTGTCCGCCCCCCGGGCACAGTAAGGCGGCGGCGCCCGCCAATGAGCGGGCGCCACGTGTCCGCCCGGTTGACCCGCTGCCCGGCCGGCAGCGCGACGTGGGTCGCACGTGGGCACGCGCCCCGAGGCACCTACCGCGCGTCCGGTGCACCGCGCACGTTGCACCCGCCAATCAGGGGATGACACGTGTCCCCTGCACCCGGTCCACGCCTTCCCCAGCAATTCCGTGGACCGCGCCGCGTGCACCGACCAACCGGTGACTGCCACGTGTCCCCCGCCTGGTCCATGCACCGCCGCGCTCCACCCGGTAGACCGCGCGCCCTGGGCCCGCCAATCAGGCGGTGCCACGTGTCCATGCGCCGGGTCTGTGCACCCCGCCGCGCTGCTCTGTGGACCGCGCATCACAGACCGGCCAATCAGAGCCTGCCACGTGGCATCCCGGCGGTCTACGGCCCCTCCCATGCACCATTTTCCACTAAAAACTTCCGGGTGTCCGTTTTTGGGCATCCGGACTCCAAATTAAGCAAATAAATAGTCGTTTTCAAGCGTTTTTCCGTGCTGAATCCATCTACGACCTCTGTTTGGCCTAAATCTTTCCAGAAATTTCGGCAAACCCAGCCGAAGGCCAATACAGTAAATAAAGCACACAGGGTCCATCAATAGCACCCAATTGATGCACTGTGGGCCAGGTACACCAATACTAGGTGTTCTAACAGTGGATCCATCGGAAAAACACTGCATGGGAACTAGGGCCACTACATCCTCCCCCACTAAAAGAAAGTTTCGTCCTCGAAACGAAACAGAGCAAAAACAAACGTACCTCAGCCAGAAGTCTCGAACAGAAAAGGGTAGGCATCTCGCATCGCCGTCTCAAGCTCCCAGGTAGCCTCTCGCTCCTCATGGTTGCTCCAAAGGATCTTCACATAAGGTATTGCCCGGTTGCGCAATTCCCTCACCTCACGAGCCAGAATCCGCAACGGGCGCTCCTCGTAAACCAAGTCCTCGCCGATATCCAAGGATGCGAAGTCGATGACATGAGACGGATCGAACACATATCTCCTCAAGGCCGAAACATGGAAGACATCATGAACACCAGCCAAGCGGGGAGGTAGAGCAACTCTATAAGCCACAGGGCCTACCCTCTCAAGCACCTCAAAGGGTCCAATGAAGCGGGGACTGAGCTTCCCCCGCACTCCAAACCTCCGGACCCCTTTCGAGGGCGAGACCTTCAAGAAGACGTGATCACCAACCTGGAACTCAAGGTCTCGCCGCCGAACATCAGCATAACTCTTCTGGCGACTCTGGGCCGTCTCCAAGTGCCGACGAATAACACGGACTTTCTCTTCCGCCTCCAGCAGTAAATCTGGCCCCAGCGTCCTCCTCTCACCCACATCACTCCAGTATAGGGGCGACCGACACTTGCGTCCGTACAACGCCTCAAACGGAGCCATCTGAATGCTCGCTTGAAAGCTGTTGTTGTACGCGAACTCAACCAGGGGTAGGTGTCGGTGCCAGCCTCCTCCAAAATCCATGACACACGCACGCAACATATCCTCAAGCGTCTGAATGGTGCGCTCTGACTGACCGTCTGTCTGTGGGTGGAATGCCGTGCTGAAACTAAGCCGAGTACCCATGGCTGACTGTAAGCTCCCCCAAAACCGTGACACGAACCTCGGGTCTCGATCTGAAACAATGGACGCTGGTACTCCGTGCAGCCTCACGATCTCATCCAAATATAGCTGTGCCAGGCGCTCCAAGGACCAAGTCATCTGTACAGGCAGGAAATGAGCTGACTTGGTAAGTCTATCAACGATCACCCAGACTGCGTCGGCTCTACTCTGCGATCTCGGCAGCCCAGTCACGAAATCCATGGTGATGTGGTCCCACTTCCATTCGGGAATTGGAAGGCTCTGCAACTTGCCAGCAGGAACACGATGCTCTGCCTTCACTTGCTGGCAAGTTAAGCACTGAGCAACAAACCTTCCAATATCCCGCTTCATCCCTGACCACCAAAAGTGTGCCTTAAGGTCCTTATACATCTTAGTACCTCCAGGATGGATGGTATAAGGTGTATAATGGGCCTCTCTCAAAATCTGATCTCTAATCTCCAAATCTGATGGCACACAAACTCGGTCCCTGTACCGTAGTACTCCCGAGCTGTCCACTGAAAAATCCCCTCTCTGATCTGTCTGAATCTGAGCCCTGATCCTCTCCAAGTGGGGGTCCTCACTCTGCGTCTCCCTGATCCTGTCCAGCAGAGTGGGCTGCAAGACCATAGTCATAAGCCTCGCAGAGACCCCAGGGGATACTACCTCAATCTGAAGTCGCCTCATCTGCTCTATCAGCTGTGCCTGCTGGGTAATCATCAAACTCAAGCTATGCACTGACCTCCTGCTCAAAGCATCTGCCACCACATTGGCCTTGCCGGGGTGGTAAAGGATACTCAGATCGTAATCCTTTAACAACTCCAACCACCGGCGTTGCCTAAGATTCAGCTCCTTTTGGGTGAACAGATACTTTAAGCTCTTATGATCTGTATAAATCTCACAATGCTCACCATAGAGGTAATGCCGCCACAGCTTCAGTGCAAAAACAACAGCTGCAAGCTCTAAGTCATGTGTAGGGTAATTCTTCTCATAATCCTTTAATTGCCGTGAAGCATAGGCAATTACCCTACCATGCTGCATAAGAACACAACCCAGTCCACTGTGTGAGGCGTCACTGTAGATCACGAAACCCTCTCCCATAACCGGCAGTGCAAGAACTGGTGCGGAGATCAATCTTCTCTTCAGTTCCTCGAAACTCTGCTGACACCGCTCGGTCCAAACGAACTTCGTCCCCTTCCTTGTCAAGCTGGTCAGGGGAGTAGAGAGCTTCGCAAAGCCCTCCACGAACCGACGATAATAACCGGCTAGGCCCAAGAAACTCCGTACCTCAGAAACCGTCGTCGGCCTCGGCCAATCCCGAACTGTGTCAATCTTCGTCGGGTCGACCGCTACTCCAGCAGCTGAAACAATGTGGCCCAAGAAAGCAACCTCCCGAAGCCAAAACTCGCACTTTTTAAGCTTGGCATACAGCTTCTTATCACGTAGAAGCTGCAGCACTACCCTCAAGTGCTCCTCGTGCTCCTCATCGCTCCGGGAGTAAATCAGGATGTCATCAATGAACACGACCACGAATCGATCCAAGTACGGCTGAAAAACCCGGTTCATCAGATCCATGAATGCAGCTGGGGCGTTGGTCAAGCCGAACGGCATAACCGTAAACTCATAATGTCCATACCGGGATCTGAACGCCGTCTTGGGAATGTCCTCGGCCCTCACCCTCAGCTGGTGGTAACCGGACTGGAGATCAATCTTCGAAAACACGGAGGCTCCCTGTAGCTGATCAAACAAGTCATCAATCCGTGGCAGAGGATACTTATTCCGGATGGTCACTTTGTTCAATTCCCGGTAGTCCACACATAAGCGAAGTGTCCCATCCTTCTTCTTCACGAACAAAACAGGCGCTCCCCACGGCGAAACACTGGGCCGAATGAAGCCTCTGTCCAAAAGATCCTGTAACTGGGCCTTCAACTCTCTCAGCTCGGCAGGCGCCATCCTGTAAGGTGCCTTCGAGATTGGTGCGGTTCCGGGTACCACATCAATCACGAACTCAATCTCCCTCTCTGGCGGCATGGTCGTCAGCTCTGGGGGAAACACATCGGGAAACTCGCGGACCACTGGAATATCCTCGAGTCCCCGTGCCGCCGAAGGCCTCTACAATCGTCGCCAGAAATGCGGTGCATCCTCTACTCATCAACCGCCTGGCCCTCGCTGAAGAAATAGTCAAGGCGAACAAGGAGCTCTGACAGCCCTGGAAGACGAACACCTCCTGCCCCGGCTCACGAAGAGTAACAGTCCTATCGCGGCAATCAATGGTGACATAATATCTCGACAACCAATCCATACCCAGAACAACATCGAAATCCTGGAGCTGTCGTAAGACAAGCAAGTCGGCCGGCAGAATCCAGGATCCCAACTGAATGGGGCAATCTCTACAGCACTCCTCAACATGTAGAACATGACCCGGTATCTCAACCTCTAATGCAGATGATAAAGAAGCTACCGCTATACCATGCAAGGATGCGAATGATCTACTAATGAATGAATGAGAAGCACCGGTATCGAAAAGAGCCCGAGCACGGACTGATGAGATCAGAATAATACCTGCGACGACCTGCTCTGCTGCGAAAGCATCCTCAATCTGAGCGGCATATACACGACCGCTCGGTGCCGGGGGACGTCGCTCTGGCTGTCGAGAAGAAGAAGAGGCGAAATCTAGCCTGCTGTAGGCTGCAGAAGGTCCGGCTGGCTGGTAAGGAACGGTCGGTGCTGATGCAGAAGAAGGAGCTGGATGGCCGGCCCTGGGACAAGCACTCGCAATATGGCCGGCCTCTCCGCATCGAAAACACCGGCCCTGCCTCTGCGGGCACTGAGTCGGCGGATGAGGGCCCCGACAGATAACACACCGATCTGAGCGCTGCTGCTGCTGAGAAGACTGCTGTGGGGACTGCTGCTGTCGCGGGGGTCGACGCTGCTGCTGCTGCTGCTGTGACTGTCGAGACGCCCCCGATCTCTGGCGTCCCTGGTGCCCCCGGCCCTGAGGATGGAAACGCGGAGGTCTCGGGGGTCCCTGCCTGCTAGACTGCCCCTCCTCCGCAGAAGCCGGGCGCTTCGCCCCAGAAGTCGCTACAGGGGCGGGAGACACCTCATCCATCACGGCCTCTCCACACTCCACATACAAGGCCTGCTCCATCGAGGCCTCCACGGTCTGCAGTCTACGGGAGCGGACAAACTGGTAGATGTCTCGACGAAGTCCTCTCTCAAACATATAGACACGATGGCTCTCGTCTCTGGCCACATGAGGCACACATGCCAAAACTGGTTGAATTCTGCTATGTACATGTGCACCGGTCTATCTCCCTGGCGGAGATTCTTCAACTGCTCCTCCAGCGCTGTCGGACACTCTCCGGAAAGAAGGCTCCCAGCAACATGCTCCGGAACTCGGCCCAAGAAAGAAGCTGCGTCCCAGGTGGACCAGCTGGTCGCACACGCCGCCACCACGCCTCGGCGTTGCTCTCCAGAAAATGGGTAGCCAGAATGACCCGATACCTCTCATCCACAAATAAGCTCTCAAAGTGGCGCTCCATGGTGGTAATCCAAGTCTCGGCTGCCCAAGGCTCAGCACCCATGCCCGAAAAGCGGGGCGGATCGAACCGCCGGAATCTCATCAGCAAATCTACAACCTCCCGCTGCTCTGTCTCAGTCAACGCTCCCGTCGCCCCGGCCGGTGGCCTACTCGAAACCGGCACAGCAGGAACCGCCGGTGCAGACTGCTCCACAGGGGGTGCCACAACAGGGGAAGAAGGCACCGGCGAAGCCTCAGGGGGTGCCACTGCCGGCTGTGCTCTCTGCTCCAACAAGAGCGTCAGCCGCGCCACTGCCTCCTCCTGGCGTCTAGCCGCCTCAGCCATCTGTGCCATCTGGGCACGGAGCTCCTGTATCTCAGCCTGAGGTCCTCGCCCCGAGTCCTCCTGCTCGGGCTCAGAGGACGAAGGCTGCGAGCGCGTCACCATCGAACGTCGAGGAGGCATCCCCACCTGAGGGACAAAGCAAACAATCAGAACAAGAAGCAACACTCGACCCAATCTAGCGAAAGTCAAAAGGCATGTCCCCCTTTCCGAAGCACTATGTTGTCTGCAGCCAACATAGTTGCTACAAAAGGAAGATATGTCTATCACTCGTCCCTATCCACTCGGGAGAGTCAAAAACCCAATCAAGACTTTCGCTAAAAGTCTCGGCTCTCACGTGGGTCATCCTAGGGTTTAACCATAAGCCTAGGGTTCCTAAGTCCTCAAGACCTATATCCTAGGCTCTGATACCACTCTAATCTGTCACGCCCCGGGGTCAGAACTGTACCCCGGCTCGCCAACAGATCCGCCGCCCCTACAGGAAGCCCCGTAGAGACGTAGCGTCTAACCTGCAAGTAAGTATCTAAACTAACAGATATCAGAGCTGTAAAAGTAAAACTAACAGTAACAAGAAGTAAATCTGTCCCACAATAATATACATAAAGTCCTCACTCAAATACAGGAGTCTCTCAAAAGAAAACAGAAGAGTACAACTCGATACCTCACTACAAAATCTCTCACACCAAAAGACACAACCAAAAGTACATCGGGTACCTCTACCTCTCGCTGCTGCTGAAAGGGAAAAAGATCTACCTCGCGATTCCCTTACCTCGGTCTGTAGGAGCTGGATCAGCAACGGGCACCGCAGGAACTGGAGCTGGAGTCCCTGGGGAAAAGACACCACGACGGGTGTGAGAACTACCTCCCACAGTAGTTCTCAGTGGGTGCCGCCAACAAGCCCGACGGCCTGCCCACTAAGTCTACAAGGGGCATAAAGTAACAAAAGAAAATGCAGTATAGAAAGCAGGAAAGTAAAACATCTACTGCTACTATGCCCCTATCTACATGCTCAAGGAAAAAGGATCGAAGACCAATATGTCTCTACTGATACTCGACTCAAGTCACCCAATCCAAACTGACTGCCAAAACGGTCCAGTCAAACCTGCGCCTACCTACTGCTGTAGGTATGTCCATAGCTGCCAAAACTGGCTCAGCCAGAGGGACGATGTCCATGACTGCCAAAACTGGCTCAGCCAGAGGGACACCAACATCGACAAGCCGCGAAAGAAGTAGCAAGCCCAACTCCGGAGTGGCACTCGTGGGTAGCGACCCCACCGAGCAAAGTATCTGCGCATCTCTGTCGATCTCAAGTATGGCTCCTGCAGGCTATGATCCAATCACTGACTCACTCACTAAAAGAATCCACACTGTCCCTATGATCATCTCCCAAAGATCCCAGTCCCACATGTCACTATCTCAATGATGAACAATCTACAGACTGCTACCAACTCTACTCGGTCCCCAGACACGAGTACAATGCATCCAAAGCTACTAAACCTCCCAACCCACAACTCAGGGGAAGACCACTATGTCCAGAATGACAAAAGTAACAAGCAAAGTGGGAGAACTAATGCATAAATCTAACTAGTAGTCGTCTGAGTATGATGTACAATGCATAATAGATGTGCTAAGTCAAGTTTTCTCCAATTAAAATGGTTCATATGTTGTAAGAGTTCCAAAAAGATCATCAATTTTCGCAATTATCAACTGTGGTTACTAACATATAATTTGCACAGATTTATTAGCTCACATACTATCATGCATGCATTTATATTGCAGAATTAGAGTGCAGTCCATAGAAATTGAAAGCAGAATCACCCACCTGAACACGCTAACTGTCCGAGACGGTACAGATAAACAGTCCAGGAATCGACAATTTCCCAGATCCACAGAGCCAGGAGCACAGAAAAAGTGCTCTTACAGTCCTGGGTACAACAACAACTCACAATTACAAACAATTAACACATAACAATCACATTCCAAAAATCTGCATACACAGTTACTGTTCACACGCGAATTTCACCTGAAAATAAATTTCCAAAATTCCAATAAAAATATCACGACGATCCTCGCGAAGTGTAGATGTCGATAGGCTCTTGAATCGTCGAAATCCGATATCCAGAAGTGAAGATAAAATTCCGCGAAGTTGCTGCTGTCAAGATTCCAAACTGTAGCAAAGGGGCGTAAAAATGTACCCCAAACCCTCAAAAAAGCTCATTTCTGGGAAAATGATCAACACGGAAAACGTAGATATACCTCTTGTGCAACCGCTGGCGAAGAAATCGTCCAAAAATGTGGTCGGGGTAGCTCTGCAGGTCTCCCAGAAGAAAATGCGACGGTAGTGGGCCTCAAACTGTAGAACGTCGCTCCGCACTACGAGGTAAGAAACACAGTCGTCACGGCTTCCAGAAATTCTGAAACTTGGTCAGAAGATTGGCAAGAGGGAGAGGAAAATTTTTCATATAAGGCTCAAGAGCTGATTCCCACGAAAAAGGGTGAAAAACTCGGCCCAAACCGACCTATATATAGGCCTCAAGGAAAAAGCCCCAAAAAAATCAAGTCAAATGGGCTCGGGCCCAAACTTTCGGGCGCCCGAAAATTTCCGGGCGCGCACAGTGCGGCCCGGCCCAAAGTTTTCGGGCGCGCACAGTGCGGCCCGGCCCAATACACGCTGTCGGACGGGATCCACGATCCGTCCGACCCGCCTCAGAGCCTGCCACGTGTCGCCCGAACAGCGAACACCGAAGCGGGCCACTCACCGCCCGCCACGTGTCCGCCCCCGGGCACAGTAAGGCGGTGGCGCCCGCCAATGAGCGGGCGCCACGTGTCCGCCCGGTTGACCCGCTGCCCGGCCGGCAGCGCGACGTGGGTCGCACGTGGGCACGCGCCCCGAGGCACCTACCGCGCGTCCGGTGCACCGCGCACGTTGCACCCGCCAATGAGGGGATGACACGTGTCCCCTGCACCCGGTCCACGCCTTCCCAGCAATTCCGTGGACCGCGCCGCGTGCACCGACCAACCGGTGACTGCCACGTGTCCCCCGCCTGGTCCATGCACCGCCGCGCTCCACCCGGTAGACCGCGCGCCCTGGGCCCGCCAATCAGGCGGTGCCACGTGTCCATGCGCCGGGTCTGTGCACCCCGCCGCGCAGCTCTGTGGACCGCGCATCACAGACCGGCCAATCAGGGCCTGCCACGTGGCATCCCGGCGGTCTACGGCCCCTCCCATGCACCATTTTCCACTAAAAACTTCCGGGTGTCCGTTTTTGGGCATCCGGACTCCAAATTAAGCAAATAAATAGTCGTTTTCAAGCGTTTTTCCGTGCTGAATCCATCTACGACCTCTGTTTGGCCTAAATCTTTCCAGAAATTTCGGCAAACCCAGCCGAAGGCCAAAACAGTAAATAAAGCACACAGGGTCCATCAATAGCACCCAATTGATGCACTGTGGGCCAGGTACACCAATACTAGGTGTTCTAACAGTGGATCCATCGGAAAAACACTGCATGGGAACTAGGGCCACTACAGTGGCGCAGCGTAGCGTGGATTTATTGTCTGCGGAAGACCGTATTCATCGCTCTGTGTGAGCAAAGGCGGAGGATTGTGCTTCTTTTGGTGGATAGCCTTGAATTTCAGGTAGATTAAGTGACGACCACCTACATTGAGCGGTTGAGACTGTGCTGCCTGGGTGGAGGGCGCCAAGGCAGTGGATTGGGTCATCGCAGGTGTGAATTTATCACAGCAGTCGAAGTTAGGGCAGGTTGCATTCCTGCATGGACTAGAGGTAGATTTGTTACCACATGCACTTGAGGTACAGGTTCCTGTTGGGGTGGTGCATGTGGGGGAGGCTTGTGGATCATGTCCTGTGCAGTTGAGACCTCTAGTGGTATCGGCAGACTTATTGGTATCTGTACCTGGTCAGTGTTTGACCCAGTGCGTGGGATTGGTTGGCACAGTGCCACATGGTGTATGACTGCGGGGAGAGAAGGTTATGATCTTCTGCAATTAGACTTTAGAGACTTGTTCATTGAGACAGTCAGAGCGCACAGGTTGCAGCGACTATGCGCGAGGTGCCACTGCGGCACCGGGACGCAAGGATATCCCTGTTATCGTGAGATCCCGGGTGTGATTCCACCGGAGCTGATGATGATGCCGCCGGTTAGGGAGATTGAGATTACGGCTGACGTGGTTCAGGGAACCACGCCAACCCCAATAGCACCTCATTGGATATCACCTGTAGAGCTGACAGAGCTGATGGCGCAGTTGCAGGATCTGATGGATCGAGGGTCTGTTCGATCTAGTGTCACGTCGTTGGCACAGGATAGTGAGGGTCCTTGTGTGGGGTGACCGCAGGCAAGTTTGGATATTATTTAGGACCTTTTGATGGAGTTATACCCCGACAGTGGTCTGCTTAGGATGCAGGTATCTTTTGGGATCATACAGTGGAGTATCTCGCCAAGATGGTGTTCAGGACCCGGTAGGGGCATTATGAGTATAGTGAGGACAATGGAATGACTAATGCCCTGTCGTCTTTAAGATATGAGGAATTGTGTATTCTTGCTGCACTTGGAAGAATTATTGGAGATATTCTTCTGGGATATTTTGATTTTACCCCATCTCTGTATGGTTTAGAGCTGGTGGAGTACTTGTAGATGGTGTAACAAGGTCTGTGAGGAAGAAGCTGTATGCCAAGTTGTTGTGGTACAAGTTTTGGCTTCGAGAGCATATCCTCTTGGATTACTTAGTCTAACCATAAGAGGCGGTGGTGGAATCCAGCCAAAATGGATGCTATGCGAGAATGGCTGAGACCGGCAGTTATTTGTTGAGGTGAGAAGCTTGTGAGCCGGATAGTGGCAGCAGAGCTTGACGAATTGGTGACGAGGTTGATACCAGCCCTGATTTCAGCATCGCCAGTGTTGGGAGATGGATTTGTGCTATACAGTGATGCCTCCCATAGTAGCTATGAAGTTACAGTTGGATTTGTGGCAAGCATCCAAATTCACCCGATAGGGCCACTGTGGTGGCGGATGCCCGGAGCAGGAGAGCTATTTGGGGTTGAGTTTGTTGACTCCGCAGCTGGCGCTGCGTGGACTGTCGAGGCAAACGTGGCGTAGGGTGGTGCCACTGAGGACTCTTTGGATGATAGACCGCGGCTGAATGGTTCGCTCGGATGGTCAAGATTGGGAGCGACCGGGCGAGGACCCCCTCCTGGTTAGGGCTCCTTTCCTTTCGGAGTTGCCTGGCATGTCACGGGTTTTGGAGTTGAGGGCACAACTCCCAGAATTTGATGAAGTGATCGTCTGGAGCAGGTACTTTTTCGAGCCTGGAGGATTGGATTTACCAGCTGCAAGAGTACTGGATCTTCTCGAAGATTGATTTGCGATCTGGTTCTCTCGACTGCTTATAGTTGTGTGCTGATGCCGAGAGTTGGGGAGGTGTTTCTACACCCTGATGGTTTTTGGATTAGAGATCAGAGTTTACGTGATCAGTTGGAGGACTTATATTGGATGCCTCGGGAGTACAGAGGTATTCGGATCGAGCCTGTGTGCCGATGGACTTGTGGTTAGATTATCTGAGGCCCTCCTGGGAGGAGCGGAGGCTTGTGTACCGATGCAGATTACTTGGTAGCTCGAGCAGTTAGCCCAGCTGTACTTGGTTGAGTTGGTACGGCTTTTCTGGAGTGCCCGCCTTTACTTTGTTCTAGTTGGAGACCCGAGGACCGCATCGCGTCTCTGGAGGAGGTATTTGTCAGCCTGGGAACTTGAGTGGTGGATGATTGGATATTTACCCCTTTATTTGGTTGAGATTCCGTGTTGAGGAACGATTTTAGTTTCGAGGACGAAATTCTTTTAGTGGGGAGGATGTGATGACCCGGATCTCCGCAGAGCTGCTGCAGTGCGTTGGGGTGGCTTTGGAGGCTTACATGGTGTGTCGGAGGTGTCTGGGGCACAAGTGTTGGACTTCGGGCTTATTTGGATCACGTCGGTGATCGGAGGACCCCGTGGAGGGTTTAGAGGTGGTTTCGCGCGAATCGGATATCAAATTTGGGCTCCGCACGAAATTTGAGCTAAGAATACATTTCCGGGTGCCTTCGGCAATTTTTAGAGTTGGAATTTGGCAAAACGGACGTCAAATTCGGATTCAGCGCGCGAAAACGGTCAAAATGGACTACCTACTTGACTTTTTGGGCACGGGTTACTGTTCACCGCCGGAACAGTAATTCCGGCGATCGCCGGCGGCGGCGGGCAGCGGCGGAGAGCGGCGGCGCGGCCTCGGGCAGGCGGAAGGCGGCGGCGGGCAGGGCGCGTGGGCGCGGGCAGGGCGCGCGGTCCACGCGGCCGGCGTGCACCGGAGCGGGGTGCCACGTGGCGGCTCCGGATTGGCGGCTGTGAGCGCGCGCGGTTCACGGGAGAGCGCGGGGTGTACGGTGGACCGGATAGGGACACGTGGCAGATGTTCATTGGTTCGCGGTGTTGGGGTTGTTGTGCACCGGGTGCAGCGAAATTATGGCTGGACACGTGGCGCGCGAGGATTGGGCGTGTACTGTGCGCGTAGCGGCGGCAGGCGGCGGGGCAGGCGTGCAGGCGGCAGGCGGGGGGCAGCGGTGCCGGCGGGCGTGGCGGCCACGGCGCCGACGGGCGCACGCGTGCGCCACGTGGCGGCCGGCCATTGGCCAGCGCCAACTGCCCGTTGACCAGGGAGCGCCACGCGGCGCGAGGGGAGCGGCCGGATCCGCTGTGCGGTGTTCGGGGACACGTGTCAGTGCGGGAGCGGGTCGGACGACCGTTCGGTCCGACCGGATCGCGTGCGCGGAGTGGGCCGGGCCGGGCCGGGTTACTGTGCGCGCCCGAAAGTTTGGGCCGGGCCGCACTGTTTGCGCCCGAAAAGATTCGGGCGCCCGAAAGTGAGGACACAGTGGGCATTTTTGGATTTGTTTGGAATGGCCTATATATACCAACCCGAGCCCCTTCTTTTCGAGTTTTTCTCCCCTTTTCGAGCCTCTTCTGCCCGAGCCACCTTAAGGAGATTTGTTCACCTCTTGATCCTTGATCTTCCTGCCAGTTCTAGGATTTTAGGAGGCTCGAATCCCGAGGTTCCCCATTTTACGGCGCGGCGCGACGATGCATTTCCTGTTTCCTTCTTCGGCGCATCAGTGATGTTTTGGCTCCCCTGGGCTACCCGAGGTCCTTTTCAGTGATTCTTGCGCCGGCTGACTCCTTAGAGGTAAGGCTTCAACTTTCATTTTGATCGCGCTTTTCCGTTTCGAGGTTTTGGCACGGATCCCGAGGCAACTTTGACCCCTTTTTGCTGTGTGGATTTTTGACAGCAGCGGAGTATTTCGGCCATATCTTCGCGCACGAGCGTCAGACGAGACGAGCTTATACAACTTTTTGATCTACTCGTCGCGAGGAACACGCTGGTGATTTTTCTGGGATTTTAGAGATTGTTTCGAGGTGATAATCACTGTTTTCTCAGTGTACTGTGTACAGTTTTTCTTCACAGTTTGTTGATTGGATTACCGCCTTGCCGAATTTATAACTTGGCTTACCGAACTCGGATTTGGGCGTGCAAGGTACCGTTTCGAAGCTATCGACGCGAGGATCGCCGTGATATTTTTCTGGGAATTTCTGGGCACTTTCTGCAGGTGATAATTTAACAGTTCTGGGACTGTTGTTGTATGTATTGTAAGAGCAATATTTGGGAGCCTAAGTGTATTTAGTGGACTTTGTGTTGTGCCAGGAGTGTTTCGGGTGTACTGTACTTGTTGGAGCGCAGGATTGGAGTTTTTGGTATTTTCAGCTGTACGGACCCGGACAGTTAGCGCTTCAGGTGGGTGGTTGTTGCTTGCCTCTACATCTGACTTACTCACTAAGTTTATTAGAAAACCCCACTATTGAGCATATTGATTGATTATCATGCATGATTGACTGATATAAATGTGAGCCTATCATCTGAGATTAATTTTGTGGATATAGCATGTTGGGGATATTATTGGGATAATATTGCTGTTGGAACATGATCATTGGAATAATTTAATAGTGATAATTAACATGCCGTATTAGCACCAGATTTTATGAAAATTGGTTAAATGGATTAATTGTTGGGACATGGACATATCTATGTGCGGGTTTCACTTGGGATTTATTATGGATCAGGGGTTATACATGTGTAGTCGACTGATGATTTTAGCCTGATGGTTATATTTATGTGGATATTATTATTGTTACACATGTAGAACTGTTATTTGACTTTCTCTCTCTTTTACATTGCATGAGGACTTTTGCATGCTTGTTTGGACATCTAGATAGGCCACTATTTTATTGCTACACTATCATATTGGGATTTGACTTAGGAGAAACCATGATTGCTTTCTTTCTCCTTTTTATTTAGACTTTTGAGTCATGTTGCTCGAGTTCGAGCAGAGGTTTGGGATAGTGTAGCCGGGACCTGAGGGTCAGTGACAGGGTGTACTTGATGTTGGATTGTGGGTTATTGCGGCAACCGCGGACAGTAGGCGGTTGACCGGATCTTGATTATTTTACCCAATTGTGGGTTGTGGGTTATTGCGGTGACCGCGGACTTTGGGCGGTTGACCGGATGTTTACTATTGCATCAGATTGGGTATCAGATTTCTCTAGTGGATGGTATTTCCCACTTTTGAGTATTATTGCATCGGATCGGGGTTTTATTAGTGGACGGAGTTTCCCACTTTGA
This sequence comes from Tillandsia fasciculata, assembly GCA_029168755.2. Taxonomy (NCBI): domain Eukaryota; kingdom Viridiplantae; phylum Streptophyta; class Magnoliopsida; order Poales; family Bromeliaceae; genus Tillandsia; species Tillandsia fasciculata. The sequence goes on from JAQOTM010001936.1 coordinate 19,768, forward strand.
TCATAGTCATGATCCAGTCCTGCTATTGTGAGACAGTGGTTACAGAGATGCTTGATACAGTGATACTTTACTCGTGTGGGTCGCTCCCCTCGAGTGCCACTCCGGAGTAGGCTTTTAGTGCCGTGCGCCGGGCACCGAGTACAGTTTGAGTCCTTGGGACTCCTTTGCTTCGGTGTTATGAGGCTGGCATACCCGTCGCGGCAGAGCAGGCAGTACCAGTTTTTACTGGTGGCACTAGATTGGGTCTATTTGGTCAGATACTGTTTCTGATGCATTCATACCGTCATTTCCTTCGGTATTGCATTTAGAGGCATACTTGTTGTGGTTTCCCCTTTTATTCAGTAGTTCTGTTTACAGCTTTCCTACTTGCCCTTTTCTTGCCTCTAGTAGACTTAGTGGGTACGCCGGAGCTTGAGGCTTTACCCACAGGGGGAGGCTACTGGTTTACTAGTGGTTCTCACCCCCACTGTTGTTTCCTCTTCTTTTCCCCCCCTGTTTTGCAGAGTCCTCATTGGAGTTGCTGATCTTCGGTCGTTGTTCGGGGCGAGGGAGTCACGAGCTAGATCGTTACCACCCGAGGAGTGTAGCTGTATCCCTGGTTGGAGATTCCTCGTAGCTGTTGGCTGGTTTTTGCTGTTCATCTGGAGGAGAGAGATCTTTTGTATTTGGAGAGACTGATGTAGAGAATGATGTACTATAGTTTTAGTTTATCTCCTTTTATAATTGAGAGATGCTGTACTGAGGACATTGTATGATGATTATCTGTATTTGAGGAAATGGATATTGTACTCTATTTCATGATGTATAGTGATTGGATTTTATTTTACAGCATTTTATTTCAGCTCTGATATTTGTGTAGCTATAGTACTATCTTTTGCAGGTTAGACGCTTCGCCTATGTGGGTTTTGGCATAGGTGGCGGATCTGTTGGCGAGCCCGGGTCGCAGTTTCGACCCCGGGGCGTGACAACAACAGCTATCAGGCGAGCATCCAGATGGCTCCGTTTGAGGCGTTGTATGGACGCAAGTGTCGGTCCCCCTTATACTGGAGTGACGTGGGTGAGAGGAGGACTTTGGGACCGGATTTGCTTTTGGAGGCAGAGGAAAAAGTCAGAGTATTCGCCGACATCTTGAGACAGCCCAGAGTCGTCAGAAGAGCTACGCCGACACTCGACGGCGAGACCTAGAGTTTCAGGTTGGTGATCATGTCTTCTTGAAGGTCTCGCCCTCGAAAGGGGTCCGGAGATTTGGAGTGCGGGGAAGCTCAGTCCCCGCTTTATTGGACCCTTTGAGGTACTTGACAGAGTTGGTCCTGTGGCATACAGAGTTGCCTTACCCCCACGCCTGGCCGGAGTTCATGATGTCTTCCACGTCTCAGCTCTGAGGAGATATGTTTTTGACCCGTCGCACGTGATTGACTTCACTTCGTTGGAGATCGGCGAGGACTTGGTCTACGAGGAGCGCCCGTTGCGGATTCTTGCTCGTGAGGTGAGGGAATTGCGCAATCGGGCCATTCCATATGTGAAGATCCTGTGGAGCAATCATGAGGAGCGAGAGGCTACATGGGAGCTGGAGACAGAGATGAGAGATGCCTACCCCTTCTTGTTCGAGGCTTCTGTTTGAGGTACGTCTGTTTGTTTTCCTTGTTTCGGGGACGAAACTTTTTTTTAGTGGGGGAGGATGTAGGACCCCTGAACCCCATGCAGCTTTTTCCCATGAATCCACTGTGCAAACACCTGTTGATGGTGTATCTGGCCCATAGTGCATCAAAGGGATGCCACAGATGGACCCTGTGAGCTTTGGTTAGCTGTATTGGCCTTCGGCTGCTTTTGCCGAATTTTAGAAAAGGATTTAGGCCAAACGGAGGGTGGATTTGGATTCAGCGCGGAAAAACGCTTGAAAATGGCTTTTTGTTTGCTAAATTCTGAGTCCGGATGCCCAAAAACGGACTCCCGGAAGTTTTCTGGATTTCGGGTGCATGGGGGAGCCGTGGACCGGCGGGGGTGCCACGTGGCGCGACCTGATTGGTCGGCGCACGCGGCCGGGTCCACGGAATGCGGGGTATTGGGCCGGGGTGCACCGCGGGCGCGTGGACCGGCGGCGGCGCCACGTGGCAGCGCCGGATTGGGCGGCTCAGGTGCGCTCGGTCTGCGGGAGCGCGCGGGGAGGCGTGGACCGGGGCGTGCCACGTGGCAGCGCCGGTTGGCGGGCGCACAGCGCGCGGTCCACGCAGCGCGCGGCAGGTGGCTGGGGCAGGGCCGTACCGCGGGCAGGTGGCCGTACGCGGGGCAGGCGCGGGCGACGTGGGTTGGCCACGTGGCGCCCGCTGATTCGCGGGCGCCAACCACCGCGTTGACGCGGGCAGGGACACGTGGCGGGTGCTGGCAGGGCCTGCATGGCTGCACGCCTATTCGGGGGACACGTGGCGGCCACCGAGGTGGGTCGGACGGGTCGTGGATCCCGTCCGACGGGGCTTTGGCGGCTGGGCCGGGCCGCCTTGCGCGCCCGAAATTCTGGGCCGGGGCCGCACTGTGTGCGCCCGAAACCTTTCGGGCGCCCGAAAGGAGGACATGTGGAATTTTTCCCAATTGTTCTCTTTCAGCTCTATAAATATCCCAACCCGGGCGACCTCTTTCTTTGGCTTTTTTTTTCTCCCAAACCGCACCTCCTCTTCCGAGCTCCCTCTTGATGAAATTTTTCTCCTCTTCATCCTTGATCCACCTGCAAGTTTCAG
>JAQOTM010001938.1:0-22439 GCA_029168755.2 Tillandsia fasciculata
AATTTTTTTTTTTTAAATCAGAGTGCACAAAAATCAGGCGCAACAGACCGCCACACATATAGGAAATCCTCTATCAAATAGACAGAGTTTTCCCTATATATGCACGGCTATAAATAGAGATCAGTACAACATTTAAGTAAAACATATATTATTCTAATCAGTTCTGGTCATAATATAAGTCTTAACAATTATCCAAAACATATAAACTAAAACTGTTTCATAATTTATAATATATAAATAGTGTTAACTTCAGAAATCCAAATCTCTTCAGGGGACAGCTCTATCGTCAATCGCTCACGTGTACGTCCTTTGACTCCTCACCTGATGGCCTGAAAAATGGTCACCCAAGGGTGTGAGATACATCATATGTATCCCAGTGGGCACGACGTACCGAGAAATAGCTAATCGGACCTACTGGGAGGTTGTGATGATCCTGGTTTCATGCACTGTTTTTCCGTGAATCCAAGGGTGGCACACCTATTGATGGTGTTTGACCCACAGTGTGTCAAAGGGACAGCACAGATGGGTCCGTGGCAGTATTTATTGTTAGTTTGGCCTTCGGCGGGATTTGCCGAATTTTAGAAAAGTTTCTAGGCCAAACGGATGGCGTATTTGGATTCAGCGCGGAAAAACGCTTGAAAACGGCTATTTATTTGCCGAATTTGGAGTCCGGATGCCCAAAAACGGACTCCCGGAAGTTTCTGGTAACTTCGGGTGCATGGGGGAAGTCCGTGGACCGCCGGCGCCACGTGGCGGGCCCTCATTGGCCGGCCCGCAGCATCCGGTGCATGGAACGGCGCGGTTAGGTGCACAAGCCCGGCGCACAGCCACGTGGCAGGCGCCTATTGGCGGTCCTGGGTGCGCGGTCCACGGAATGGAGGCGGCCGGTGCAGGGTTCGAGCGGCGGTGCACGGCAACAGGCGGGAGCCACGCGTCGGCCGCGGAGTGGCGCGGTCCAGGGCGGCGGTCTACGGAGTTCCCTGCACGGGTGCATGGACCCGGCGCAGGGACACGTGGCGCACGCTCGTTGGCTGGCTCACGGGAGACGGCGCACGGGGACAAGCCTGGCGCATGTCAGGCGGCCGGTCAGGCGGCGCCGCCCGCGCGCCTGACCGCACAGTGCCGGGACGCGCGTCGCCACCGATTGGCGGTCGCCTGCGGGTTGACCGCGCGGTCGGGACGCGCGTCGGCCGCTGGCGCGCCCCGCACGGCTGTTCGCTGTGCGGGATGCGCGCCGATCCCCTGTGGGGACGCGCGGCGCTTTTGATTGGCTCCGCCCGGTCGGACGGGGCGCGTCCGACCCGGCCGAGCGGATCCGGGCCCAAATTCGGCCCGAATCCGATAAAAGGGGTATTTCTCCTTTTTAAGCTTCCTAAGGCATTTGAGAGGGTTTTTTCTCTCTTTCGGTTTGGTTTTAGCCCGAGCTCCTCTCTAGACATTTCTTCCTCTTCGAGTCCTCTATCTACTGTAGCTTCCCCGAGATTTGTAGAAGCTCGGATCCCGAGGTTTGCAAATTTTCCGGCGCGGCGCGACGATTGTTCTTCGGCTACCAGATTCGTCGCTTCTCGGTGTTCAAGCTCCCCCGGTTCACCCCGACATCATATTTTCACGATTTTTGCGCCGTTGGATTCCTAACAGGTAGGGCTTCAATTCCTCTTCTAATGGGTTTCTCCTGGTTCAGAGGTTTTGATGATGATTTTGTGGCTTCTTCTGACCCTTTTTCCGTCGCGGAGTTTTCGGACAGCACCAACTTGTTTTGGCGATAACTTTGCGCTCGAGCATCGAAACAGGGCGATTCAAAAGGGGATTTGCATCTACACATCGCGAGGAGTCTACTGGAATTTTCTTGGATTTTTCCCTGAGGGTGAGGAATCCCTTTTTACAGATATTTTTACTGCTGTTTTGGGATGAAAATATTGTTGAGATAGTCCTCTTGTCGATTTTCGTTCTCAGCACAGAAAAATCGTGGGAAAACGTGCAGGTACTCGTTTCGACCGTATCGTCGCGTAGATCGTGTAGTATTTTTCTGGAGATTTATTGGGCACGTTTCGCAGGTAAAAATTATCGAACAGAGAATCTGATTTTTGGGGACAGAATTTTGGGTTAAACTTGAGATAGTAATTGGGTGTTTTCTGTGGGACCCTTGGCACAGTGTTGCGGAGATTCTTGGAGATCGAGCGCGGACTTCGCCGTCGGAACTTGGATTTAGCGCTCGAGGTGGGTACCGTTGTTTAACCTCCTACTTATGATGTCCCCACTAGGCCTATTTGAGTTGCTTCATTATTATATTGCTAAATGAACCGGTAAAAGTTAAAATGGCACTTTTATTGAGAATTGGACTTATTGCTTGGGCTACATTTTAAAAATGGACTAAGTATTAGTAAACGGATGATTCTTATTAAAATATGTCATTTAATATTGGGAAAGATGATATTATTTAACCCTGTTTTAAATAAAGGACTTTGCATGCTTAAATGGACATCTAGTTAGGCCACCTTTTTCTGCTACACTATCATGCTGGAATTGACTTAGGAGAAACCATGCTTTTCTCTTCTTTTATTTACATTTGGGGGATAGTGCGCTCGGGTTCGAGCAGGGGCTGGGATAGTGTAGTCAGACAGTTGTGGGCTTTGGGACAGGCAGGCTGTGAGGGCAGGGCATTGCGGCAACCGCGGATCTTTGGCGGTTGACCGGACAGTGGTCATTGCATCAGATTGGGATAGAGGCTTTGGGCTTTCTTTTAGTGGATGGGTTTTCCCACTTTGATCAGAGTCATGATCCAGTCCTGCTGATTTGGTACTTGTTACCCAGGCATTATACTCGTGTGGGTCGCTCCCCTCGAGTGCCACTCCGGAGTGTGCGTTTTACAGGCTTCGAGTCTTCGAGACTCTCTTTTCCTATCGGTGTTATGCGTAGGCTGGCATACCCGATTTGGCAGGCAGAGCAGGCAGTACCAGTGCTTACTGGTGTATCGATTGGGTCTAGACAGGCAGGCATTTACATTCTGATGCATACATATAGCTATACTATCAGTTAGCTCATTAGAGGCATGTAGTGGTAGCTTTATTCATCAGCAGTTTTATTTACAGCTTACCACCTTTGTTCATCTTTTCCGCCTCTTATAGTCCTAGTGGGCACATTTGAGTTGAGGTCTACCCACTAGGAGGAGGCTACTGTTTTATAGTAGTTCTCACTCCCCACTGTTTTCTTCTTTTCTTCCCCTTTGTTTTGCAGAGTCGTCTGCGGGAGTTGCAGGACCCTCCACAGCGGATCGAGGTAAGAGGATCGCGGACTAGATAGCGGTCTACCCAGGCACCAGTTCAGTTATTAGATGTACCCCGATACTCTCAGATACTCTACTTTTCATTTCTTTTGGGTCTGGCTTCGGCCAGCTGGTTGTATTTGATTAGTGAGCTGGGAGAGACATATGTATTATTGAGAGTTTACTTTCTGCACTTTACTTTCTACTTTATCTGAGATGTATTAGTTACTAGTTTAGCTCTGTTTATGCTCTTTTATTATATCATCTTTATCTGAGCAGGTTACCAGCGCTTCGTATACACGGGAAATTCCGTGTATACGGCGGATCTGTAGACGGGCCCGGGTTCTGGTTTACACCCGGGGCGTGACAGATTAAGTTGGTATCAGAGCTTAGGGATAGGTCAGTTGGGACTTAGGAAACCCTAGGCTTTTGGCAGACCCTAGGAAGGCAGGACGTGAGTGACGTGACATTATGCGAAAGTCGGCAATTTGGTCATATATTATTTTGACTCTTCCAGGGAGTGAAGAGGGATTGGCATGTCCTATTTCTGGCGGACTATTATGTTGGCTGCAGACAACATAAGGTTACAGAAATAGGAGGATGCCTTTGACTTTCGCTAGATTGGGTCGAGTGTGGTTTCGTTACTGATCTGTGGTTTCTTTTGTGTGGCAGGATGCCTCCCAGGCGGCGGATTCCTACCCGGGGTACCCCTACACCCCCGGAGGGGCAGGAGCAGTCCGGATCTTCAGAGATTGCTGAGTTGAGGGCCATGGTGGCCCAGCTGGCGGAGGGTCACCGCCGGCAGGAGGAGAGGTTTGAGCAGCTGCTTGCTCAGGTTAGGGCCCCTCCCCCTACTGTTACTACTGAGGCCCCCGCACCACCTGTTGTACTACCGACTGTACCGCTTGTGCCTACGGCACCATCTTCGAGCAGCGGGGCCCCGGGAGCGATCCGACCTTTGACTCCCGAGGAGGAGCAGGAGTTTACTGATAAACTCACCCATTTCTGCAAGCGGGGACCGCCTAGATTCTCGGGGCGGAGCACTCACCCTTGGGAGGTTGGGACGTGGCTATCGGCAATGGAGAAGTTGTTCCGAGACTTCTTCATCGATCAGAAGTACCGGGTACACATGGCTGTGCATTGTCTGGACGGAGATGCGGACACGTGGTGGCGTCGGGTGGAGCCCCTGGAGTTTCAGATCACCCGGCAGCTACCTTGGGCAGAGTTCAAGAGGATGGTCCTGGACACTTACTTTTCCACCAGCGTGAAGAAAAAGGTAGAGGATGACCTGAAGAATCTCCAGCAGGGCGACCGGTCGGCATGGGACTACTTCCAGGAGTTTTCGCGACTGCTCAGCTGCGTTCCCTATGTCGCGAGGGATGGACCACATCAGGTGGAGCTCTTCGGGTCGGGCCTGCGCCCGGAGCTCTATACCTTGGTGCATGCACAGAGACTACAGACCCTGGAGGAGGCGGCCGAGCATGCACAGTGGATCGAGAGAGGAGACCACGTTGTCGCCAGACGTGGGGGCCTGGTCGCTCAGGGATCTGACAGGAAGCGGCCAGCGCAGGACGATGGGGGACAGACCAGCTCCTGGAGGCCGCCCCGACCCCCGCCGCCTCAGTTCTCTGGCCGCGGGCGTTCGGAGCGGCGTGGGCATGGTGGATCTCAGAGGCCCCCACAGCACCAGCAGCAGCACTCACGACAGCAGCAGCAATCCCAGCAGCAGAGGTCGCAGTCCCGGCAGCAGGGATCTCAGCGGCAGAGGCAGCAGCAGCAGGGGAGGCAGCCCCAGACCCCAGCCAGGTGCATCTTCTGCCAGGGACAGCATTCTCCTGATACGTGTGACCAGAGGTTTGGCCGCTGTTACCGGTGCGGACAGTCGGGCCATGTTCGAGCTACTTGCCCATATGCGCCAGCACCGGCTCCTTCCTCAGCATCAGCCCCACCGGCGCCCCAGCAGCGGTCCTATGCTCCAGCGAGCAGGGCTCCTTCTTCTCACCCGGCAGACCACCGACTACCGGCACAGAGCGGGCGGGTTTATGCCGCCCAGGTTGAGGACTCCCTGGCTGTCACGCCCCGGAACCCGGGCTCGTCTACAGATCCGCCGTGCACACGGAATTTTCCGCGTACACGAAGCGCTGGTAACCTGCTCAGATATAATCTAACAATAAAAGAGCATAATACAGAGCTGAAATAGAAGAACCACATAGTATCTCAGACTGGAAATAAAATACAAGCTGTAATAATACAATAATCTCCCAGCTCACCAAAATAGTACATCCAGCTGGCGGAAGCCAGACCCAAAATAAAAGGAGAATATCACAGTCTGAGTGGAGGGTGCATTATCTGTCTAATAGCTCTCAGCCTCACAGGAGATCTATCTATTCAGCGATCCCCTTACCTTTATCAGCTGCCGATGGCCTAGCGCTCCCGCAGACGACTCTGCAAAAGAAAGGGAGGAGAAAGGGACAGAAAAATAACAATGGGGGTGAGAACTACCAGATAAACCAGTAGCCTCCCCTAGTGGGTAAAACCTCAACTCTGACGCACCCACTAGGACTACTAGAGGCAACAGGAAAGAACAGTTGTAAGCTATAAAGACTGCTGAAAAAAGGAAACTACCACCATCATGCCTCTAAATGCCAAGCAATAGAATAACTAAATGTATGAATCAGTGTATAAATGCCTGTCTGAATGAACTCAATCTAGTGTTACTAGCAAAACTGGTACTTCCTGCTGTGTCTTGCCAAATCGGGTATAACGCCGATGGGGGATAGTATTTGCCAAATCGGGTATGCCGATAGGGGATAATGTTGGCCAAATCGGGGTTGCCGATAGGGGATAATGTTGTAACACACTCCGGAGTGGCACTCGAGGGGAGCGACCCACACGAGTAAAATATCTCTGTCATCAGTATCACAAGTATCTCTGTAGCATATGTCCCAAGTATCACAATAATAAGTATCAGAGTGCCATAAATTAGCAGGACTGGATCATGACTATGATCAAAGTGGGAAACCATCCACTAGGACAACCCAATCCCAACTGATGCAATAAACCAGACTCAACCCCAATCTGATGCAAGGATAAACATCTGGTCGACCGCCTACTGTCCGCGGTCACCGCAATACCCCACAAGTCCACAACCTTGGCTACACTATCCCAAACCCCTGCTCACACTTGAGCAACAACATCTGAATGCAAAGGACAACAATAAAACATGTTCAAATCCCAATATGATAGTGTAGCAATGAATAGTGGCCTTACCTGATGTCCGGGCATGCATGCAACTGTCTTTATTTTTAAAAGTTGTAAAATAGTGTCAAAGGTTTTAAAACAATTGATTTACTGAATAAAAGTCATTTGCATGCGAGATCATAGCCTTTGTCTCAATCACAGTGTCCCAATATAAGTCATCATATCATTTGTGGGGTTATATTAATTTTTAGGGGAGTTTATCCCAGCGGTCCTTGTCATTTGTCATATTAATTTGTCCCAATGGTTCTCATTAATTGTCCTGTTAGTTGTCCTGTTAGTAGTCCTGTTAGTAGTCCTTTTAGTAGTCCTGTTAGTAGTCCTGTTAGTTTGTCCCAATGATTTAATTGTCATATTTTAGGGGATTTCTAGTAATCCCAGTGAGCTTGTCAAAAATGAGGTAAGCAACAACCGCCCACCTCGAACAGCTCAAACGACACCCCAGGTAGTCTCCTGGTTGTCCACAGTCCTCAAATCCTGCAAATCAACGCTCCCGGTATAAATATAAATCCCAAAAAGTACAATATTTGCTGTTTTTCAGACAGCACGGAAAAAGAGGAATTTTTCACCTCTAAAATGAGCTCCTAAAATCCCAGAAAAATCACGGTTACGTTCCTCGCGAAAAGTTGATTAAAATCGACTCTTTAAACGCCTCGATCTGACGCTCCTACGTCAAGATAAAAATCGGAGAAGTCGGTGCTGTCCAAAAATCATCACAGTAAAAAGGGGGGTCAAAGAGGACCTGGAAACTGTGCCAAAATGACGAAACGGAGCAAAATAATCAACACGGAAATCGAAGCCCTACCTCTTACGGTCGCGCTGTCGCAAAAATCGTCCAAAAATTCCACCTGGTTAGCCCGCAGTGAATTTTCGACGGAACTGCGACGGGAAATGGGCCTAAAAAGAAAATCGTCGCAGTGCGCCGCGTCGCAGATAACTCACTATCTGTAACTCCAGAAATTCTGAGATTGTAGAGAGAGAAAGAGGAGAGAGAGAGGAAAAACTTTCGTAGAGGGAGTTTTCTCTGATTCTCTCTCTATGGCCCGCAAATCGAGGTGCAAAGAGAGGGGGTGAGGGGCTCTTATATAGTGGGCCAAAAGGGAATATTCCCACACGGGATCTGGATCCAAACACGAAACACCGAAACGGGCCAACCAGGAAGCGCCACGTGTTGCCCAAACAGGAAACAGCCTGTGCAGGGCCAATAAAATTCTGCCACGTGGCCACGTGGTCCACATGGCCGGTCCGCGCTCCGGGTCTTCCGGAAATTTGTCGGCCTACAGGATGCTGCCACGTGTCACCTCCTAGAAGCTTCTAGAAGCCGGCCAGCCAATGGGGAAACGCCACGTGGCAATGGGGGTGTTCGGTGCTCCCGGTGCACGCCAGGCCCATGGACCGCGCACCTGAGCGCCTGCTGCCCGCGCCTGCCCGCGCTGCCCGCGCTGCCCGCGCCTGCCCGCGCCGCGCTCCTCCGCGCTCCGCCGCTGCCCCGCCGCTGCGCCGCTGCCCGCCGCCGCTCGCCGGCGGCCGCCGCCGGCCGGAACAGTAATTCCGGCCGGCGGTTACTGTTCCGGTGAACAGTACCAAAGTGCCGAAAAATAAAGCGAATATACCATTTCGACCGTTTTCGCGCGCTGAGTCCGATTCCGCCGTCCGTTTCGCCAAATTCTCATCCGAAATTTTGTAAAAAGCTCCCGGAAAATCCCATTTGCTCCGATTTTCGCGCAGAGTCTATATTAAATGTCCAATTTCAATTCTACAAGCTCGGTTTCCCATATACGCTACCTACGGTCACTGTTTAATATTGTACAGTTCCTGCGGGAGTGCGGATCATCACATCCTCCCCCACTAAAAAGAGTTTCGTCCTCGAAACGAGACTCAACAACAATCCTCAGTCCAATGTCTCAAATAAGTAGGGGTGAGCATCCTTCATCTCCGACTCGAGCTCCCATGTAGCCTCGCGCTCGTCATGATTGCTCCATTGGATTTTTACATAGGGAATGGCCCGACTGCGCAATTCCCTCACCTCTCGATCCAGAATTCGCAGTGGGCACTCTTCATACCTCAAAGGGTCCAATATATCGGGGGATAAGTTTCCCACGAATGCCGAATCTCCTGATTCCTTTAGACGGCGAGACTTTTAGGAATACATGATCTCCAACTTGAAATTCTAAGTCTCGTCGCCGAACATCGGCATAGCTCCTTTGTCGGCTTTGGGCGGTCTGAAGATGCTTCTGAATCACTCGGACCTTCTCTTCTGCCTCTAACAACACATCTGGTCCCAAGGTCCGCCTCTCGCCCACATCACTCCAATAAAGTGGTGATCGACACTTGCGTCCATACAACGCTTCAAACGGAGCCATCTGAATGCTCGCTTGAAAGCTATTGTTGTACGCAAATTCAGCCAAAGATAAATGTCGAATCCACCCTCCGCCGAAATCCAGGACACATGTCCTCCAGGATTTGTATCGTCCGCTCAGACTGCCCATCAGTCTGCGGATGAAAAGCTGTACTGAACTTGAGTTCAGTCCCCAAGGCTGTTTGCAAACTTTTCCAGAAATGCGAAACAAACCTCGGGTCTCTATCCGATACAATGGAGGCTGGTACTCCATGTAATCTCACTATCTCATTTAAATAAAGCTGGGCTAGTCGCTCAAGTGGCCACGTAGTCTGCATGGGCAGAAAATGCGCCGACTTGGTAAGTCGATCTACAACTACCTAGATAGCATCAGCTCCTCCCTGTGCCCTCGGTAGTCCGACCACAAAATCCATTGTAATGTGGTCCCATTTCCACTGGGGAATTTGGGAGACTCTGTAACTTGCCGGCTGGCACTCGATGCACAGCCTTCACTTGTTGGCAAGTTAAACACTGAGCCACAAATCTCCCGACATGCCATTCCACCAAAAGTGTGCCTTGAGGTCCTTATACATCTTAGTCCCACCAGGATGTAGGGTATAGGGTGTATAATGGGCCTCTCGCAGTATCTGCTCTCGGATCTCCGCATCCGCGGGCACACAAGCTCGGTTCCTGTACCTCAGTACTCCCGAGGCATCTACCGTAAAGTCCCCAGACTGATCACTCGGAATTTGATCTCTAATCTTGGTCAAGTGGGGGTCCTCACTCTGTTTCTCCCGGATCCTGTCCAGCAGAGTGGGCTGCACGACTAAAGATGTCAGTCTAGCAGAGACCCCAGGGGACACAACCTCTATTTCAAGCCGTCTCATCTCCTCTAATAGTGGTGCCTGGACCGTGATCAACATCGACAAACTTTGCACCGCCCTCCTACTCAAGGCGTCAGCGACCACATTAGCCTTGCCTGGGTGGTAGAGAATATCTACATCAAAATCCTTTAACAGTCCTCACTCCAGATAAACTTCACTCCCTTACGCGTCGAGTGAGGGGTGTGGAGAGCTTCGCAAAGCCTTTCACAAACCGACGGTAATACCCAGCTAATCCCATAAAGCTACGTACCTCAGGAACCGTCGTCGGTCGGGGCCAATCTCGGACTGCCTCAATCTTTGCCGGGTCCACTGCCACTCCTGCGGCAGAAATCACATGGCCCAAGAAGACCACCTCCCGAAGCCAAAATTCGCACTTCGCCAGCTTGGCATACAACTTCTTCTCTCGCAGAAGTTGCAGCACAATTCTTAAGTGTTCCTCATGCTCGGCATCACTTCGGGAGTAGATCAAGATGTCATCGATGAACACTACCACAAACCGGTCTAAGTATGGTCGGAAAATCCGGTTCATTAAATCCATGAATGCGGCAGGGGCATTAGTTAGCCCAAAAGGCATAACTGTAAATTCATAATGCCCGTACCGTGACCTAAATGCCGTCTTAGGAATATCTTCGGCCTTCACCTTCAACTGGTGGTAACCGGACTGCAAATCTATCTTAGAGAAGACACAAGACCCTTGCAGCTGATCAAAAAGATCATCAATGCGCGGCAAAGGGTACTTGTTTTTGATGGTCACTTTATTTAGCTCTCTATAATCCACACATAGTCGAAGTGACCCATCTTTCTTCTTCACGAATAGCACCGGTGCTCCCCAAGGCGACACACTCGGCCTGATAAAGCCCTTATCCATTAAATCCTGGAGTTGCGCCTTAAGCTCTCGCAACTCAGCCGGTGCCATTCGGTAAGGAGCCTTAGAGATTGGCGCAGTTCCTGGAACCACGTCAATCACGAACTCAATCTCCCTATCTGGCGGCATACTAGTTAGTTCAGGTGGAAAAACATCCGGAAACTCGCGAACAATAGGGATATTCCGGAGTTCCGGCGCCGCCATAGGCCCCTCAACAACACTAGCCAAAAAGGCTACACATCCTCGTTGGATCATTTGTCTCGCTCGGGAAGTTGAAACCATAGAGGCAAAGAAAGCACTCTGACATCCTCGATATACCAACATTTCCTGGCCTGGCTCTTTAAAAGTGACAGTCCTTGCGGCACAGTCAATAGTTGCGAAATACCGAGCCAGCCAGTCCATCCCGAGGACCACATCGAAGTCCTTCAGCTGTCTCAAGACCAACAGGTCTGCTGGCATAATCCAGGACTCGATTTGCATCGGGCAGGACCAACAGCACTCCTCCACGTGCAAAGTGTGATCGGGAATCTGAACCTCTCGTGCACGTGGTAAAGGTCCTACCTCTATCCCATGCAATGATGCAAATGATTTACTAATAAAAGAATGCGATGCTCCAGTATCAAATAATGTACGAGTCCTAATGCCAGAAAGTAAATCATACCTGCTTCCTCTCGGTCAGCTACAATAGAATCCTCCGCCAGTGCTAAGTCATCCTGACTGCTTGACAACGGCTGCCTCTCTCCAGAAGGGCGGGGGATTGAAACTTGATCTCCTTGGAGGTCTGTCGGTGAAGCTCCCGGTCGTAGCTGGGAAGTGGTAGGAACAAACGCCGAAGTAGGTGTCACAGTTATCCTTGAAGGACACGTAACTCGTAGGTGCCCAGGCTGTCCACAACGAAAGCATCGACCCCACCTCAAGTCACAAGTGTGCGAAAAATGAGGTCCTTCACAGAATATACATCTGTCTCTGTCGCGAAGCTGTGGCCGTCTCCGAGAACTGGCCTGTCTATCAACATCCGGGGCTGGGCGTTTTCTCTCAAAACGCCGCTCAGGAGCCCTGGCCCTCTCCCTGACTGCCAGATCACTCCTCTGCGCCAACAGCTGCTCCAAACGCTGGTCCTGTCGAACGCTCCTCGCCACCAACTGGGTCACCAAGGCCCGCAGTTCTCCCAGTTCGGCAGATACTGCCTGCTCGGGCTCCTCAGAAGGAGTGGGAATACCCCCGGCGGAAATACGACGAAGGGGCGACATACTGTCACCAGAAGCCACAAATCAGGAAAACAGAACCCCACACGTCCCAATCTAGCGAAAGTCAAAGACATTCCCTTATTTCTGTGACTTTATGTTGTCTGCAGCCAACATAACTGTACACCAGAAATTTGGGTATGTCGGTCTCTCTTCTCCCACTGGAAGAGTCAAACAAAATAAATCAACGACTTTCTCAAAATGTCACGTCTCTCACGCCCTATCATCCTAGGGTCTGCCAAAAGCCTAGGGTTTTCTAAGTCCCAACTGAACTATCCCTAAGCTCTGATACCAACTTAATCTGTCACGCCCCGGAACCCGGGCTCGTCTACAGATCCGCCGTGCACACGGAATTTTCCGCGTACACGAAGCGCTGGTAACCTGCTCAGATATAATCTAACAATAAAAGAGCATAATACAGAGCTGAAATAGAAGAACCACATAGTATCTCAGACTGGAAATAAGGTACAAGCTGTAATACATACAATAATCTCCCAGCTCACCAAAATAGTACATCCAGCTGGCGGAAGCCAGACCCAAAATAAAAGGAGAATATCACAGTCTGAGTGGAGGGTACATTATCTGTCTAATAGCTCTCAGCCTCACAGGAGATCTATCTATTCAGCGATCCCCTTACCTCGATCAGCTGCCGATGGCCTAGCAGCTCCCGCAGACGACTCTGCAAAATAAAGGGAGGAGAAAAAGGACAGAAAATAACAATGGGGGTGAGAACTACCAGATAAACCAGTAGCCTCCCCTAGTGGGTAAAACCTCAACTCTGACGCACCCACTAGGACTACTAGAGGCAAAAGGAAAGAACAGTGGTAAGCTATAAAGACTGCTGAAAAAGGAAACTACCACCACATGCCTCTAAATGCCAAGCAATAGAATAACTAAATGTATGAATCAGTGTATAAATGCCTGTCTGAATGAACTCAATCTAGTGTCACTAGCAAAACTGGTACTTCCTGCTGTGTCTTGCCAAATCGGGTATAACGCCGATGGGGGATAGTATTTGCCAAATCGGGTATGCCGATAGGGGATAATGTTGGCCAAATCGGGGGTGCCGATAGGGGATAATGTTGTAACACACTCCGGAGTGGCACTCGAGGGGAGCGACCCACACGAGTAAAATATCTCTGTCATCAGTATCAGTATCTCTGTAGCATGCCATATCATATAGCAGGACTGGATCATGACTATGATCAAAGTGGGAAACCATCCACTAGGAAAACCCATCCCAACTGATGCAATAAACCAAACTCAACCCCAATCTGATGCAAGGATAAACATCTGGTCGACCGCCTACTGTCCGCGGTCACCGCAATACCCCACAAGTCCACAATCTAGCACAACCTTGGCTACACTATCCCAAACCCCTGCTCACACTTGAGCAACAACATCTGAATGCAAAGGACAACAATAAAACATGTTCAAATCCCAATATGATAGTGTAGCAATGAATAGTGGCCTTACCTGATGTCCGGGCATGCATGCAACTGTCTTTATTTTTAAAAGTTGTAAAATAGTGTCAAAGGTTTAAAACAATTGATTTACTGAATAAAAGTCATTTGCATGCGAGATCATAGCCTTTGTCTCAATCACAGTGTCCCAATATAAGTCATCATATCATTTGTGGGGTTATATTAATTTTTAGGGGAGTTTGTCCCAGCGGTCCTTGTCATTTGTCATATTAATTTGTCCCAATGGTTCTCATTAATTGTCCTGTTAGTTGTCCTGTTAGTAGTCCTGTTAGTAGTCCTGTTAGTTTGTCCCAATGGTTCTCATTAATTGTCATATTTTAGGGGATTTCTAGTAATCCCAGTGAGCTTGTCAAAAATGAGGTAAGCAACAACCGCCCACCTCGAGCAGCTCAAACAACACCCCAGGTAGTCTCCTGGTTGTCCACAGTCCTCAAATCCTGCAAATCAACGCTCCCGGTATAAATACAAATCCCAAAAAGTACAATATTTGCTGTTTTTCAGACAGCACGGGAAAAGAGGAATTTTTCACCTCTAAAATGAGCTCCTAAAATCCCAGAAAAATCACGGTTGCGTTCCTCGCGAAGAGTAGATCAAAATCGACTCTTTAAACGCCTCGATCTGACGCTCCTACGTCAAGATAAAAATCGGAGAAGTCGGTGCTGTCCAAAAATCATCACAGTAAAAAGGGGGGTCAAAGAGGACCTGAAAACTGTGCCAAAAGTATGAAACGGAGCAAAATGATCAACACGGAAATCGAAGCCCTACCTCTTACGGTCGTGCTGTCGCAAAAATCGTCCAAAAATTCCACCTGGTTAGCCCGCAGTGAATTTTCGACGGAACTGCGACGGGAAATGGGCCTAAAAAGAAAATCGTCGCAGTGCGCCGCGTCGCAGATAACTCACTATCTGTAACTCCAGAAATTCTGAGATTGTAGAGAGAGAAAGAGGAGAGAGAGAGAGGAAAACTTTCGTAGAGGGAGTTTTCTCTGATTCTCTCTCTATGGCCCGCAAATCGAGGTGCAAAGAGAGGGGGGTGAGGGCTCTTATATAGTGGGCCAAAAGGGAATATTCCCACACGGGATCTGGATCCAAACACGAAACACCGAAACGGGCCAACCAGGAAGCGCCACGTGTTGCCCAAACAGGAAACAGCCTGTGCAGGGCCAATAAAATTCTGCCACGTGGCCACGTGGTCCACATGGCCGGTCCGCGCTCCGGGTCTTCCGGAAATTTGTCGGCCAATAGGATGCTGCCACGTGTCGACCTCCTAGAAGCTTCTAGAAGCCGGCCAGCCAATGGGGAAACGCCACGTGGCAATGGGGGTTGTTCGGTGCTCCTGGTGCACGCCAGGCCCATGGACCGCGCACCTGAGCGCCTGCTGCCCGCGCCTGCCCGCGCTGCCCGCGCTGCCCGCGCCGCGCTCCTCCGCGCTCCGCCGCTGCCCCGCCGCTGCGCCGCTGCCCGCCGCCGTGCGCCGCCGGCCGCCGCCGCTCGCCGGCGGCCGCCGCCGGCCGGAACAGTAATTCCGGCCGGCGGTTACTGTTCCGGTGAACAGTACCAAAGTGCCGAAAAATAAAGCGAATATACCATTTCGACCGTTTTCGCGCGCTGAGTCCGATTCCGCCGCCCGTTTCGCCAAATTCTCATCCGAAATTTTGTAAAAAGCTCCCGGAAAATCCCATTTGCTCCGATTTTCGCGCAGAGTCTATATTAAATGTCCAATTTCAATTCTACAAGCTCGGTTTCCCATATACGCTACCTACGGTCACTGTTTAATATTGTACAGTTTCTGCGGGAGTGCGGATCATCACAGCAGAGGTTGTTAGGCGTCAGGAGGAGGCCATGGGTCGGCTGACGCAGATGTTAGAGCAGAGGGTGCAGCCAGTCGTAGCACCCCCGGAGAGTTCTCCCGTACCATCTTCCTCTGCTGTGGCTCCTCCGGCTGTACCAGTGACCCCGGCATCCCCTATTGCTCGGGGCAATGGGGGACAGCCCTCTGGATTGACGGGACCTCTGACCCCGGCTGAGCAGCGGGAGGTGGTTGACTTACTGATAAGGTTCCGCCAGTTTGACCCGCCCCGTTTCTCGGGACAGAGCGCCGAGCCGTGGGAGGAAGAGTCGTGGATCACGGCGATGGAGCGACGCTTTGAGACGCTGTTCATCGAGGAGCGGTACCAGGTGTTATTGGCGATGAACTTTTTGGTGGCGGCGTGTGCGACTGGCTGGTCCGCCTGGGGCTCAGCTCTTGACCTGGGCGGAGTTCCGCAGTCTTCTTCTTGGGGCCTTCTTTCCTGAGAGCGTCCGGCAGAGATTGGAGGAGCAGTTGAGAAACCTTCGATAGGGGGATCTGCCCGTGCACGTGTATATTGTGGATTTCAATCAGTTGTTGGCATGTGTACCGTACGTAGCTAGAGATGAGGCGCACCAGATTTACATGTTCGAGCGAGGGTTGCGCCGGGACATTTTTCAGCTGGTTCGCTCACGCAGGTTGCAGACCTTGGAGGCCTCGATGGAGCAGGCGCTCTATGTGGAGTGCGGGGAGGCAGTGATGGATGAAGTAGCTCCAGCTCCCGTAGTGATCCCGAGGGCGAAGCGACCAGCACCGGAGGTTGGGGGACAGGCAAGTTCGTGGAGGTCGCCACGACCGTCTCAGCCACAGTTTTCCGGCCAAGGACGGTCCGAGCGGCGAGGGCCTGGTGGATCCCAGAGGCCCCAGCAGCAGCAGCAGCGGAGATCGCAGTCGTCGCAGCGTGGATCGCAGCGGCGGCCTCAGCGACAGCGACAGTCTCAGCAGCAGCAGTCACGACAGCCACGGGCCCCAGGCAGTTGTATTTTCTGTGGAGGTCAGCATTTTCCGGGCACCTGCGACCAGCGGTGGGGTCGTTGCTACGGATGTGGACAGCCCGGGCACATTCGAGCTTCGTGCCCCTTTTCGACCCCCGCCGCCCCTTCTTCAGCATCTGCCCCATCATCATCACAGCAGCGGTCGACGGCTCAACAGCCTTATGCTCCAGCGAGCAGGGCCTCTTCTTCCCATCCCACAGATTATCGCCCTCCAGCTCAGAGTGGGCGAGTGTATGCTACACAGGTAGAGGATTCTTCAGCAGCAGACCATGTGGTGGCAGGTATCACCTTACTCTCTGGCATTAGGACTCGTACTTTATTTGATACTGGAGCATCGCATTCTTTCATTAGTAGATCTTTTGCATCATTACATAGGTTAGAGGTAGGACTTTTGCCACGTGCACGAGAGGTTCAGATTCCCGATCACACTTTGCACGTGGAGGAGTGTTGTTGGTCCTGCCCGATGCAGATCGAGTCCTGGATTATGCCAGCAGACCTGTTGGTCTTGAGACAGCTGAGGGACTTTGATGTGGTTCTCGGGATGGACTGGCTGGCTCGGTATTTCGCGACTATTGATTGTGCCGAGAGGACTGTCACTTTTAGAGAGCCAGGCCAGGAGGTGTTGGTATACCGGGGATGTCAGAGCGCTTTCTTTGCCTCTATGGTTTCGACTTCCCGAGCGAGGCAGATGATTCATCGAGGATGTGTAGCCTTTTTGGCTAGTGTTGTTGAGGGGCCTACGGCGGCACCGGGACTCGGGGATATCCTATTGTTCGCGAGTTTCCGGATGTGTTTTCCACCTGAGCTGACTAGTATGCCGCCCGACAGGGAGATCGAGTTTGTGATTGACGTAGTTCCAGGAACTGCGCCAATCTCTAAGGCTCCTTACCGGATGGCACCGGCTGAGCTGCGAGAGCTTAAGGCACAGCTGCAAGATTGATGGATAAGGGCTTTATTAGACCCAGTGTGTCGCCCTGGGGAGCGCCGGTGCTATTCGTGAAGAAGAAGGATGGGTCACTTCGACTATGTGTGGACTATAGGGAACTGAATAAAGTGACCATCAAGAACAAGTACCCTTTGCCGCGCATCGACGATCTCTTTGATCAGCTGCAAGGGTCTTGTGTCTTCTCCAAGATTGATCTACAGTCTGGTTACCACCAACTGAAGGTGAAGGCCGAGGATATTCCTAAGACTGCTTTCAGATCACGGTACGGGCATTATGAGTTTACAGTTATGCCGTTTGGATTGACTAATGCCCCTGCCGCCTTTATGGACTTGATGAACAGGATATTTCGGCCATTTCTGGATCGTTTTGTGGTGGTGTTCATTGATGATATCCTTGTTTACTCCCGGAGCGAGGCCGAGCATGAGGAGCACTTGAGGACTGTGCTACAACTTCTACGAGAGAAGAAGTTGTATGCCAAGCTGGCGAAGTGCGAGTTTTGGCTTCGGGAGGTAGCTTTCTTGGGCCATGTGATTTCCGCCGCCGGTGTGGCAGTAGACCCGGCGAAGATTGAGGCAGTTCGAGATTGGCCCCGACCGACGACTGTATCAGAGGTGCGCAGCTTCATGGGTTTAGCTGGTTATTATCATCGGTTTGTGGAAGGCTTTGCGAAGCTTTCTACACCCCTCACTCGGTTGACGCGTAAAGGAGTTAAGTTTATCTGGAGTGAGGACTGCCAGAGGAGCTGAAGGATAGATTGATGACCGTTCCTATCCTTTCCCTCCTTGTTATGGGGAAAGGATATGTGATCTACAGTGACGCATCGCACAGTGGACTCGGTTGCGTGTTGATGCAGGAAGGGAGGGTAATTGCTTATGCATCGAGACAGCTCAAGGATTACGAGAAAAATTACCCTACCCACGACTTGGAGCTCGCTGCCGTGGTGTTTGCACTGAAGCTTTGGCGCCATTACCTGTATGGAGAGCATTGTAAGATCTACACCGACCACAAGAGCTTAAAGTATCTGTTCACTCAGAAGGAGCTGAACCTGAGGCAGCGCAGGTGGTTAGAGCTACTAAAGGATTATGATGTGGACATTCTTTACCACCCAGGCAAGGCTAATGTGGTCGCTGATGCATTGAGCAGGAGAGCAGTACAGAGTTTGTCTATGTTGATCACAGACCAGGCGCCACTATTAGAGGAGATGAGACGGCTCGAAATTGAGGTTGTGTCCCCTGGGGTCTCTGCTAGACTGACGTCCTTAGTCGTGCAGCCCACTCTGCTGGACAGGATCAGGTAGAGACAGAGTGAGGACCCCCACTTGACCAGGATTCGAGATCAGATTCCGAGTGATCAGTCAGGGGACTTTACAGTGGATGCTGCGGGAGTACTGAGGTACAGGGACCGAGCATGTGTGCCAGTGGATGCTGAGATCAGAGAGCAGATATTGAGAGAGGCCCATTATACACCTTATACCCTTCATCCTGGAGGGACTAAGATGTATAAGGACCTCAAGTCACACTTCTGGTGGAACGGTATGAAGAGGGATATTGGGAGGTTTGTGGCCCAGTGTTTGACTTGTCAGCAAGTAAAAGCTGAGCATCGTGTGCCAGCTGGCAAGTTACAAAGTCTCCCAATCCTCGAGTGGAAATGGGACCACATTACGATAGATTTCGTGGTCGGATTGCCGAGAGCACAGGGTGGAGCAGATGCTATCTGGGTAGTTGTGGATCGACTTACCAAGTCAGCGCACTTTTTGCCTATGCAGACTACTTGGCCACTCGAGCGATTAGCCCAGTTATATCTAGATGAGATAGTGAGGCTGCATGGAGTACCCGCCTCCATTGTGTCAGATAGAGATCCGAGGTTTGCCTCGTGTTTCTGGAGGAGTTTGCAGACTGCCTTGGGGACTCAGCTCAGATTCAGTACAGCTTTTCATCCACAGACTGATGAGCAGTAGAGCGGACTATACAGATCCTGGAGGACATGCTGAGGGCTTGCGTCTTGGATTTTGGCGGAGGTTGGATTCGACACGTATCTTTGGTTGAGTTTGCGTACAACAACAGCTTTCAAGCGAGCATACAGATGGCTCCGTTTGAAGCGTTGTACGGACGCAAGTGTCGATCACCACTTTATTGGAGTGACGTAGGCGAGAGACGGACCTTGGGGCCAGATATACTGCTAGAGGCAGAGGAGAAGGTCCGAGTGATTCGACAGCATCTTCAGACCGCTCAGAGTCGACAGAGGAGCTATGCTGATGTTCCGGCGACGAGACTTAGAGTTTCAGGTGGAGATCATGTATTTCTGAAAGTCTCGCCGTCCAAGGGGATTAGGAGGTTTGGCATTCGCGGGAAAACTCAGCCCCCGATACATTGGGCCCTTTGAGGTGTTGGAGCGTATCGGGCCAGTTTGCTTATCGACTTGCACTTCCCCCGAGACTGGCTGGTGTCCACGATGTTTTCCATGTTTCCACTCTAGGAGGTACGTCTTCGACCCGTCGCACGTCATCGACTTTGCACCACTCGAGATCAGCGGGATTTAAGATATGAGGAGCGCCCTCTGCGGATTCTAGATCGGGAGATGAAAGATTGCGCAATCGGACCATCCCCTATGTGAAGATCCTTTGGAGCAATCATGATGAGCGCGAGGCGACGTGGGAGCTTGAGTCAGAGATGATGGACGCCTAACCCTACTACTGTTCGAGGCTCAGGATTGAGGTATGATTTTTGTTTCGAGGACGAAACTTTTGTTAGTGGGGGAGGATGTAGTGGTCCCAGTCCCCCAGTGTTTTTCCCCTGTTTCGGGGTGTGGAACACCTAGTGTTGGTGTGTTGGGCCCCAACATGTCAAAGAGATGTGTTGATTGGACTCAGATGAATTGGGTCAAGCTTAACCTTCGGCTAGTTTTGCCGAATTTTGGGAGTGAATTCAGGCTGAACGGAGGCCGTATTTGGATTCAGCGCGGAAAAACGCTTGAAACGGCTATTTATTTATATTTTTCTGAGTCCGGATGCCCAAAATGGGACCCCCCCGAAGTTTTCTTTCTGCGCAAAATGGTGCATGGGGGAGCTGTGGACCGGCGAGGACACGTGGCGCCACCTTATTGGGCCGGCGCACCAGCTTCCCGGTCCACGGAGTTGGCCCCGTGCAGGTAGACCGGCGGGCCACGTGGCAGTGCGGTTGGCCCGATGCAGCGCGCGCGGCGCATGGGTACTGTATGCGGGGGGGCAGCGCGGGCAGGCCGGCAGGCGGGGGGGCTGGGGGCGCGGTGCACGGTGGACCGGGCGTGCCACGTGGCGCCCCGGGTTGGCGGGCGCAGGTGCGCGCGGTGCACCCGCGGGCGCGCACTGCGGCCGTACGCGCACGTGGGCGCAGGCGCACACGGCGCGCCGGCTGGTCGTGGCGGGCGGGGAAAGGTCTGGCCCGCGTGGCGGCCTACGCCACTGGCTGGCGCCACCGGGCTCACCCGCCGCCCCGCAGGGGGACGCGTGGCCGCGCCCCGTTCGCCGGGCGCTGACGCCCCCCCCCTGTTCCCTGTGGCGGGGGACACGTGTCGCACCGTGGGCCGGTTGGACGGCCGAGTCGCGGTCCGGCCAGATCCGGTGTGCGGAGTGGGCCGAGTTGGGCCGGGCTCTGTGTGGGCCCTGTTTTCAGGCCCGAAAGATTCGGTGCGCCCGAAAGTGGGACACAGTGGCATTTTTCCAAATGTTTTAATGGGCCTATAAATAGGCCTCCCTCCCCTCCTTTTCTGGTTTTTTCCGAGAGATAGAGAGAGAACCAGAGGGAGGCATTGAAGCAAAAATGTTCCTCTTTTGATTTTACATCTCGTGGTGGATTTCCCAGATTTTTCGGAAGCTTTACAACGGCGATCCGGATTTTACAGTGCCCTCGTTTTTTCCCCCATTTCGGCCCGTTATCGTCGCATTTCAGTCCGAGGAGTCCCCTGCGCAGTACAAGAGTCCTTTTCGACGATTTCTTCGCCGATGTGTTCCTAAGAGGTAGGGCTTCGTTTTTCGTGTTGATGAGTCTTTCGGATTCCGACACTTGGCACGGTTCCCGAGGTGTTTTGACACCCTTTTTGCTGTTTGGATTTTTGGACACGGCAACTTCGACGATATATCTTGCGTAGAGCATCAGATCGAGGCGATTAAACAGTCGATTTGGGGGATACTTTTCGCGAGGAACGCAACCGTGATTTTTCTGGAATTTGGAGTGCTCGGTACAGAGGTGAAATGCCTCGTTTTGTGTGCTGATTGTAAAAATAGCAAAACTGTGTTTTGGGACTTGTATTTTTTACACCGTGTGTACTGTGTGATATTGTAGGACCTGCTGTTACGGCTAAACTGCATGTTTGAGGACAGCGGGCAGCGAGGGTATTTCTTCAGGTGTTGTGCACACTTTTCGAGGTGGGTGGTTGTGTTTCCCTCTTTGTTGACATGCTCACTAGGAGTATTAAGTTCCCCAATATATATGATGACAACTAGCTGTTAGTATGTGAACCTGATGCAATGCCCCCTAAGTTTAATTGATAGCCTTTATGTGATAAATTTGGGACAATAATTTGGACAATTGCTAATATCTTAACCCCGCATGCAATAAGTATCACAGGTTAATGTTTTAAACAAGTCTTTGCAATAAACCTTAGTCCTTTTCTAATGCTTTTTAAAGGACACTTGCATGCTTATCTGGACACCTAGTTAGGCCACTATTTACTGCTGCACTATATTATTGGATTTGACTTAGGAGAAAACATGTGTTATCGTTCTTCTTCTCTATCGATGCATGATGCTCGAGTCTGATTGGGATTTTGGGATAGTGCAGTCTGGACCTCGAGTCTGGGACAGTTTAGACTAGTCTTGGGGATTGTGGGGCATAGTGGCAACCGCGGATGTTAGGCGGTCGGCCAGATATTTTTACTTTATCAGATTGGGATTTATGGGTTCAGCGGCGACCGCGGATTTTGGGCGGTCGACCGGATGTTATTATCACATCAGATTGGAGATCGGGATTGCATTAGTGGATGGAGTTTTTCCCACTTTGATCATAGTCATGATCCAATCCTGCTATTGTGAGACATTGGTTACAGAGATGCTTGATACAGAGATACTTTACTCGTGTGGGTCGCTCCCCCTCGAGTGCCACTCCGGAGTAGGCTTTTTGACCGTGATGGGTGCCGGTCAGCTGGTGAGTTGTGAGAGATGACAGAGCAGGCAGTGCCAGTGCTTCCTGGCCTTTTGATTGGGTTTCTTTGGCCGGTTTAGCCTTATAGTTGCATGCATACATTTATCTTTTTGGCACTGCATTTATAGGCATGTAGTA
>JAQOTM010001937.1:0-22471 GCA_029168755.2 Tillandsia fasciculata
TTACGGAATTTGAGTTGGCGTATTTCGTGAATGTATTAAGTCTTGAAGATTGAAGATGAAGAAACTTTGGATCATATACCTCAATCTCAAGAAAGAAGAATTCAAAAGGATCAGGTACGTTTAACTAAAGATTTTGATGATCCGAATACTTCTTATAGTGTAGAAACACCTGGAAGAGGTTTTATTGCTTAAACATCAAAAACTGGACATGGGACATGTTCAGGATCCGGATCGTTGCAATCCGGATCCCGAAGGGTGTTCGTTCATACACTGGTTCAATCCGGATCGCAGCATTCATGATCCGGATCCCGAACACTAGTTTTACCTGTTTGCTTGCTCGATCCGGATCAGGAATTGCAATCCGGATCCCGAACATGATGTTTTGGTAAAACTGTATGAACGATCCGGATCGGGACTACGATCCGGATCCCGAACAAGCAATTTTCTGGAAACCGTCTTTCTGCTTCTGCAATCCGGATCGCCAAATCCAATCCGGATCGCCGTCGGTAAAACTTTCCAGAAAAGGTTGTTTTTGATCCTATATTCTTCCAATGGTTTCTAACCTATAAATAGGCCCTGTATTCATTTCTAGGGCATCATCCACAATAGAGGCTATTACAGAAAAAAATAGCCGAAAAGAAAAATCCACATATATAGAGAAGAAAGGAAATCAATAGATTTATTCTATGTTTCTTCATCTATATTGATTGATTTGATTCTAGGTTTTCCATACTCACATTTTGAGTAGAATCAAATCAATGAATACTTAGATGGTATTTCCGATCTATCTTTAATCTAAGTATTCGGCGGATCATCACCACCCAAAAAACAACGATTTACCCCAAAATCGGCGCGTGGACTCGCGTGGCCTTGTGGATTCAAGGTGCAACCGCTCTCGTGGATTCGGAGCGAGGTACGTTCGTGGATTCGAAGCGTGCCATTGGGTGAAGACCGTGGATTCGGTCGGACGTCGTGGACTCGACGTTGGACGCTGTGGATTCAGCGTTGGGCGCGGATCGTGGATTCGAGAAGCGTCGTGGAGC
Organism: Tillandsia fasciculata; assembly: GCA_029168755.2. Taxonomy (NCBI): domain Eukaryota; kingdom Viridiplantae; phylum Streptophyta; class Magnoliopsida; order Poales; family Bromeliaceae; genus Tillandsia; species Tillandsia fasciculata. The sequence continues at coordinate 1,044 of JAQOTM010001937.1, forward strand.
GAGCGGGAAGATCTACTAGGAGCGTATGGTAAAAGGTTGAGTCGTCTGTGAGTACGTTATATCACCTTGTACGTGTGTTAATTCTAGTGGATTTCGCCGTGTTATCGGTCCCGTGGTTTTTTACTCCGGTTTGGAGTTTTTCCACGTAAAAATCTTGCGTGTTCTTTTATTTTTCCGCATTGGGTTTTATTGCGCAATGATTTTTTGAGTGTTTATTGTTTACACCTATTCACCCCCCTCTAGGTGTTTTTTCCCCTATTTAGATCCATATTACTTATAACCCAACAAGTGGTATCAGAGCGGGAATAGGGTTGTAAACAATGGTTGAAGGTGGAAACATCAATCGACCCCCTTTCTTTGATGGAACAAATTATGCGTACTGGAAAGTGCGGATGAAAGCCTTTTTAATTTCCATCGACGAAAGGGTGTGGCAATCAATTGAATTAGGATGGTCTAATCCAACTGAAATTTTAGATGATGTTCGCACCTTAAAACCTAGGTCGAAATGGACCAAGGAAGAGATAGATTATCTTCTTACAATGGCAAAGGAATTAATGCTCTATTTAATGCTTTGTCACAAACTGAGTTCTCTCGCGTCTCGGCATGTGAGACTGCGAAAGAAATCTGGGATGTTCTTCAAGTTACGCATGAGGGAACTAACCTAGTGAAGATTCAGAAACTGCAAATGCTTACGAGCAAGTTTGACTCTATCTCTATGGCAGAGAATGAATCTTTCACTGACTATTACACACGATTGCAAGACATCGTAAACTCATGTGCTAACTTGGGAGAGAAGATTCCAGAATTTAAAGTTGTAAGAAAAATTCTAAGAACTCTTCCTGAACGATTTCGCCCGAAGGTCGCAGCCATTGAAACAATTAAACACCCGGACGAAATGCGTGTAGAAGAATTAGTAGGTGCTTTACAAACTTATGAAATGACATTTCCTACTAACTATTCTTCTGGAAAGGCATCCTCTTCTAAGTCTTCAGGTTACGCATTGAAATCAACTAAAGAAGAAGACGCGGATTCATCCTCCTCGGACGACGACGAGAACCTTTCTATGGAGGACTTTGAGAAGCAGCTCGCTCTCTTGACAAGGAAGTTTCGCCGCAACTTTCGAAGGGGAATTCAAGCAAAACTCCATCCTTCGGAAAGTCGAAGAAAGGCAAGGGTTCTTCAAGCTACAAGTCAAGAAAGCAAGAGAACTTCTCAAAGGATAAGAAAAGTTCAGAGGGACAAGTTCAGTGCTTCAAATGTCGAGGCTACGGCCACATTGCAACGGAGTGTCCCAACAAGAATCCGGCAAAGAAGAAGGCGATGCAAGTCGTTACTTGGGATGACAACTCCACGTCAAATGAGTCATCCTCAAGTGATGAAGAAGACAACGCGACAGCTTTCCACGCGTCCACCATCTTCACCCTTCATGTGCTTAATGGCAAGTACATCCGATTCACTGTCCAACTCCACTGTTGAAAAGATTGCAACGGACGATGAATCAGATGATTCGGAAGGTGAAGATTTTGCTCTAGCCTACCACAAGCTTTTGAGGGATTCAAAGAAACTGGCTAAGCAAAACAAGGGGTTGAAAGGGAGATTGCAGGATCTCGAAGAAGAAGTAAAAAGGGTAACCTCTCTCTCAACCGATCTTGAAGTGGAAAGGGATAATCTGATTAAAACAAATGTTTCCCTTCAAGAGTCCAATGAGCAACTCGAGAAGAATTATATGGATATGGTGAACAAAGCGAATTACTTCTTGAAGCTCAACGGCGAGGCTCGACAGGAAAAATTGGAAATGACGGAGACCATACGCCAACTGAAGGATGACTTAAAGAGATTTTCTTCTGGAAGGAGTAAGTTGGACAGACTTCTTGGTCTTGGTCAAAGAAATAAGTTCGGCCTCGGATACACTCAAACTGGAGACATTCCAAGTTCGAGTGGGACAGTATTTGTGCCTCAGTCGGTATCTCCTCCTCCGACACCGGAATTCACGACAAGCAACGACAACAAGCCTACTACATCCTCCTCGGAATCGACAAGAATCTAAGGTATGTTTTCGTTGTGGCATTTCAGGGCACATAAGGAGAAATTGCAAGACGGAAGCCAAACGCACACCTCAAGCACCTCTTGCAATGACTACCAAAAAGGCTATTCCTCGAAAAACAACTGCAATCATTGAAGGAAAAGAGCCTTGGTAGTCACCGCTCAAGACGACATCATCAAGGAGCAGCAATTCTTCAAGCAAGACGCTCTCACCTAGGAAATCAACTTCACGATCATTACCGACGCATTCCAAAAAGGTTTGGGTGCGCAAAGGTGAAATTTTCCCTTGTCTTGCTACCAATGTTTCCTTGCATGCATATGATAGTTCGTCTTGGTATCTGGATAGCGGGTGTTCCCGTCATATGACCGGTGATAAAAACTGTTTTCAAACATTTGAGAAAAACTCCGGAGGACTTGTTGTTTTCGGAGATGGTCGGTCTTCCAAAATTGTTGGAAAGGGAACGGTAGCTATTCCAGATGGCCCGGTTCTAGATAATGTGTTATTTGTTCATGGCCTTAAGACTAACCTCATAAGCATAAGTCAACTTTGTGATAGTGGTTATTCAGTTAATTTTTCATCTGATAAATGCACTGTAACTGACATGAACCATGCTTTCTTTTTAAAGGGGGTTAGATCAGAAAACAATTGTTATGTAGTTCCTCATAAGATTTCTGAAAAATGTAACCTAGCATCTTTGAAAAATGAAACACTTTGGCATGAAAGGCTAGGTCACATAAACTTTAAGGAACTTGCTAGAATTTCGAACAAAGATGTGGTCAAGGGGGTTCCGAAACTTTCTTTTGAACAAAACCTTGTGTGTGGCGGTTGCCAAAAGGAAAACAGTCTAGGACTGCACACAAGAACTTGAACCACATAGGTACAAAACGGCCTTTGGAACTTTTGCATATGGACTTAATGGGGCCAACTCGTCAACCATCTCTGGGAGGTAAATGGTATATTTTCTTATTGGTTGATGATTTTTCTAGATATACTTGGGTAGCATTTTTAAAAGAAAAAGCTGATACCTTTGATTCTTTTCTCGAAATCTGCAATCGTATTATGATTGAAAAGAATGATAGGATTACTCGAGTTAGGAGTGATAGAGGTGGGGAATTCATAAATTCCAAATTCATTGATTTTTGCACTTCTAATGGCATTAAACATGAATTCTCTGCACCTTACACACCTCAACAAAATGGTGTAGTCGAGCGCAAAAACAGGGTCGTACAGGAAATGGCACGTGTTATGCTTCACAGCCGGAACTTACCTTTTTATTTTTGGGCTGAAGCGGTGAACACTGCTGTTTATGTTATTAATCGCGTGTATTTGCGCCCGGGGACATTGAATACACCATATGAACTTTGGTTTTGTAGAAAACCTAACATCAAATATTTTCGTATCTTTGGGAGTCGGTGTTTTATTTTACGTGATCGTGAGAATCTTGGAAAATTTGACTCTCGAAGTGACGAAGGGATTTTCTTAGGTTATTCTACAAACAGCAGAGCATATCGAGTTTTTAACTTAGAATCTAAGACGATCGTAGAATCGATAAATGTTAAGGTAGATGAAGCTTTTCACTTTGAATCTGAAAAATCTACCCTCGATATCTCTCTTGATGATGATACACCTGCTAATGCATCTTCTTCTAACAATTCTTTCGATAATAATGATGCATCTAACGGTTCTTCAAGTTTATCTGATGTGCAGGAATCATCTCGTGTACCTCCGTCTACTCCTCTACCTCAAACGTTACGCATCTCCAAGGATCACCCTGAATCGAACATCATTGGAGATCCACAAGAAGGAGTTAGAACACGGAGACAATTGGTTTGCGGATTTGCATGCTATGTATCTCAAATCGAACCAAAGAATGTTGATGAAGCTCTCCAAGATGACTACTGGATTAAAGCAATGCAGGAAGAGCTCCATCAATTCGAGCGAAACAAAGTCTGGGAATTAACGAAGCCTCCGAAGCAACACAATGTGATAGGTACCAAATGGATCTTCAAGAACAAGAAAAATGAAGAAGGTACTATCATCAGGAACAAAGCAAGGTTAGTTGCTCAAGGCTACTCTCAAGTAGAAGGTATAGACTTTGATGAAACTTTCGCCCCTGTAGCTAGACTCGAGTCCATTCGTATATTGTTTGCGATTGCTTGTCATTTTAAAATCAAATTATTTCAAATGGACGTTAAGAGCGCCTTTTTAAATGGGTTTTTAAATGAGGAAGTTTATGTGGCTCAACCGAAAGGTTTTGTGGATCATAAACTACCTAACCATGTTTTTCGTCTGAAAAAGGCTCTTTACGGTCTGAAACAAGCACCGCGAGCATGGTACGAAAGGTTGACAAAGCACCTTTTGGAAAAGGGCTACACTCGAGGGGGAGCTGACAGGACTCTCTTTGTGAAGCATTATCAAAACAATTTCATAGTTGCTCAAATCTATGTCGATGACATTGTTTTTGGCGCAACAAGAGATAATGATGCTTCTAAATTCGCGGAGACCATGGAAAGCGAATTTGAGATGTCCATGATGGGCGAATTGACTTATTTTCTTGGATTACAAGTTAAACAAAACGATGAAGGTATTCACTTGTGTCAATCCAAGTATGCACTGGAGTTGGTCAAAAAGTTTGATCTTGAAAATTCTAAGGATTTTCCGACTCCAATGGGAACTAGCCATAAGGGACTTGGAAGTGAATCACATAGTGAGAATGTAGACGAGAAACTGTATCGCAGTATGATTGGAAGTCTACTATATCTCACGGCTAGTCGCCCGGATATATCCTTCAGTGTTGGGATTTGTGCGAGATATCAATCAGCACCGAAGGAGGTTCACCTGAAAGCGGTGAAACGGATCATCCGATATATCAAAGGTACAATCAATTTCGGAATTTGGTATCCTATGGGAACAAGTTTGGATATTGTTGGATACTCAGATGCCGATTGGGCTGGATCAGTGGATGACCGGAAAAGCACGAGTGGTGCATGCTTCTATCTTGGCCATTGCCTTGTTGCATGGCACAGTAAAAAGCAGAATTGCATAGCACTCTCGACTGCCGAAGCGGAGTACATTTCTGCAGGAAGTTGTTCAACCCAATTGATTTGGATGAAAAGCGTGTTGAGCGATTTCCGGATTTCAACATCTTCGGTAACCATTTTATGTGACAACACTAGTGCTATTAACATTTCTAAAAACCCTGTGTTGCACTCTAGAACAAAACATATTGAACTTAGATATCATTTTCTTAGAGAGCTAGTTGAATCAAACATTCTTCAACTGTCATATATTTCAACTGAGGATCAATTAGCTGATATCTTAACAAAACCTTTGGATCAAAAACGTTTTATTCACTTGCGTAAAGCAATTGGCATGCTTTCCTTGAAATAACCTCTTTTGAAACCTTTGCTTAGGTTAGGTTTTGTTTTTTTTGTTTTTGTTCTTTATCTATGTTTTGTACATAGGACATTAATTGAGCATAAATCATAATTGACTTTAATTGCATCCTTTTATGCATTTAGAAATTTATTATGCTTTTGATGTCATAATATTTCAATGTTGCAATGATCATTTACGTTAATTAAACCATCTTTTAAGTGATCAAAGTCAATTTCTCTCTCAATGATCTCTTGGTATAGTCATTATCATATTTGATTGCTTAGTCGAGTATGAATTCGAGATCAATGGTTTGGTTGAATACCTTATATATTAAATAATTGATAGCCAATTGAGGGGGAGTCAATGAAATGTAAAATGCTCAAAAGATGTGGAAAGAGTTACATCCCAATGAGGAGTGTGAAAACTACCACCACATGGAGAAAATGAAAGAAAGAAAAAGATACTCCATGAATGCAAAGCAAATTTTTTTTTAATGATGAAATGCATATTGAAATACTTGACTCAGTCGTATTTCATGGTTGGTATAAGGTGGGATTTTTATAAAAGATGCTCAAAGAGCCACTCCTTCAACAGATTGTCTAGATATATTATCTAACTTATCTGGGATTTCAAACATCTATTGATCTTGGTATTTCATTTTCTTTACCAAAATTGATGATTTGATAAAGGCATTACACATAAGATCAGGATAGATGTAATTGAAGTTGTTCAACTTTAAGTGTTTTAACTTTCGTAAATTTTCGTTTCATTTTTGAGTATTTTTGGTAGATTTTGCATAATCTATTTCTTGTTGTATGAAACGATGATTTTTGTTTAAAGTTGACATGGTAAAGTGCTTACATACTTTTTCTGGATTTTATGGAATTTTTCTGAATTTTTCTGGAGAAAAAGTTGAAGCCGATCCGGATCGGGGTAAGTGATCCGGATCCCGAACGCAGGATTCTTCCTGCGGGTAGCCGATCCGGATCACAATCACGATCCGATCCGGATCACGGCTAGGGTTTTTATAAGAACAAAGAGGATTTGATTTCTTTTACCCTAATCTTTTGTTCTCAAGTCTCCAGAGCTTCTCTCTCTAGATTTCTTGCATCTTGGAGCTTCAAAACTCAAAGTTCTTCGATTCAAGTAAGTTTTATTGATCAAAACTCGGTTTTTCACAGTTTTTCTCTTTTTCATCAAACGTGAGTTGAAATCTTGGATCTTTTTCGTTTCTAAGTGGTTTTTGATCAAATTTCTTTTGAAATAAGAACTCTGGGTCGATTTGTTTTGCTTTTATGCTGGGTTGTTACCTGATTAACGAGTTTTTAGGCTTCGATTTCTAAAAATTCTGTTTTAGGGCATAAAAGAGGAATTTTTGAAAATCATGGAATTGATCTATTTTTAAAATTCTTTTTGCAAAACTAATTTGATTCTTGCTTCTCTACATGATTATGATTGTCTAGGTACAATTTTTCAAATTTTTCAAAATTGACGATTTTTCATGTTCTTGAGTTGGCTCTTCACAGGACACTTTCTCTAAACTCAAAGCACTAGAATCAATGGCACTTTTCTTGGTTATCATGGTGCACCCGAGCATATCGTTAAGAAGAACAGATGATTCAACTCATCAAAACAAAAGATGCAGAGGAAGACAGCTCAGACTATGATGAGAAGAATGGGACGAATTCTTCAAAGATGTTCAACGAAAGATTGATGAGGAGAATAGGCAATTATGGAAAACCAAAAGCTAAGAAATCTGCCTCAACGACGAGACAATATACTAGACGAAGAATGTCCAAAGAAGTGCAAATCAGACCACTGCACCTCTTACTAGAGCACGCTCACTTTCTGGACTTCAGCAGAATCAATCACATTGGTTTGAAGGTCAGGATGCACCATCTGCATCTACGCAACATCCTTCAACCTCTAAGAGCATGCCTACTGAATCAGAAGCATTAGCATCCATTCGCCAGGAACAGCGAAAACTCTCTGTTGAACAAGAAAGGCTGTCCCGAGAACTTCAGCACATTTCATCTGAGCAAAAAGATCAAGAAGAAATATTCTAATATTTCGAAAATGCTCAAGGGATTTTAAGCAAACTGAGCTGTACTAGTTCAGACACTTCGACTAAAACAAGATTTTGTGCAGGATTTACTCGTTTCTTTTTGTGCAGGATTTTTAGGTTTTAGTTTTATTGATACTTTTACTCTAGTTCTCAGGTTTTTCATATTAATGGAACTTTTTAACTCTCCTTACATTTTGTAGCTTTTGCTACGTTTTTGGCTTTGTTTGTGACAAAAAGGGGAGAGATTTGAGAGAATTTAGAGAGCACTTGAGCACTTGAACAATGATGATGTGAAAACTGAAAACTGTGTGACTATTTGTGAACATTAAGGTAAGTATGACTCTCAACTTCAACTTTGGTTTTATCTTGTGATTTGTTGCATGCCCCTACTAACTATTCGACTAACTATTTGGGCATGTAATATGACTAACAAGTTGATGTTGGACTAACATTTTGACATTTGGTTTTGAATGCTTAGAAGATATGTTGGTTTTTAACTATGATTCTCTTACATATCTGAATTCTTAAATGTCATGATGAGAATAAACTCTATCTCTGTACTTGGTTTTGTATGTTTCAATTCTTGAGGTATCTAACGATTTCTTTTGTCAAGAATGCTTTCTTTGTGCAGAGATTACAGATGTCTAAGTCTAGAGTCTGTTTTAGGAGTTTATCTCATGTTTTTAATTTTTGGATCTCCATTGTAAATTTTTGTTGTATGGTGATAGCAACAAAAATATCTTTTTGAATTTTCTTTTGTGGATTTGTGTTTTGTCACGAAACCGCCAATTGTTACGGAATTTGAGTTGGCGTATTTCGTGAATGTATTAAGTCTTGAAGATTGAAGATGAAGAAACTTTGGATCATATACCTCAATCTCAAGAAAGAAGAATTCAAAAGGATCAGGTATGTTTAACTAAAGATTTTGGTGATCCGAATACTTCTTATAGTGTAGAAACACCTGGAAGAATGTTTTAATGCTTAAACATCAAAAACTGGACATGGGACATGTTCAGGATCCGGATCGAAATTGCAATCCGGATCCCGAAGGGTGTTCGTTCATACACTGGTTCAATCCGGATCGCAGCATTCATGATCCGGATCCCGAACACTAGTTTTACCTATTTGCTTGCTCGATCCGGATCAGGAACTGCAATCCGGATCCCGAACATGTGTTTTGGTAAAACTGTATGAACGATCCGGATCGGGGACTACGATCCGGATCCCGAACAAGCAATTTTCTGGAAACCGTCTTTTGTGTTCTGCAATCCGGATCGCCAAATCCAATCCGGATCGCCGTCGGTAAAACTTTCCAGAAAAGGCTGTTTTTGATCCGTATATTCTTCCAATGGTTTCTAACCTATAAATAGGCCCTGTATTCATTTCTAGGGCATCCCACAATAGAGGCTATTACAGAAAAAAATAGCCGAGAAGAAAAATCCACATATATATAGAGAAGAAAGGAAATCTATAGATCTATTCTATGTTTCTTCATCTATATTGATTGATTTGATTCTAGGTTTTCCATACTCATATTTTGAGTAGAATCAAATCAATGAATACTTAGATGGTATTTCCGATCTATCTTTAATCTAAGTATTCGGCGGATCATCACCACCCAAAAACAACGATTTACCCCAAATCGGCGCGTGGACTCGCGTGGCCTTGTGGATTCAAGGTGCAACCGCTCTCGTGGATTCGGAGCGAGGTACGTTCGTGGATTCGAAGCGTGCCACTGGGTGAAGACCGTGGATTCGGTCGGACGTCGTGGACTCGACGTTGGACGCTGTGGATTCAGCGTTGGGCGCAGATCGTGGATTCGAGAAGCGTCGTGGAGCGAGCGGGAAGATCTACTAGGAGCGTATGAAAAAGGTTGAGTCGTCTGTGAGTACGGTATATCACCTTGTACGTGTGTTAATTCTAGTGGATTTCGCCGTGTTATCGGTCCCGTGGTTTTTTACTCCGGTTTGGAGTTTTTCCACGTAAAAATCTTGCGTGTTCATTTATTTTTCCGCATTGGGTTTTATAGCGCAACGATTTTTGAGTGTTTATTGTTTACACCTATTCACCCCCCTCTAGGTGTTTTTTTCCCCTATTTAGATCCATATTATTATAACCCAACAATAGTAACCGTGAAACAATATATATATGTGTGTACGCGAACTATGTGAAACAACATGTATATACAACCATGCGTAAGAACCATATGAAACACTATATATATATATATCCGAGCGAGAGAATAGTAAAACCATAACGATTAGTGGATGCCTTCCCACGATGTTTTAACCCAAGCACGAGATCCATATAAAGTTTAGAACATCCTTTTTTTTTCTTTTTTTTTTTTTTTTTTCTCTTTGTTTTGACAAGTTAACACAATCAAACAAGTAATATCTATTACCCCTCGATATTTAACCCAAGTACGCACAAGATTGACCCCATCCAACACGATAGAATTAAATGCTGGGACTTAAAACAAAAACCCACCTGTCACGAGTAGAAAGTCAACGCTCGGCTCCCTCGCGTCCTAGTACTCCCGCTCGGACTCCCACACACACCTGCCGCGAGGGAAAAACAGCGCTCAGACTCGAATAACAAAGAAAACCCGACGAACCGCCCGTCCCGGTTCGCGGCTCCCCGCCCGCACACGGGGCTGTGCGCGTGCCCAGCCCCGTGCGGGTCACTCCCGCACGCGGGGCTGGGCGCGTGCCCGGCCCCGTGCGGGTCACCCCGCACGCGGGGCTGGGCGCGTGCCCGGCCCCGTGCGGGTCACCCCCGCACGCGGGGCTGGGCGCGTGCCCGGCCCCGTGCGGTCACACGGGAGCGCCAATTGGGGGGGGGGGGTTTCGCACATGCGGCGGATTCCGGAGAATCCGTCGCCTGTGCCCCTCTCCTTGCCGATCGAGACGATCAAGAACCCCAAAAAAAATGAGAATTGTAAAACCTCCGTCTCACCTCGGTTATGGCGACGATGGTTAGGAAAGGAGGGATCGTCCGTTCCTGCGTGCCCGGTACCGGTAGTGGAACGTGCGGCGTTCTTCCCTCTCCTCGATCGCTCCGCCGCGGTGCCACGCCGATCCAAGGAAGGGTTTGGGGGAGAGCGTTCTTCGTCCACGCTCGGGGCAACGCACGCCAAAGTAAGAGAGAAAGGAATGGGGTTCCCAACCTAAATCCCCAACCCCTACTTAATTAGTCGTTTTGGCGCAATTGGGTCTAAACCCAAGGTCAAACTAAAATAAACTAACTTAAATCAAATTAAATTAGATTAAATTAAATTAAATTAAATTAAGTTAAATTAAATTAAACCCGGGTCTGGTTTACCTCTAATAAGACGTGCTGAACACTCGAACTGCAACAAACTTCAGAAATTTATTCCGGGAGATTCCGGGGTCGGAAATCAGATCCGATCGCGCCGCCGGTCTCCGTTTCGCGGGCTTTATTCTCCAAAAATACCCGCGAGCCCCGACGGCCTGCCCAGAAACAACGAAAGAAAAATCGCACCCCAGACCCCTTAGCCGAAAAGCGGTTCAAAATAAATTCACAGGTAAGACCAAAAAGAGAAGTAAACCCGCGGTTATTACACCACTCACCTCCAAAAATGAGTTTCGTCCTCGAAACTCAAACCCGGGTGGGGGTGAAAAGGTCGGGGTAGCACTCCCTCATCTTAGACTCCAGCTCCCATGTTGCTTCTCGCTCCTCATGGTTGCTCCATAGTACCTTCACGTAGGGGATAGCTCGGTTTCGCAGTGATTTGGTTTCCCTTGCCAGGATTCTCACCGGGGTTTCTTCGAAGCTTAGGTCCTCCTTAAGTTTGAGTGCAGAGGCGTCCAGAACGTGTGATGGGTCAGGAAGATATTTCCGAAGCATCGAAACGTGGAACACGTCGTGGACTCGGTCGAGGTTTGGTGGTAGGGCGAGGCGGTAAGCTACTGGGCCAATACGCTCTAGGATCTCGAATGGCCCCACAAACCGTGGGCTCAGCTTGCCCTTTAGCCCGAAACGCTTGATTCCTCTGGACGGCGAGACCCGCAAAAACACATGTTCCCCCACTTGGAATTCCAAGTCACGGCGCCTCTGGTCTGCGTAGCTCTTCTGTCGACTCTGGGCGGTCAGCAGGCGCTGTCTGATAAGGCGTACCTTCTCTTCAGTTTCCTCCACTAAATCGGGTCCCAAGAATTTCCGTTCTCCCAAGTCGTCCCAACAAATCGGGGATCGGCAGCGCCTTCCGTATAAGGCTTCGTAGGGCGCCATCTGGATGCTGGCCTGGTAGCTGTTGTTGTAGGCGAATTCCACGAGAGGTAGGTAGCGTGACCAACCGATCCCCCAATCAAGCACACAGGCGCGAAGCAGGTCTTCGAGGGTTTGTATCACACGCTCCGACTGTCCGTCCGTCTGAGGGTGGAAGGCTGTGCTGAACTGTAGTCTGGTCCCCATAGCCCGCTGAAGGCTCTGCCAAAACTTCGAGACAAAGCGCGTGTCTCTGTCCGAGGTGATCGATGCCGGTACTCCATGTAGTCTCACGATCTCGCTGATATAGGCTTGAGCTAACCGTTCTCGGGTCCAGGTCGTATGAATTGGCAGGAAGTGTGCTGACTTGGTTAACCGGTCGACTACGACCCAAATCGCGTCGTGGCCCTGTTGTGAGCGTGGAAAACCCGTGACAAATCCATGGTGATCTGGTCCCACTTCCACTCTGGTACCGGTAGAGGCTGTAGCTTTCCTGCTGGTCGCTGATGCTCGGCCTTTATCTGTTGGCATACTAGGCAGTGAGCCACGTGTCGAGTCACGTCCCCTTTCAATTTAGGCCACCAGAAAGTCCGTTTGAGATCCCTGTACATCTTCGTGCCCCCTGGATGTGCCGCATAAGGGGCTCGGTGTGCCTCCGCTAAGATCTCTTCCTTCAGCTCTGATGAATCCGGCACGCAGATCCGTCCGCGGAACCGTAAGGTGCCGTCGTCTTCCACCGCAAAATCGCTCTCCTGGCCCAGGGGAATCTTGTTTCGTATGCGCTGTAGGTGTGGGTCGGTCTGCTGTCCCTCCCGGATCTTCTCAAATAACGTCGGCTTGACCACCAAGGTTAGAAGTCGCATAACCGTGCCCGCTGGCACCACCTCCAACTGCATTCGTGCGAACTCCGCGATCAAGTGGTTCTGTTCCGTTATCGCGCTCTCCGACGCCCCTTCTTGATGCCCTTTCCTGCTCAAGGCGTCTGCCACCACGTTTGCCTTCCCGGGATGGTATTGGATCGACAAGTCGTAATCCTTCAACAACTCTAGCCACCGCCTCTGCCGCAAGTTTAATTCTTTTTGGGTAAAGATGTACTTAAGACTTTGATGATCTGAGAAGACGTTACAGTGAACTCCAAAGAGATAATGCCTCCACAGTTTTAAAACGAAGACTACAGCGGCCAATTCCAAATCGTGTATCGGGTAGTTCTTTTCGTAATCCTTCAGCTACCTGGACGCGTAGGCAATCACTTTCCCCTGTTGCATCAGAACACCTCCAAGACCGATCCTTGATGCATCGCAGTACACTTCATAATCCTCTCCGGGTGTCGGCAGCACAAGTATTGGTGCCTTGGTTAATCTCCTCTTGAGTTCCTCAAAACTCTCCTGGCATTTGGCCGTCCATATGAACTTCTCCCCTTTTCTGGTTAACCGATTTAAAGGGGTAGCAATCTTCGCGAAACCCTCAACGAAGCGCCTGTAATATCCTGCCAATCCTAGGAAACTACAGACCTCTGTCACCGACGTCGGCGGCTGCCAGTCAACCACTGCTTCTACCTTCTTGGGATCCACGACGATTCCCTGTGCCGAGATCACATGTCCTAGGAAACCGACTTCGCGCAGCCAGAACTCACACTTCTTGAGTTTAGCGAACAGCTTCTGCTCTCTGAGGGTCTGGAGGATCGTTCGCAAATGGTCCTCGTGCTCCTCGTCGGTAGTGGAGTAAATCAGAATGTCATCGATGAAGACCACCACGAACCGATCCAAGAAGGGTCTGAAGATCCGGTTCATCATGTCCATGAAGACTGCGGGGGCGTTCGTAAGCCCGAACGGCATAACCGTGAACTCGTAGTGGCCGTACCGAGTCCGAAAGGCGGTCTTGGGGATGTCTGCATTTCGAACTCGGAGTTGGTAGCCCGATTGCAGGTCAATTTTGGAGAAGACCGTCGCTCCCCGTAACTGGTCGAAGAGGTCGTCGATTCTGGGCAGGGGGTACTTATTCTTCACCGTAACTTTGTTTATCCCTCTGTAATCGATGCAGAGACGCAGGCTTCCGTCTTTCTTCCGCACAAAGAGTACCGGTGCGCCCCAGGGTGACACACTCGGTCTGATGAACCCTTTGTCCAAGAGGTCTTCCAGTTGTGCTTTAAGCTCCTTTAGCTCTGCGAAGGCCATTCGGTAAGGCGCCTTCGTAATAGGCTGCGTGCCTGGTAGTAGCTCGATAGGGAACTCCACCTCCCGCTCTGGCGGCATCCCGGGCAGTTCCGCGGGGAAGACGTCGGGAAAGTCCTTCACCACTGGAATATCTGCAGGTGTCGTCGAGGGTCGGGTAGCCAAATCCACCGATGCTAAATAGGCCACGCATCCACCCTCTACCAATCTCCTGGCCCGTGCTGCTGAGATGATCGCCGGAAAGGAGATACTCTTGCCCGCCATATACACATGCTCGGGAAAGCCCGGCTCCTGCAACCGCACTTGTCGCTTGTCACAGTCGATAAGTGCCTGGTACCTCGTGAGCCAGTCCATGCCCAACACCGCGTCGTACTCCTTCAGGGGGATTACCACCAAATCCCATGGGCAAGCCAGTCGCCCAAGCTTAATCGAGCAGGCGGCCACCAAGCTGACCGCCTCCAAAGTTCCCCCCGCCGTTTGGACCGTCAAGTGATTTTGAAGGGGTATCTCCCCGAGACCATGCATAGACACGAAATCACGAGAGATGAAAGAGTGTGTTGCTCCGGTATCGAAAAGAGTTCTAGCACGGGAATTTGAAACGGAAGTAATACCTGCAAGTGCGTCCTCCGGCGGATCTGTCTCTTGGCGGGTCATTGAGAACACTCTTCCGCCTGGTTGTGGCTGCCTGTCCTCCTCGCGCCGTGGTGCAGGGGTTCTAGAAGTCGACGCCATAGGAGCTTTCCCCCGCCCTGAGAGCTGTGGCGTGGGCGTAGAAGCTGCAGAGGACGCAGATCCCCCGCCTAAGGGGCAGTTGCGGCGGAAGTGCCCCCGTTTGCCGCACCTGAAGCAGTGGTCGCCTCTTTGGGGGCACTCTCCCGCCAGGTGCCCTCCCCCGCATATGACACAAGGCCTATTTCCCGGCCTCGGCCCTCCTGCTGGCGCGCCCCGGGGCCCCGCCTGCGGTTTCCACCGTTTGGGGGCTCCGCTCCCACTCCAAGAGCCTCCTCCCGAGTTCTGCTGTTGCCGCTTCCTGTCCTCCAGCCGCGCCGAGTTCTCCCTTCTGGCGCGGGTGACCGCAAAACCCCGCTCCACCGTAGTGGCCCTGTCGACCACTTTCTGGAAGGTGTGCAGGTCGGCTGCTTGCACCACCTGGAAGATATTGCTCCGCAAGCCATCCACAAAGAGTTGCGCCTTGTGAGCCTCGTCCCTTATAACGAACGGGACGCAGTTCGCTAGGCGGACGAACTCCCGTTGGTACTCCATGACCGTCCGGTTTCCCTGCTGGATATGGTTCAGGTCATCTTCCAACTTCTTCTTGACACTGCTGGTGAAGAAGGCCTCGAACAGCTCCTGCTTGAATGTTGCCCAGGACGGGAAAGCGGTACTCTTAGCAGGATCGGGGCGTACCGTCTTCCACCACAAGCGGGCGTTCCCCTCCAAGCAGTGGACTGCTAGGGGGACCCGCTCGTCATCCTCCATGAGTAAGTCTTCAAAAAGTTTCTCCATCGACCCCACCCATTTCTCTACGACCCATGGATCAGTCGTCTCCCCTTCAAACGTGGGGGGGTCGTGTTTCTTGAAGTCCTTCAAGTTGGCACGCACCCGATCTCGCTCAGTCATCACGACCGTCCCCTCCCCCGCGGCGGCGGCAGCCACGGTAGGGGTAGGTGTGACTACAGTCTCCTCCAGAGTAGCCCTGCTGGTTGTCCCCGGCGTCGGTCCCGTAGTCGCCGCCGGCGGTGGTGCTGTCGGTGGTGCCGCGGCCGGTGCTGTTGGCCCTTGTGGAGGGACCGGGGCGGCCGTCACCGTCGCGGCCTGCTGCTGTTGCGTCAACTGACGCACGTGATCGGCGAGGGTTGCCAGTTGCCCCGCCATCTCCCGCAGTTGCTGCCGCAGGAGCTGGTTCTCCGCGGCCGTCGACGTTGTCGCGTCTGCCTCGGCGTCCCCAGCCGAAGATCTAGTACGGGCCATGTCTGTCACACAACGAGGGTTAACGTCAGACTTCACCTACAACCAACAAACCACTTAGCTCGAGAAAGGACTCAGATTTCCCCCCCCCCCCCCGGTCACTCACGTTCTACAATCCTATGCCCTACCCATTTCATTCATTTGTAGGCAAGTGAGGTATTTCACGGATGTCGGCACTAACTGTTGTGATTGAATGAATTCTCTGATACCATCTTAATCTGTCACGCCCCGGGGGGTTCGTTTTAGCGGAAACGGTTTGCAGATGTCATACATTTGACGTAAGAAATTTTTTTTTTTTTTTTTTTTTGATAAACAAGAAAACCTTCCTTCCCCGACGCGTGCCCAGACCCGCCGCACATACAGGATCTCTCTGCAAACGGACAGAGTCTCCCCTGTATGTGCACGGCGTAGCATTCAGTACATGTTCCAAACATACACAACCATTCAATCAACCATTCGATCACAACAGTTTCTAACATACAACCAGTACCATAATTTATTGAAACGCATGGCCAATCAATTTGAAAGGATAAATCCACAGTTTTTGAAAGAGGCGCCCACCCGGCACCCAAATTTTGAAAACACATTTCGAAACCAGCATAAATCCACAGGGTTTTGAAAATAGTGCCCACACGACACTCGAGTTTTGAAATTTCTTTTCGCAATCCATAAATCCACAGGGTTTTGAAATCAGTGCCCACACGGCACTTAAATTTTCAAAAACGGTTTTCACAATCTTTTCTTTGGTTTTGCTTTTTCTTTTCCAAACGGCCAACAGAACTAAAAGGGAAGAGTAAATGCATAAGGGGATAACTAAATGTAAACTACACTGACATCCACGCCGACCCCACGAGGGTATCGAGAACCTCACAAATAACTACAATGTAAATGAAAAGTAAGGATGAAAGGAGAAATACAGTCCCGGGTCCCCAGCAACCCAGAAGCTCCTTGTAGAGTACTGGGACTTCGGACAGCGCGCCGACCACATATGATGGCCTGGAGTGGTGAGATTGCCTCGGACATGTTGCATCTGAGTTGACAGTTGATGCCGGGTTGATTTGGATCAACGCAGAAGCTCCAGCTCGATTCGGGATTTTTCCGGGCTTTGTATGCCGATTGTGGATGAGATTTGGGAATTGCCGACTTCACAGTGGAGCGCCGGAAATTCGGGAACACCGGGAACAGGTATTTTATCAGATTACAGCGCAGTTCGGGAGGTTCCGGACTGACGCGGAGGATCCGGAGGTAAAAAGTGAGTCGGAACCGACAGTTTCGGAGCCGGTTTTGATTTGAGCATCCCGACTCAACGGATGAGCTTTTTGAAGAGAAAAAGCTGTGGACGCGTGTATTTTCAAATTACAGCGGGGTTCGGGTGGTTCCGGGCGGCGGCGGAAGGCCCGAAGGCAAAAAGTGAGTTGATGGGGCATTTAATGGATTAATTATTTAATTAAATTAATTAATGGCTTGTTGTGGCCTTGGTCTGTGAGGTGATGGAATTGAGAATAAGTAAGGATTATGTAATGTGGCTTTGTGTATGCCTTTTTTTAATTAGAGGATCAGACTTTTATTTGGGTGCATTTAATGCAGCCACCTACCCACTTAATTAGCCCTTTTAACTTGCCACGTCATCGCCCTCTTCCTCAACAAAACAGAGCAATGAGGGGATAACAGAGGAAACGGAATGAAGGAAGAAAGAAGATGATGTTGAAGAGAGTGATGGAGATGGAGAGAGTTTAGGAGGTGGTGCTTGTGGTCTGTTGCATGGGATCGAGTGGGAGCGCGACGAGCGGCGCGCACGACAGATTTTTCGTGAGAGGTTTGTGCTGTTGCTTTTCTTTTTTTTGAAGCTTGGTCTTGGTCTTTTTTGGTGATTTTTTTTGGGTTTTGTTGGGACTTTTCGTCCATGGTGGCTTGGCCGCGGCAGCTGGGTGCCGCGCGGGTGCGTTTGGGCCGCGCGCTGGGCGCGCGCGCAGCATGGGCCGCGCGCTGCGGGCGCTGCACAGAGGCAGCGCCGCGCTCGCCGCGCGCGGCATGGGCCGCGCGCTGGGCGCGCGCGCGCGGCATAGGCCGCGCGCTGCGGGCGCTGCACAGAGGCAGCGCCGCGCTGGCCTCACGCTGTGAGCGCGCGCGGCAGGGGCCGCGCGGCATGGGCCGCGCAGCTTGGCCGCGCGCTGTGAGCGCGCGCGGCATGGGCCGCGCAGCAGCGGCGGCAGCGCCACTCGAGCGGCGGCTGCCGGCAGCGCGCGGGCGCGCGCGGCCAGCAGCGGCGGCGCGTTCGGCTGCTGTGAGCGAGCGGCCGGCGAGCGGCGGGGCTGGTTTTTGCCCCGTGCGTGTATTAATTTTATGGTTAGCCTTCACTGATGGTTTTTGTAATATTTTTCTGGTTGGTACAGCAGCTGTCTTGTGCGCGTGAACATGGTGCCGTGCAAGCTGGTGGTGCCGGCGGTGGGCGGCGCAGCGGAAACTCCATCTCAGGGTGCTGATTGGTGAGGGGTGTTTGTTTCAGAGGAGCAGTGGACTTGTGGGTGCTAGAGCTTGGCAGGGAGTGTATATGCTAAGTGTATGTGTGTGTGCTGAGGATTTTTTGTAAGTGCAATAAGGATGTTTGAGTGAAGTGTGAATGGGCTATGGACTCATGGTGAGTGCAGAGGAGTTTTGGATTATACTGAGGGATTTCATGTGGATACTTGGAGCTTGTAAATCATGTGTAAATTATTATGCTTATTTATGATGGATTTAAATTTATGCGAATTGGTAGTGTAAGGTGGAATTAAGGGTTTGTGTTTGTGCTGTTGGTGCTGGGAGTAGTGTGTGTGTAATTGTGGTTGGGTGGTGAACTTGTATGTTTGCCGTGAGTGTGTGAAGTATGTGTTTGATTATGCTGTTGGGTTATCCTTTGTTGTAGGAGCTATAGGATTGTTTATGTGAACTTTAATTAATTGTGTGCAGGTGGCTCAAGGTGTTGGAGCTAGGGAGAAGAAATCCTGTGTGATTGTATTAAGAGTTGAGAATTTGGTGAGTGCTGTGGGAATGTGTGCATTTGTTGTGGACTTAAGTGATTTATGTAAGTGGATTTATGTGGTGTACTGAGGCAATTGTGTGTGTACAACAGGAGCAAGTATTTAATGGTGCTGAGACTTTGTGGTGTGCAGATTTATGCTGGAGGTGTTTAATTATGATGGAATTAAACTATGCATGCTGTTAGTGATGAGGTGAAATTAATTAGACTATGGACTTTATTTTATTGTGTGTAATTGGAGTTGCAGTTCTGTGTAAGCCATTGGAGTTGAGGTGGACTTGATGTGGGCAGTTTTTGATGCTGGAATTTTTGTGAGGACTCAAAGGAATTTATTGGAGTTTCGAGGGGTTCTCCCGGATTTGCGGCACAATTTTCGAGGTTTCGTCAGTTCGAGGATCCGACTCTTCACCGACTTCAGCATTGCCTGCGGAAAGCGTTCCAGGTGGGTTGGTTTTCTCTCCAAGTCTACGGACTTCCTTCTAATTCTATTATGATAGGATTTGCATGCTAGTTTAAGTGTTTCCTTGGAACTTTAACTAGCACCCCCGTCACATGTTGCATGTATTCAACCAGACCAATAGAGAACCTTAATCTGGGCTAGGTTCTATTATGCTTTAGACATTCCACACACTGCATTTCCTTCTGGACTTAGGGTTCCTCGCCCGGGTAGTGGCCCGAGTGGTCAGAGTTTTGTGGGATGGGTGTTTCACTCGGGCCTGGGGCTGAGTGGGGTCTGGTGGCTGTGTTAGGCCAGTGTTGGTGGTTTGGGAACCGTTTAGAGTAAACGGTGGTCCCGGGTTTCTAGTTGTTGCATCGTTTTCTCGATCACTACCACGTTGTGATCGTGGGGTACGTGAGTTATCAGGACCTTGAACCCAGAATGCTTTTGAACTCTCATGATTTTGGTATACCAGTGTTTTTCCTTCCGTATTCCTAAGGGTCGTCGGAGCTTGTTCTTGTTTGATTGGGCGAAGGTGTCACCCTTGGGAGTTCGGGAAACAAACTCGTTTTCAACTGATTTTTTCAAGAACTAAAATCCATAAAAGCTGGTTTTTCTCAATTTAAGATAGTTTTCAAAAAGGGTAAATTTTACCCTCACCCCAAGGGGGTTGAGGAGAAATGATATTTCTTTATAAAGGTCATCTTTTTTACTAAATTCCCTCATCCGCCAGGGGCGGGGGATCTGGGTTCTAAGGGCTGGTTTCGTCTTGGGCCGAAAACAACGGGAGGCTACACCTATAGCCGGTTCTTGTTTGATTGGGGTCGTAGGTAGTAGACTCCCGGGGTTTTCGGACTCTGTGCAGTTCTTGCTGTGGAGCATCTCCAGCCGTGAGTTATGAGTTTGAGCTGAGATAGTTTCCCACTTTAACCGTGAGGGGCCGGATCCCTGAACGGTAAAAGATCGAGAACTTCGATAGGCTGAGCCTAGAGTCTGTTCTTGTTTGATTGGGGTTTTAGGCACCGGTCTATCGGGATTCTCGGACCTTTGCCGCGTCAGTCGACTCCTCTCGCTTATGAGTGGGGTGTCGTTGTGGGAGCCGTTGGGAGTGGCGGCGGTCCCAGCCTTGTGGTACTTGCTTTGGGAGAGTTAGTGTTGTGAGATTGAGTTGTGTTGAGCATCGTGTTACCGATCGGTTTGATCGTGGACTATAGCCTGCTGAGCCTGGCTTTTGCCAGTTATGAGATACTTGAGTTACTTGAGTTCGGTGGGGTCGCTCCCCTCGAGCTACGCCCCGGGTGCGATGATGATACCGAGCCTGACGAGGCTGCGATGATGCGACTAGTTGATACACTAGAGTTCGCTTGAGATAGTCGGACAGGACGCCCCACGTAAATCCCGTCCTCTTGTGGATGTGTGGTGGTGGGTAGGTGCGATTCCTAGTCGACAGGCGCAGGCTTGACTGGACCCTATGTGGCAGTCATAGAGATTGGGTGTTATGTGAGAGAGTATGCACATCATGTGTCATAGATCGGTTATACCTTTGAGCATAGTACTCATGACATAGTGTCAGTATTGAGTGGATTGCATCCCATCATCTGTGTTCTTCTCGTTGAGCATAGTAGATAGAGGCATGATAGCTGTAGATATTTTCCAGCTTATCCTTTCATTATTTCAGTTTCATTTCTGTTATCTTATGCCTCTAGTAGACTTAGTGGGCAGACCGTGGTTCTTGGAGACGGTACCCACTGAGAACTACTGTAGGATGTAGTTCTCACACCCTCTGTCGGTGACAGGTTGCTGAGGCTTTCTTCCGTTCCTGCCCGAGCTGGCTTGACGGACCGAGGACAGGGAGTCGCGTGATAGTTCCCTACCAGCATTATTACTTTAGAGTGAGGTAGATGTACCATCCCGGACTGTGGGAGTTGATCATGTATTGATTTTCTAGTCTTAGCTATCTCCCCCTGTGGATTTGTAGATGTTGTATAGGTTGTTGGCTATTTGTATCATCTTGTATTCGGGAGATAGACTTGTATTTATGTTCAGCTTTTAGTAGTGTGATTTTATATTACAGCTTTTCTTACCCGCTCTGATATCTGTATAGCTGTAGTTCTATA